>CAOLHI010000103.1:600000-950380 GCA_948474755.1 Ctenosaura bakeri
TGTGTGGATACCTAGGGCAGTTTAACTTTTGACTTTAAAACATATATTATGTATTTCTAGCTTTTATGTGCAGTGTAGCCTATATGCTATAGAAAATATTATTTCACTTTGCAGACAGAAGCTGCCTTCACTCTCAGCTTTTCTGTATGGTAGTGGTAAGGGTTGGAAAAATTATCATTTTGGACTATATCTCCCAGAATCTTCAGTCAGGATAGCCAGGGGCAATACAGGCTGATGAATTCTAGGAGGCATAGTCCATAGTCCAAAGGTAACTCTTTGAAGGTATGGTTTGGATCAACCGAGTGAACTATCAAGTACAGTTTGGAAATAATAAATTATTCCAATGATAATTGTAAAAAAAAAAAAAAAAATGAAGAAACTCTAAACCACAGTCTAAATCATGTCTGCCCACCTTCTCACCTCCACCCTGTTTTCTCCAGGGCTTCTGTTCATTAGATCTATCACTGCATTTGTCTGGCCTCATTCCAGTTTAAGGAGGACTGCAGCTCAGTAGCAGAGCACCTGTTTTACATTCAAAAGGTTCAATTCCTGGCATCACCAGGTATGATTAGGAAAAAAAGCCTCCTGAAACCATAGAGGGCTACTGGTAGTCAGCATAGACAATAGTGAGTGAGTGGATGAATGGACCAATGTCTGGACTCTATATGAGGCAGCTTCTCATGCTCCTCTACAAAGCTTGTCAGTTATGTGTAGTACTTCTAAAGAACAGAGACAAAAAAGGTGGGGGGATGCTAAAAAAGCCATTTTGGGGGGAGAAGCTAAAACTGCACTGGAAACAAGGAGTGTATTTCTACAGGCTCACCATGGTACCACCTTTCCGTGGTGGTGGAATTGTGAGCACCTGTGGGGCAAGAGGCTGAGCTGATGGCCTCCTGTGTCAGACAGGCTTTTGCTGAGGAACCAGGCTAAATCTACCAAACAGCTACTGGACAGCAGCAGTAGTAGTGGGTGACACTGGCAGAGTATCTCTCAGAGACAACAGCAGTGGCACCGTAGTTAATGCTTCCTAGTACTGCATGAAGGCAGGCATCTTAAACTTTTTTGGAATATCTTTTATCATTACAACCCTTTGATGATAAAGTCCAAAATGAAAGAAGAATGTCAAAAGAGAAAACTCTCAAGTCAGAAGGCATTCAATGAGCTACTGGGGAAAGGGCAGAGGATGAGTAGCACTGTGGCTAATGATGCAACTGAACTCAAATCCTTTCACAGATGAAACAAAAGTCCAAATCTGCACAATACATATTACAGAGACATGAAATGTAAGAAGCATGAATCAGGGGCAGACACATAAAGAAAAACAAGAAATGAGATATATAAACATTGCAATACTGGTGAGCAAGCTAAAATGAACAGGAAAGGGACATTTCAAATCAGATAATTGCGCACTGTTTTAATATGGAAATGAAAATCTAAAAAGATATGAGGCAGCGTTAAGAGTGAAGCGAGATGTAGCAAAAGCAGTCAAAGGATATAATGCAAATGCTGACCAAATAATATTTATGACCAAATAATATCAATAAGACTTCAGGGGAAACCCATCAATATAACCATAATGTAAGTGTATGCCCCAACTACAGAGGCAGAAGGAGAAGAAATAGAAAGATTCTATGCTGGAGTCCAGGAAGAAATTGATCACATGCCAAAACAGGATTCCTTGTTGAGCATAGGTGATTGGAATGCAAAAGTAGGAAACAGAGCAGAATCAAAGATTGCAGGAAAATTTGGCCTTAGATCAAGAAAAGAAGCAAGAGAGTAACTGACTGAATTCTGAGAGGCCAACAGTTTGTTCATTATAAAAACAATCTTCAAGCAACCAAACAGGTGACTGTATACCTGGATATCACCTGATGGCCAATATATATGTTCTAGTTAAGAGGAAGCAGAAGAGGCAGGAGGTCTATTTTGTCTGCAAAAATAAGACCAGGAACAGACTGTGGCACAGAGCATGAATGGCTAATATCAAAAAATTGAACTAAACCTGAAGAAGCACACTGAACATCATGCCAAAAAATATCTCCATGGAATTTTAAGATGGTATAAAAAATAAATTTGTACTATTAAGCCTAATTGACTGGGAGCCAGAAGAACTCTGAAGCCAGACACCGTTAGGGAGAAACCCAAAAAAAGACCCTATCTTCAGCCAATAAGAAAGAGAAGCCTCAGTGGATGGCAGATGAAACTCTTCAAGAAGGACAGACAAGAAGCAAAAGTAAAAGGTGACAAAAATAGAGTGAGAACTCTAAATGCAACTGTTCAGCTACTTGTGTGAAGGAACAAGGAGAATTGCTGTAATAATCAATGCAGAGAAATAGAAGATGACAACAAAATAGGAAGAACAAAAGACCTCTTTTGCAAGATCTTAGAAATCAAAGGGAAATTTATACAAACTGTGGGAATGCTATACAACCAGCAGTGCAACACATTGCATGACCAAGAAAGAATAAAGAAATTATGGAAACAATATTCCATAGAAGTATATGAAAGAAGTGGAAGAATGACAGATTGATTCAAGGAAGAACCATATCAAGATGAACCTCCAGTTTTAGAAAATGAAGTGGAAGCTACACTCAGAGTAGGTGGAAGAAATAAATCACCAGGATCAGTTGTGATACAAACAGACTTGCTTCAAGCTATAGAGACAGAATCTACTCTAATTCTTAATAAAATCTGCTAAAAATATGGAAAACAAACAATGGCTCACAGTTTGGAAATGTTCAATATACATTCCCAGGAAACAGGAGACCAGCAATCACAGAATCATTACATTAAATTCCAATGCAAGCCAAATCATGTTAAAAGTTCTACAACAAAGACTTTTATGATATATGGAACCAGAAATGCCAGATGTCTCCACTGTGTTCAGGAAACAAAGAGCACTAGAAACCATTTTGCAAATATACATTTGAAAATGGAGCACACCAATTTTTTTTCTGAGAAAAAAAAATCACCCTGTGTTTTATAGATCATAGCAAAACCTTCAAGTGTTTAAATCAAGAAAAACTATGGAGTGCTCTTAAAGAAATAGGTGTACCGCAACATTTGAGTGTCCTGATGCATCCTTAGGACAAGAGGCTACTATAAGGACAGAATATGGAGGGATGGTTTCCAATTGGCAAGGCTGCATTTTATCACTCTGTCTGTTTATCTTGTATGATGATATCATGTGTAAAGCAGAATTAGACTTGGAAGAAGGAGGTTTGAAAACTGAAGAAAGGAACAACAATTTAAGATATGCAAATGGAACCATGCTACTAGCAGAAAGACTTGGAATAATTACTGAAGAAAGTCAAGCAGAAAGTGGTTTATAGCACGTTTATAGCTGAAGATTAAGAAAACAAACATAATGACAACAGGTGATTTACATGATTTTAACACATATGAGGAAGACATTGAAATAATTCAAGATTTTCCATACCGTGGTTCAGTCATTAATCAGAATAGAGATGGAATTCAAGAAATTAGAAGAAGACTAGGAATTGGAAGAGCAGCTAGGAAAGAACTATACAAAGATAAAAAGATATCATTGAATACTAAAGTTAGGATTGTCCACACTGCTGTATCTCCAATTTCTATATGTGATTGTTAAAGTTGGAGAGTGAAGAATGTTAAAAAAACAACTAATTTGAAATGTGGTGCTAGAGAAGAGTTCTATGGATATCATGGACTGCTAAAAAATCAATAAATAGTTCTAGAGCAAAGAAAGCCTAAACTCTCCCTAGAAGCCAAAATGACTAAACTGAGGCTGATGTACTTTGGCCATATCATGCAAAGAGATGACTCACTTGAAAAGACAATAATGCTTGGTAAGGTGGACATAAGGATGGTCATCAAATCATCATAGTAATCATCATCATCAAGTCATCACAGAATCATAGAGCTGGAAAGGGTCTCTTGGGCTATCTAGTCCAACCCCCTGCTCAGTGCAGGATCTCCAGCAAAAACATCCCTGCCCAGCCTCTTTTTGAAGATATCCAGAGAAGAAGACCTCACCACCTCTTCTAGGCAACTGATTCCATAGCTGAACCACTCTTACTGTCAAGAAGTTCCTTCTCATGTTTTTCCAACCAGTTATGGATCCATCTGACAGTTTTCCCATCTATTAGCAGTGGCGGAGCTTGGAGGGTGTGGAGGGGGGCCGGGAGAGGGCAGGGCTACGGCGCTAGGGGCATGGCCACTGTGAATGAGGGGGTGGCCATGGTACATGAGGGCATGGCCAGAGTGCACAGGGGTGTGGCCAGAGCACATGGGGCATGGCCAGGGCATGCGGGGGTGTGGCTATGGGCAGGGATGCCACAGAAACATTGCCGCCAGGAGGCGAATCACCCCCCCAGCCCCCACATCCCTACACAACTGATTATCAGGGACCTTTTCAAATGCTTTATTGAAATCCAAATTAATAGCATCCATGTATTTCTCTCCATCTACTAAACTGGTAATTTGATTTTAAAAATACAAGATTAGTTTCACAGTTTTGTTCTTGATAAACCCATGTTGGCTCCTACTGATCACTGCATTGTCATCAACAATTTTGCAAACAGACTCCTGTATAAGCCGATCTAATATTTTTCCTGGTATTGAGGTTAGGCTGACTAGTCTGTAGTTTCCTAGATCTTCTTTTTTTGCCTTTTTTTGAAGAGAGAGACAATGGTTCAGAGAGTACATTAGAAAGTTCCTTCAGTACAGTGGAATGCAGGAACTGGCTGGTGTACTCTCTGAACCCTCTTCCATCCTTTTTGAGAAATCTTGAAGAACAAGTGAGGTGCCTGTTGGATTTCTCCAAGTCCTGACAGATGTCAAGAACAATGAAGCAGCTTTTCATCCCATGGCTTTGAGTGACTTGGGAATCTTTTTTCCCCCCACAATGACAAAAGCTGTTCAGTTTCCTCAGAAAATAGCACAGTTTTCTAGAAGCTATGCAGCTCCTCCAGAGAACTTTGCACCCTACCTTGAAAACTGCAGAGCTTTTGCTACAGAAAAGACTGCTTTCAGGTAGCTAAATGTGTGTTTTGTGCAAGATTGCTTTCTTACATTGTAAACAGCCACGTTGCATAACAATATATTGCATAAGAAAAATGGTGTTCAAAATTACAATGTTGTACAACGAAGCCACATGGTTGTTTGTTGTACAACACCATTGTTTTCCACATAAAAAACAGCAATGTTGCACAATAAAAATGTCCATGTGGTGACAATATCCATGTGCTGACAAAAATGTCATTCAACATTGCTATTTTCTAAACAAAAAAGCAATGCTGCACAACAAAAATTTTGCACAACAAAAAAGTAGCACAAAATCTGCAGTGTTGTATGACAGAACCATATGTGGCTGCAGCTTCAGTTGGTCTGAATTTCTTTTTCTGCTGCACAAAATTTGGTTTGTGCAGCCTTCAAGCTGGCAAAGACTACAGGCATGACATAGAATGCTTCACCACATTTTTTTTTTCCCTATAGGGGTACAATGTAAAAGTTAGTTCTGCATTTTCTGTATCCTCAGGATATCAAGAAAAATAATGTAAGCGGGTGAGGGTGTTTTTTTTTTCTTGAGAAGCTGTGCAGTTTGCTGTGCATAGTAAAAAAGACTGAGAATATAGATTTTGACTGAAATGCTGTACAATTTCTCAAATTCTTGCAAAATTCTCAGTAACTGCACAGTTCAGGTTGTGCCAGGAAAAAAAAAAACTTCCCACAATTTGCAGGAACTTTTGATGTGCCGTTTTTTTCCTGTCTAAATTTCTAACTCCAAATTTCTAACTCCAGATTCAACCCCAGTCAAGAAATTGATGGATTTCCCTTCTATTCCTAGGTAGACAGTAGTAGGAAAAGAGGAAGGCCATGTTGCAGATGGATAGATTCAATCAAAGAAGCCTAGGCCTTGAATCTGAAAGACCTGAGCAGGGCTGTTGAATGACAGGGCCTCACACTCATAGACAGCTTGATGACAGCTACTAACAGATTTCTAGAGGACATTCTATTATTGCTGTGTGCTTTCAAGTCAATGCTAATTCTAAGTCTAAATCAGTTCTAAGTCAAACCTATCATGCAATTTTATTGACAAGATTTCTTCAGATGTGGTTTGCCATTTTATTTCCTCTGAGGCAGAGAGAGTGTAACCTGCCCAATGGTTTTCCATGGCTGAGTGGGGATTTGAACCCTAATCTCTCCAAGTCTTAGTTCAACACTCAAACCAATATTTGTAAAATTTCAGTGTTATTTCCAAACAGAAACAATTACCTGTTCTCCTCTTGTTCAAGAATGACATTAAAGATTAACATTCTCTTGGAAGATCACTATCATCCTCATGACTATCAGATCTAGATATCAGCTGGTCTTTATGTTTCCAGAAATGTCTTCAGAAATGAAAGTTAGCCACTGCCTCTTTGTCACCAAAGGCTAGGCAAAAGCTGACAGTTGCAGCAGCATCTAATCCATTAAGTTTGCCATCCTCATCCAAATTGCAGACCTTCTAACTTAATTTTTGGACCCTACTAGTTCTTCATCCATCCCAGGGTGAAAACTTGCAAACTGCCTTGTGGCATTTTGGTTGCTCCTAACTGAGTTATTGCCCAACAGTGTGCTTCAGATCATTCTCACCATAATGACTATCTTAATCTTCTGATGTTCTCTTCTAACTGTTTTGGAACTAAGATCAAGGCAACTGACAAACAGTAGAGAAATCCATATATATATATAAATATAAATATCATATATATATATACATACACATACATACATACATACACACACACACACACACATACATACATAAAGATAGTTTATAAATATAAAGTAGAGCTTTAAGAAAATAGTTGAACATTAGATTTGGTATAGTTTTTATTTGTGCCTCCTTCCATAAACCTAAAAGCATTGATAATTTGGTAGGTTTCAGTGAAGATGGAATTCCAGAAGATCAGAGCCTCAGCAAGAAGGCTCTGCTACATTAGCCCCTGTAAGATGACCAGCGGCTTGTTTGCACTTCAAAAATGGGAGTACAGGCTCATAGAGATATGCCCCTGAGATATGCAACCAACATTTGGGATTTTATGAGTCACAGCTAGCACTAAGTTGGGCTATCAACATTACTCCTATTCTGAAAAAAGCAGAAAGCAGTATTGAAGTTTATGGCATGGGTACAATTGAATCAAATTGTAAAGTATGCTTACGGTGACCAGATAGAATTCCAGCAGGATATGGTTCTTCATCCCCTCTGTATCCTGAAAGAAAGGGATAGATAATTGTGACACAAGTATCTTAAACACATATTGCCATCTCAAAAGTTTCTGTGGCTTACTTACTCCTCACAATGACAGCAGCATTGGTTGATGCCTGCCCATGCACATTTGTTGCCACTGCAGTATAAGTAGCAGTGTCATCGTAGCTCGCTCTAAACAAGATAAGGAAGAGAGGTTGAAATGCAGTGATTGATATTCACAGTCAAATGCATACACAAGAGAGAGAGAGAGATAACCTAACAGGCCTGAATACACCATGGCTCACAAGCCAAAGGCAGCTTACCAACCAAGTATGCTGCCCTGCCATGGATTCTGCAAACATATTTTTGTGAACTGTTCAAGACCACAGGAATAGGACAATTGTTCACCACCTTGAGGACCACAATGCATGGCTGTGCTTTCCCTAGTAGGCCATGCTATGTAAATTTCTAGAGGTTTCCTTTCAATGAAGCTGATAACAGGGTCATCCCACTAGTTGGTTGATATAGCAATTCCGTAATTAAATTTACCTCCAGAACACCTTAGAATAAACCAAGGGAGGGAGAAGCACTGCAATAGCAGGGTATTTTTGGATCCATAACCCACATTTAATTGCAAATTTGCACACAGACCCATTTTTGATGTTATATTATATTGTAAAAAGAAAAGATTAGATAACTTTTTATAGACACAACAGTTTAAAACTGCAGTTAACATAGTTCTTGCTCTGAGCTTCTTTCCCTCTTTGATCCACAAAAGAGAGATGTAATGGTGATCTGAATGTTGATTCAGTCCTTGGGTTCATCTTTTGTCTGTTCCTCACATAACTAGTTCAGGCTGTTACCCTATATCTCGGGGGTCCCGGGAGGGACACCCAAATATCCAAATATTAACACAAATGAGGAAATTAACTAGAGCACTCTCGCTGGCTAACGAGAGGCAGGACAACATTCACAGAGATCTTTCACCCTATGTCTACAGCGTCGGGTCAGTTAGCCAGGCGGCTTCAGAGTAAACCAATTAATGTTTTATTGAACATTAACAAGTAAGACAAACAGACACACTACTAACTGAGAAATAGGAAAAGGAGAGCTTGGGGATGGGCAATACGACACCTGATCACGTAGTCCTGGAAAGATGGAGAAAAAGGGAGCTCAGCGCAGTTTGCTGAGGGGAATTCGCCACACTGACCAACAGCAAGGCGGGATGAAACTCAAAAGCAGTTCCCCGAACTCTCAGAACTAGGGATTTATATAGCAGAAATTGTGCCTGCGGGCCATATCATAAACGTTGAGAACAAAGCAAGTTTTGGACTGGACAAAGGCTCGGAAAAGGGTCAAAACTGCCACTATCGGATTAGCACGGGTAAATCAATAGTGTGGCCAACGTGCAAATTGGTGAGCACTTAACATGGCCTTGTTAGTCATTGGCGCAAATCTGGCATCATTGTGAAGCAAAATGAATCTGCAAGGCAGGTTCCAGAGCAATGACCAAGGCTTTTGAAATGCACGCATGAGAGGGGAAGTTGGAAATCCCTGCCATTTATGGCTGCTCCTTGTGTAGGTGCTTTTCTGGGGACCCTTGCAACACATGAGCCAGGGTGCCAGGAAAAGGTCAAATTATTTGATATCAAAAAGGATATCTAGTGCTATCAACGTCCAGGTCTGAACCACAGTAACAAGGCCATCTGCCTGCCCTTCAAACATTTAAGTCTCATGTATATACTCATTTAATATTTTAAGTAAATGTTAATGATGTAATACAGAAGCACAACAAAACTCTGTTTAGAAGGAGTTGCAAAACAGCTCTTGGTATGAAACAAGGGAATTGGGCTAGTAACATCACAGGCACTTGTCAGTCAGACTTCTTCCCACAAAATTGGTTTCTCCAACCAAAACTACTTGATCAAAATTTAGTGACTGCACTACCCTTTAGTGTTATTATTTGCTGTCACATTATGGCATCTCTATGAACGAGATAACTCCAAGAGTCCCACTCATCAATAACTCTGCTCAGGTCTTGCAAACTCAGGGTCATGGTTTCCTTGGTTGAGTCCATTGTTAATGTGGTCTTCTTCTGTTCTGACTGCCTTACTAATCCAAGAATTTTATGAATGAAGCCATACAGCTTTATATTTCCTTTTAGATTAGGAGTAAAATATGACTGACTGAAAAATAAATGCTATTTCCTAGATGGAATATAACTAATGAGATACCAAGAATAGGCCCCTAATGCTGGGAATGCACTCCGTTTCCTTCCAGCTTCTAATCATGTCTTTGCTAGAGATCCAGTGGGAATTGTCCTTGCAAATAACTTGTCAAGATATTTGGATTCATCACACTAGGGCAGAGGTGGAGCTCTTGTGGCCCTCCAGATGTTGTTAGACTCCATCAGACCCAATCAGCACAGCCAAAGGTCCTGGTAGGAGGTGTACTCCAACCACAACAGTTGTAATCCAACAATATGTAGCGGGTTGCATGCTCCCCACCTAAGTCATAATCCAAAGGTCCAGGAGGGCAACTATGTGACTGATGCTTAGCATCTCTGAGTGTGGTCAGATGGCACTGGAAATTTCTAAGATACTTTGAATTCTGTTTCGGAAATATGAGATATAAGTGGAATATATATACAGTATACACCTAGGCTCCAGTTAAAAATCCTGTAGCCAATGGAGGGAGAAGTATGATATCACACATTGAACATAACTTGGAAAAGTTACTGTTTGGACTACAGCTCCCAAAATCTCCCTAGCCAAAATGACCACTGGCTAGAGAATTTTGGCCAAGTTGATGGAGATTCTGGGGTTAAAATCCAAACTGTGATATTTTTCCACACTCTGTGCCAGAATCAAGACTTCCCACTGCAACAAATGAATTTTCCCACACTGCTCTCAAAACAAACAAACATGGACATGGGAGGACTCACACTCTCTGGAACACATTTTACAATTGCAGTTTCATTGAGCCTTAGGACTCAGACATCACACAATTTACTTTTTGAAAACTCTGACCAGCACTGTGATCTGCTGGCTTCATTTTATATAAAGACAGCTATATCCTAAGCTGCTTGCCAATCAAGCCTCTTCCCAAGTGTCAGAAGCCACTACTTTGAAGATTCCATGTCTTCACCAGAATGTGTAAGCGTCAGATTTATTCTCCAAAATAACAATTTGGGTGTAAGTTCTTTTTAAACAAAAAACTCTTGGGAAAGTCAGGTGAAGGGGATATAAATATTGCTTCCACAGTTGCCTGGGGCATTATGAGCATTCGATCTGACAGGACCTAGATACTTCGTGTGATGGGCTGGTTGATTGGGCAGTGTGTGCAGCCTGCCTTCTGTAAAAAGGACAGGTATGTCACAGTCCTGATTGCCGTGAGGAAAGAATAAAAAGAAAACACAAAAAAGACCTTTGGTCAAAGCACTTATTTTGAAGTATGACCAGGAAAGGTAGAATATTCACTGCATTTGGATAACTCGCTTATGAATGGCAGTAAACCTAGGAGGATATGATTATATGTAAGGACTGTAGCTCCTCCTAGAGGCAGATCATCACTCATGCAGTCCAAAAAAAAAAAAATCCAGAAGCAAATCTGCAGAAGCAGGCAATATTGTGTGTCATATTACAAGTGTGCATGAGGCAGTCATTATGAAAAATTGTGCTGTGGATGCCTTGGGTTCTTATTCATTTTATCCTTTTAAAAAACACACAGTTGTATTTCTAAGGAAATTCAAAGCAGCTAAATAATAAACATAAATGTGGGATTTGTGCTGACTTCTGTTGAAAGAGCATGACTTAGAGGAAAATTTCAAATGATAAACTTTGCTCAAAACTGTTTCCTAACTTCTCCAAAGTTAAAAATGAGTGACTTAAATTACTGTGGGAATAAACCCAAGGTATCCTACCACCCTAAGGAAAGGGGGAGCTTCTTTTGCTACCAGTGTTGTTAAGCAACTGGAGGTCAGACTCCTTTAGACTCTGGATTCATGGGCACTGTTTTTGTTCTATTGTCTTCTCCTGTTCAGTCCTGCTGTACAGGTCTTGGATCTTCAACCTCTCTGAGGAAAAGCAATAGCCTTTCTGTTAATGGAGAAGCAGTCCACACAGAACAAGCTGATTGACACTGCGTCATGCCTTATGTCTAGAGAGAGAAGAAAGATGAGGTACATTTTTTCCACTACAAAACAGGCATGCAAAGAGTAGGGAAACTATGTGCACATAAGCCACATTCCAACATGAGCTTTTGACATGAATGACTAATGCCCATAGGGAAATGGTGGGAATCATATAGCCTCCTTTAAACCATATTTGCAAGCCCCTGAGGCTTGTGTGACTCAAGGCATCTTCAAAAACTGTCCACCAAGTTTTTGTGACAATCCACACATAACAACAGAAAGAAGAACTGGGGGAAATGCAGCTTGTGGGCTGCATGTGGCTTCCAAACCCCACTTTTGCAGCCTGGAAGCCTCCTGAAAATCTCCAAAGACCTCTGAGCTTACAAAAAAATTAATTAGGACAGGACATTCAAGTGATTTATTTTGACCAAAACAGGCCCCAAATGCCTGCAAATCAACCATGAATGTGGCAGTTTACCTTCCACTCTCTTGAAAATCTCCCAAACCCTCCAAAACATGTATTTAGAAACCAAGATGAAAATTGGCTAAAATGGTAAATAGTTCTGCAATGTAACTTCCTGTAAACCCAGATACATAGTGGTAAACTACAGGAGAAGGCAGGGTGAAAATTGGCCCCTACCTTCCACAGGTGTCCACAAGAAGGACAATAAAAACAAAACAAGTTTTCTCTTCGACAACGCAGGATAACCCTTCAAACTTGCAAGCCTTTCTGTATGCAGGTAGAGATGGAAAGAATATTCAAATTTATTCAGGAAATGATCAAAATACATGTTGGAAAACCCAGACAAGAAAAATCCTGGACTGAAGCGAATCTTCATAGTTCAGGAGTGATTCTGTACAAAATTCACATGTGGTTCTTTTCCTGCTGAAAACAGCATTTTCGATGCAGGAGACAGCATTTTTCTGTGCAAAAAAATGTTGTTTCCAGCAGCATTTTCCATGCAGGAAACAAAACTTTTCTGTGCGCACACACACACACACATACACAAAAGTTTTTCCTACGCAGAACAAGATTGTGGAAATTTATCATAGAGTAGGTCTCAAAACTGTGAATAAGCTTCAAAAACTGCATCATTCTCAAAGTCTTTCTCACAGTGGGAAGAAAATTGTTAAAAGTATTCATTATTTCCTTCTAGAAGAAATTTAGTGAAGAATTACAACCTAATTTATTCCAAAGTTCATAGGCCTCTTTGTAAGATGAAACAGTGTGTTCACTAGGTATTTTCTATATTGTTAGGGTTGGAGATGAAAATTTACATCATCTGAACTGGAAACGAATTTACGAATTCAATAGTCTGAAGACTCTTCCTTTCATACTATTTGAAGACAACCGCAATATTACTTGACTCTGAATATCATGATTTTTCCCCTTCCTTGTATGCTATTTTAGAACATCTTTGCATGGTTTTGAAAGCTGGAAAGTGCAGATATTTGTCTTCCTATTTAGTTGGCCTAATAAAGATATTGCCACAGTACAGATTGTGAGTTAGTTTTGTGTAAGGGAAACCAGTCTCTGGGGTTCCTGAATCTTGTGCCATTACTGAGGTATTATCATACTAGATAACAGAGTGAAAACCACAGAGTAATATTTAAAGGAGGTTAGAGAGCAATTGATATTATAGAATTTGAAAGCTGTTTAAGAATTTTAAAAGATGATGATTGGAGTGCAGATGGTGGAAAACGTGACTTCTATGTGACAAGACACAATATAGAGAACATCTTTGTTCCTATAGGATGGCAATATGTGCAGTGAAGAAAGTTTTCTTGTTTGCGTGTCTTGCATCTGCAAATTCACATCTAGCTGAGCTATTCAGAGTGGTGAGAGATCTAACCCAGGCATTGCCCTCCCCAACCCAATCTTAGAGCCTTCAATAGATTGCTGTGATTCCTTTAATGATCATTTCTCAGATAAAATCTCTTGTATAAGAGCCAACTTAGATGCCACTGTTGGAGTAGAAATCAGTCCTGAGGCATCCAGCAACTCTGTGAGAAGGATTATACTTGATCAGTTTCAATTGGTGAGTACTGTTGATGTGGACAAGTTGCTGGGGCAAGTAAGAAGAACAACTTGTTTTCTCAATTCCTGTCCATCTTGGCTGGTCATCCAGGGAGGAGATGCAATTAAACTTCAAATAAATATATTATTAATGTATCTCTCAGGAAGGGAAACTTTCCATCCTGTTTAAAAGAGGCAATGGTTAAGTCACTTTTGAAAAAGCCCTCCCTGGATCCCCTGGACCTTAATAATTATATACCAGTTTCTAATCTTCTTTTGGGGGGCAAGCTGATTGAGGAGGCAATTGCCTCCAAACTCCAAGTGGTCTTGGAAGACACACACTTCCTTGACCCATTTCAGACTGGCTTCAGAGCAGGATACAGAGTTGAGACTGCTATGGCCGCCTTGGTGGATGATCTCCATCTCAACATCAACAGGGGGAGTGTGTCCTTGTTGGTGCTTTTAGATAATTCAGAGGCATTTGAGATCATTAACCATGATATCCTTCTGAAATGCCTGGGGAGGTTGGGAATCAGAGGTATTTGTTGCAGTGTTTCCAGTCTTACCTCTCAGGCAGATTCCAGATGGTAGTGCTTGGAGATAGCTGCTTTTCAAAAAAGGAGCTGTTATATGGCATACCACATGGTGCCATTCTGTCCCCCAAAGCTTTTTAACATCTATATGAAACTGTTGGGAGAGACCATCCAGAGTCATGGGGAGGGGTGCTATCAGTACCCTGACAACACCCAAATATATTTTTCCATGCCTTCAAAAACAGTCTTAGCTAAGGATAGTATGTCTCCTCTGAATGAATGTTTGGAGGAAGTAATGGGTGGATGAAGAAAAACAAATTGAAACTGAATCCAGACAAGATAGAGCTGCTTACTATCAGGGGTCCTAAACTGAGTATGGAGGTGTGTCAATCAGTTCTAGACGGGGTCACACATCCCAAGACTGTGTTCACAGCTTGGGAGTGCTCCTGGATCCATCCCTCCAAAGTTCATCTCAGACAGATGTGATTATCAGGAGCACTTATTATCAGTTTTGACTGATACACCAACTGTGTCCCTTCCTAGAATTGGAAGACCTAAAGATGATAGTGCACGTACTGTTAACATCAAGGCTGGACTTCAGCAATGTGGTTTTCATTGGGCTACCTTTATACCAAATTCAGAAACTCCAACTGGTCCAAAATATGGCAGCCACATTGGTTACAAGTATATTGAGGAGTGAACATATCACACCAATATTAAAATCACTCCACTGGCTACCAATTAGTTTCCAGGCAAAGTACAAAATGTTGATTATTACCTTTAAAGCCCTAAATGGTTTGTGTCTAGGTTACCTGCGGTATCGCCTCCTCTCCTACAATACACCCCATACACTCAAGTCCTCTGGGGGTCATTTACTTAAACTAGCCAGGACTAGACTGGCAATAGTCACCCAGAGGATGTTTTCATTAGCCACCCCTAGACTATGGAATGATCTATTAGAAAAGATTCAACAGCTAAACATGCTGTCAGAATTTTTAAAAGTACAAAAGACCTATCTCTTCAGCAGACCTACCCAGTCAATTTTTAACTATGGATTTTAACTTGGTGTACTTTAAATGGTTTCCTGTGTTTTTAGTTGTATTTTAATTTATGATGTACCCCACCTCAAGCCTTGGGGAGAGTTAGGTAAAAAATAAAAAAAATATATAAATTATTTTTATTAAAATCCAATTCTTGGTTATTTACTTAAGCACCTTTTCAAATATAACTTAGTATAGTTCTATACTAAGTTAGAAATAAAAATATTTTGTTGTTCTTGAAAACAGTGTTAGAATGGGACCAAGATAAATCCTGAGCATTAGAGAAGACTTACATGCAATTGATCAGGATTTTGTTGGCCAATTGCAAAAGTCAGTAAAAACATGGAAGAAATGTTGTTTTGTCTTCTTTGGGTATTCAAGAAAGAAAGAAAAATATTCATGACACCCTGCAACAACAGCACTATTAGGTTGATTTTTTTAAAGTACAAGTGGTGAGTGATCCCAAAGGGAAAACTTCTAGATTTTTGAGGAGATGCAAGAGCCCCCTGAGACAGGCAGATGGAGAGATGAAAGAGGATCCAGTTGCAGCTTTAAAATGATGGGGTGATGCCACATCTTTGGCTCCTCAAGAATTTTTCCACTGGAGCCAGGGAGCACCCAGTATATTCATAGGAATAAATGTCACACTTGCATCAGAAGGAAAAGTTCTCTGCATAAGCTTCAGCGAACTGCTAAGATGACAGCCAAGAAATTCCTAAGCTGCTTTAAGTAGCCATGTATCAGATGACTTGAAACTCAGCATATTGGCATGAACAGCTGAGAAGAATACTGAAATAGGCAGAGAATCCTAACTGTTCTGCAACTCAAAAAATTAATGCTAAAGATATTTGAATCTTTTCAGTATTTATAACTGCAGTGGAATGGCCAAATGCTGTTCCATACCAAGCCCAATCTCTAGGCCTCAAGAAGACATGGGGTTTGAAACCCAAACTGGAGAAGTATGGTATAATATGCAGATAGGTCTAGCACAAAAGTTGGAGATTCATTAGCAAGACAGAAATCTTATAATTTAGAAAATGTAATTCAGCAAACCATATATATATCTGATTTGGAAGACTCCTGATTTCAACTGAACCTTCCTAATTTCCAGTACTGAAAAAAGCAAAGGTCAAAGCAAAAGAGATGATGGAAATTTACAATCAGTGTCATTTTCTTGGACTTGTTGCAAAAGCAACTCTGGGGCCCCAACTGAAACACATTCATAGGCCACAAGTCTTCTTTAAGGGAAGATAGCAGCTTCACAGGAAAAGATCCTTTTGATTCAGAAAACAGAACTATGCTGTCCCATTTCACCCCAGATATTTTTTTGGTAAGGAGCCTAAAAATACATTATGTTAAATGAGTATGATGTGACATCCTCAGTGGGTTGGTTTTTTAAAAAATTTACATCAAGCATAGGTGTAAATTCCGTTGGTACTATGACACAGAGAGATTTATCTCCTCCCTCTCTGTGCCCAGTGGCCACAAACATTTCCCTTCCAACAACAGTCACACTTGGTGTCGGGGGGAGGTCTACTTAATACCAAAAGCCATGCCAGGTGCGGTTGTGGGGAAATGTAGCTGGGAAGGCAAGAGTTAAACCTCCCTTGGTTACATGATGGGGTCCCAGTGAGGGAAAACACTCAGCATGCACTCTTTGCCTCAAACCATTACTGTGAGAATGATATGGGAGGAAGGATCTTGAATGGTACCTTTAGTTCACTGGAGGTCATTTTATCAGGAAGGATAAAAAAAAATGTGGTAAACATTTGTGTTTAACAGCAAAGAGAGACGTGCCAAATTTCTCATTACAGTTCATTACACAAGTTTATTTTACACAATCATGTATCAAGCAGCTGGCCAAGAGTCAGTAGCTAGTTTCAATAAATAATAGTGTAGTTGGGATGGGAGGGAGGGAATGTATGCATGAGTGTGTGAGTGGGCACCGTAGACTCTATGGCGGAGGTGGACAAAGTATGGCCCAACAAATTTTGTTGGATTGCAACTTCCATCAACCTTCACCAGCATTACCAATGGTGAGAAATGCTGATAGCCGCTGTCCAACAACACGGAGGGCTACATTTTGCCCACCCTGGGCTTTAACTATTCTGTTGCCCTAAAGTCTGGTAAAGGACCTTTTCTCATTTGGATTCCTGCCTGCACTGGCATTTTTTCCCCCTTTGGTCCTAACAGTCCTGCTACAATAGGGATGGGCAACTTTGTTGAGACAATGCTGAAGAGTGCTAGGAGTTGCAGCTTAGCAACTTATGGATGTCCACACTTTGTCCTCCCTACCATAAAGGGTAGAAGAAAGAGAGGAGGGGAAAAAAGATTTCTCAAACAAACTAAGAGACCACAATCCCTGCTGGATTGCCCAGTTGTTCCAGAGCACCAGTTAACATATCCACATTCAATTACATTTAATAAAAGCACTTGCAACTTTCTTGATTCAGGAACTTGTTCAGGAAAACAATAGCCCATAACTAGCATATGCCATTATATTAGTATTCCCGTATCATCCAGTACCAATAACTGCAGTGGCACTGATACCAGGTATGTAGCTCCTTCTCTTCCAGTCCTTTACCCAAGTAAACATTGAGTACAAAAAAACCCCTCATATGCAAGTTCATTGAGAAGGTGTTTCAACAATATAGCCACGAACAGCAAAAAAAACCAGAAGAAATTTGGATTGCTTCTAAAGCAGTTTGCCTCCTTTTCTAGAAGTTATGAAGATATTTTTTCAATATCTAAATTAGGCAAGATGGTATTCATGTCTTTGGCATCTGCATGATTGATTTTTCCTTGTAATAAATACTCAGAGCAGGGAAATGGATTGGACCTCTGGCACAACAGGAAAGGAGGCTTTCAGGTTTTGCTCACCATGATCCTGGTCAGAATTGCACCTTATGCTCACTATTTCAAGTGGCAAAGAGGTCTTATTTCTTCCCCTTCCCATGCCTACCAACAGCTGAAAAAAGCTTCCCTGTTAGTATAACTCCAGAATCTCTAGCCAATACAGATAGTGTTCATACTGGTTGGGGGATTCTGGAAGATGTAGTACAAAGAAGTACGTTTTCCTAACTCTTGCCCTTCCCCCCTGCCACTTTCTCAACCTGAGTCTTTCTCTAGGTAGATGATTTTTTTTTAAAAAAATAGCACGTGACCCCAAATTTATCCAGATTTGCAGAAATTCTAACACACAAGCAAAGGGATATGGAGCCAGCCTCCATAAAGAGAAATGTCAAAGAATGTTTACAGTGACAGGCAGAAACATATTAATGTGGGTCAGCCCCCAAGCTTCTATTAGGTTTCTGGTGTGGAGTAAGAATCTATTTCTAGCAAAATAAACAATTTTCCCTTTTTTCCCCTTCCTTACTGTTTCTGTGGAGAACTGAGATAAGCTTAATCAAAAAATGAACACTTAAATATTTTTCTGCTTAATAATAGTTCCTAGCTATTGTTTAATTTTTTGAAATGTTTCTCAGTTTAGCAAAACTGTTTATATTCCTGATGACTAGCAGATGACCTGGACCATTGAGATCAGCATCCTGATTGGCTAGTTGGAATACCTCTAGGGACAGCCTTAAAATTCGGCAGAGTGAGACCAGTCAACTCAGATGGTAGATGCTGAGAGGGCAGCAATCCCCCACACACACAGTTTTTTGCTTGAGCCACCACAGCAATTCCCTAATCTTGTGGGATGGAAGACAGGGACATTTGTGGTTCATAGTCTATCCTGCACTCCTTAAACTAGCTTGTTGCCACAGTCTTTCTTTACAGCATGTTTTCCTGCCTCAGTAAATATTCATTTCCAGTTAAGCTGGAACAATACTTGGATGGAAGACCACCAATGACTACCAGGTGCTGTAGGCCATATTTCAGAGGAAGGAACTAGCAAAACCACCTCTGAGGATTCCTTGCCTAAGAAAACCCTAGGAAATTCATGGGGCTGCTGTAAGTCAACGGGCAACTTGAAGGCACACGCACATGCTCCTGCCTAAAGGCACCAGATCCTTGGGAGCTAAGCAGGGTCAGCTCTGGTTATACTTGGATGGGAAACCACCAATGAACACCAGGTGCTGTAGGCTATATTCCAGAGGAAGGAACTGGCAAAACCACCTCTGAGTATTCCTTGCCTAAGAAAACTCTGTGAAAACTTTTTGGGGTTGCCATAAATCAACAAGGGACTTGAAGGCACATGCCCACTCACAACCAGCCTAAGATGACCTCGCCCTCACATATTCAAATAACATGTAGAAGGTTCAGGGCTGCCCAGATTAGCCCCTATACTTGCTGCCCATGTGTTTAGTAGCTACCCACCAAAACCACCGCCTGAGATGCATTAGGGAATTAATCTGCATATGCACATAGAACTCCTGTGCCCAAAGGGGGATACTGGCTCAGTCAGCATTCATGCTCACACAGAGCTTCCTTTCCATGCATGCCAAACATGTGGACAGTGGGGTGGGCCATTGTTGCAAGATATAGCCACAGTGGGGCTGGCTCCACACAGACTCATGCATTCTTTGCATTATGAAGAAGGGCATCTGAACCCTTATGTGTCCATTGCTGGATGGCACACTAAATTTATAGAAGTCATTTGCATATTCACATAACGATCTGTACATCTGCAATCCCACTCCCACTAATTATCAAGTAACACCCACTGAATTCAGTGGAAATTATTTCTGAGGAGATGCATACAAGATTTCACTAGCAGTGTCTCTCCAAAATTACCTGTTTATTTCCAAAACATGCACTCCATATTTGCTTTCAATCCTGTACTTTCCAGGCTCACTTGCAGGAGTAATCAGTTCTTCATTTTTATACCTGAGAAATGAACAGAAAACAAACTGAAACAGTAAATATGGGGGGGGGACCAATTTCATTTGGATACAAAAGGGCAACAGCACAAGTTATGAACATATGTAGATGAAAAAAGCAATGATGCTATACGAACAATGTAGAACCTACCTGTATTATACAGGGCTTCTTTGCAGAAGTCTATCTAAGATTTAACATATACACTTTGCCAAATATAGTAAATAGAAGCTCTGGCAGGGGGACCAATTTTTAACAAGCAAATGGCTGGGAAGGGGTGACCAGCTGAAATTCACAACACTATCCTGTGGTTGATTTTTGCTAAAATGTGAAGAAGCATAACCAGCCATGGGGTACCTCTCTTTTGCTTAAGCTGACCTAAGTCAAGGCAATTCAGTTTAATTACAGTGATTGGATATAGAGGACTTCTGTCATTTTAATAATTGATCCAAAGAGGGATTCTTAGCAGGTATGGCTAGATGTCCTTGAATCATTTCCTTTTCTAAACCATCATTAAAGGTTTACACAGGAAATCATGCTAAAGGTTACATGAGAAGGTGAGTCCTTCTCCTGCACTTTCTCCTTCTGCTGATTGTCTCATGGGTTGGTTGGACATTCCAGTAAATGGATGCCATTCTGGAATTCACTTTATGGAACTTCTAACCACAAAAGGAGATGATCATTCATGGTATCCAGCTCAACTACAGACTCTAGGTGATTATCTATGGAGTGACAGATACAAAGCATGAGGCTTCTACATCCCCAGTGTGCAATGGGTCATTCAAATCCTCCCTGAATTATCTGTTAAGTAGCAAGTGTCACCAGTCATTTGCTTTCTCATCTTACCCATGACAGAAACTTTTACTGAAATGAGAATGAGAATTCTTAAGACTGGCAGGAAAAAGAAGGTTGCATATGGCTCAATGGTTTCGTGCAGCAAATTTCAGATTCATTGTCCAGTGTGACTCTAAGCAGGGCTGGGCAAGAATCCCCTCTGAAACCTGGGACCCTTTCAAACTACACAGCCATAGTTCTATATTCCACTTTAACTCCAGGAATCCTGGAGCTTGTAGCCTGGAGAAGCACTAGAGCTCTCTGGCTGAAAGTGCTAATTACCCCTCTTTAAATTGCCAATCCCGTGATTCCATAGGATGGAACCACGGAAGATCAAGTGGAAGCATAGCACTGTATTTGTGTTGTGTTAAAGGCTCCCTAGGCTAGCTGCTGCCAGTGAATGTAGACAATATTAAACACTGTAGCAAATACTTGAAAAAGTTAGTTGTTTGGGCTGCAACTCCCCGAATCCCACATACTGCATGGTCAGTGGTTACGCTTTCTGGGTACTTCTGGAAGTTGTTGAATGAACAAGTAACATTTGCAAGCTTTAATATTATAGAGCTGTACTTTGAACTGGTATACAAGAGCTCACTGTGCTCCTACGACACATGGGAAGTGGTCAGTAATACCCTTCATGTGCATGAGAATTTTCAGGAAACCAGCAGTAGCTGAACAAACAAGTCCTAACTGATTTTGTAGTATTTGACTCCTATTTTCAGCCAGGCATGAGACTCTTTGAACTTTATGCTACTCTATCAGAATCAATGCAGGTTCTACCACTGATTTGTAGAGTGATGTAAGACATTCAAACAGAGACTCCTAAGAAGAGCATGTAGCACATCTTTCCTTTGCTCTCCCTTAAGCAATTAGATCAGCATGCTACGGAGCCTGAGTTCTAAAATATCCAGTCTATGTCTGCACTGCAGTACAAAGCCTGAAACTTTTCTCCCTTTAGCAGCAGTGTCAACAAGGACCCATCCTGCGTGTCTTTGGGGATTATAAAGAGGTTTTAACATAGCCATTATATATGTGACACTTAATAGCTGGGCTAAAGCAACCATATGAAAGCAGCTTAACACCATTTTGAGTTCCCTGGAGAGGGTCAGAGTCTTACCATTGTACGACAGGAGTGGGAAATCCCTGGACAGTGAAGAAAAGCTTGACGGACATCTTTTCCCAAACAGTATGAGTCCGGAGCCGTACCAGAATTTCAGGGGCTCGGCTAATACTCTCTTCAACAGCATACCTTTCCAGTGCCATTCTTTCTTGTACCTGGAAGCACAAGCAAAAACACCAATGGAAGACAGGGGAATAAGGAATTATAATAAGCAGAAATGAGAAGAAACAAATCTGGCCTTGATGGGAACAGCAAACTGGGAAAAAATAAGAACTTGAGGGCCTGTTCAGCAAACCCACAAGCTAAGGAGGGACTGAATGAAGAAGACACTCTCACAGTACCATCCTTTGTATGGTGACTTTATCCAGTTGTTCTCTAGCAAGGAGCCTGGCTGTGCGAAGCTCTTCTTCCAAAGAGGCCAAACTCTTGACATACCGGATTCTTCTCTGTTCACTCCAGTGCTGGGATTTTTGCTCCTGACTTCTGTGTAAGCAGAAGGAAAAATCAGAGAGGGTTAAGCCAGCATCAAAGCTGTGGTGTTGGTGGTGAAATGCTATGGCAAGCTAATCAAGGCTATGAAGTTGCATTAGCAGCATTAAGGAGATGGAGGTTCTGCATTCTGAACTATTATACACACACTCTATAACACAGCAAGAATCTTGAGGAACAGATGCACACATCTCTTTCTAAATTCCTTAAGTGGCTTACCAAATTAAACATTCACCCAGATTTCTCCAGCTTGTTGCCCTCAAGCCATGCTGGGAAGACTCGATTAAAATGCTAAGAAATGTAGTTCAACGAATATGGATGGTTCCTGGTTGTGGAAGACTACTGTAACTCATATTGATTGGAGTCGCTACACCAGGTGGGGATTGTGACAGTGAAGGGCCACACCAAGCTCCTTTAGTGTGGTCCTCAGAAGCCCCTGGAATTATCCCATCTTTAGGGAGAAAATTCAGCCTAAAACTAGTAAAATGTACCTCTGGATGCCACCAAATGATTCCATTTCCATTTTAATTCTGTTTGGGAGCCAGCACACTTGAAGCATCCAAAAGCCTTTTTCCCAAAAATATCTTTCCAATCTCTTCTTGCTTTGCAGGGTGGAAAGGGCAGGTATTGCTCACGGAGGCCCAGAAGTGATGGCAAATGGTAATGAAAGAGGCCAAAAACCCTCTGGAGCAGCCCACTCCAGAGCTACACCAATGACAATGTGGCCTTGTTTCTTCAGAATTCTGCCAAACCTTTGCACACAGGAAATCTAAGATGACTGAAAAGTGTGTGCACATATATAGAAACTTCAGAATTTATCCATCAATAGAAAAGGCAGTATTTATTGAATTATATTTTTAACCCATTGTAACTCCAAGATATCTAAGTTGTGCTTACAACAATCCCCAAGGGATTCCAAGGGATTCCAGCCAGAATCAGACACTCTGCTATGAATATACCACACTTGGTATCTGATCTTTGGTGGTGGTTCCTCTCCCTGATTACATTGACAATCCAATAGTACAAATCCTGTTCAGTGTCAGCAAATAGAGAGCAAACATCCTTCTATGCACTTCCTGTGAGGTAGCTGTGACTCTGGAGTAGGCATTCTTGCTGCTTCAGTGGGATTTCCAGACTGAGGGGGGAATATAGCTATACTTGCATTCCAAACAGCATTTAAACCATCCCAGTGCAGTGTGCACAAATAGGGACGTGTCTACTAGCCACAGAAGAACAAAGGTCACATTTCAAGGTGCTAAAAAATGTTGTTTTATTAGTATAAAAGCCTGCCACATTTCAGCCTATGCGTATTCTTAAGGCCTTTTTCAAAAGGACACCACATAGAACCATAGAATCAAGTTCAACTCCTGCTCAATGCAGGAATTCCAGCTAAAGCATCACCAGCAAGTAGCTGTCTAGCCTCTTTCTGTAGACAAGGACAAGGCCACCTGTCTAGGTAATTGGTTCCATTGTCAAACTGCTCTTACTGTCAAGAGGTTCCTTCTAATGTTCAATAAAAATCTATTCTTCGGTAACTTTAACACATCAGACCTGGTCCTACTCTACAGAAGAGCAGAAAACAGCCTACCCCACTTCTCTCTCTGGCAGCCCTTGAGATAGTTAAAAGGTGCAGTCAACTCCAGTCTTCTCTTCACCAGGCTAAATATGTGCAGTTCCTTCAATCTTACCTCATATGAATGTCACATAATATTCTATACATAAATATATGATATCAAGTTACATCAAATCGTTATTGTATTTGTATGTTGCCTATGGCCTGCACATACTTAATTAGACTCACTTTTCAGAAATGTCTAAATCAGGAACTCTCAAACCATTTACTGGGCAAGTGAAAACATGCAGGTAGAAGTTGAAGGTTTTTTTATATCTTGTAAGCAGATGGCAGAAAAAAAATACTAACATTCAAGGACAGATGAAAATGTCTCTTGTTTCTTCTGTGTTTTCCATTGGATGTTCCCCAATTTCTGCTTCCTTTAAGAAATAAAGCTGCCAGCATAGCCAATAGTTTCACATTACATCAGTTTAATGCCTCAACTGGATCCCAGCTTGTGTAGTAGAAGTTGGTAGAATGAATTCATGTAACGTATCAAACACGCACACATACTAAGGCCTTATGACCACCATTCCATTCTCAGAACCATGTCTTTGGTTTTTCTACACTTGTATGTGAAAGCATTTCCAGAAGCCACTACCATCAGGAGATGCTATCAATAGAACCTTCGGACACTACATTCTAGCATTCAGTCACACTTTCCGTGGTGCTTTCAAGTATAAAAAAGAAGGCACGTGGCCTCTGCCTTGCCTGCCCAAAGGCTTCTGCTCACATTGCTTGATTTAGGTCAGGACTAGGGAAACTGTATCTCTCCAAATATTGATCAATCCCACTTTTCATCATCTCTAGCTAGCCTAGCTGGAGCAAAGTATGAAGGGAGTAGTGATTCATCAACACCAAGAGGGATGAAGGTTCATTGTTCCAGCATAGATCAGCTCTGGAAATGATGGACGGGAGAATGTCGACACAGCAGTTAACAATGCTGCTAAAATAAATAAATAAACATAAACATGTAAAAAAGTCCCCTGATTTGGAATAAAGAAATATTTTTATTGGTCTTGCAGTCTTAAAAAAGTCCATTCACCTGACTCACACTACCCAAAAGCTGCTGTCTTCCACAGAGGATTGCATGAGATTACTCTACCATCTGAGTCTAAATTTTTGTTCAATGCATGGATATAAATATGCTTCATATAAAGCAACATTCAATGGGAGATTCTTCCATGTAAATGCAACTAAAAGAAATATTTCAATGAGATTTACATACAAAATCCTTCCAGAAGATCACATTTGTTTGTGTCTCACTATGCTATCCTTGATGATGCCCAAAATCTCTCACCTGAGTTAATCATCATGCCTTACTTATATCAGGACAAGACCGTCTCTGCAGGGAAAGACATTGGAGGTCTCTCTATCACCACTAACAAGCATTCTTCATAATTAAAATAGGAAAGATTAAGTGGAGGAGAATGCCCAGTAACCCAAGTAAAATAGCTCTGTTTTGGGATATGTCAGAATGACCAGACAAGAAGCCAGCTTCTAAAGAAGCCTGGTCAGTGAGAAGAACAGTGACAAGCCTACACAAATGGTGTGGAATGTCTCCAAACCCCAGTGGCTGGTATATTAGGCATTGAAAATACCATTTCAGATAGCTCAAATGCCAAGACTTAGTTCAGATCTCTGAGTAAATACTACAGCATATCCATGGTATTTCTGAATTATACTAGGGAGGGTAGTATCTAGCCTCAATTTGACACTGATAAGAGAATCATGTACTCAACTGAAGAAGTGGAATACAGAATTCCAATACTTTCACCCTTTTTGTTGTTGGCATTGTTCTATGGTTCTGTTATCACTGTTCAGATACTAACTTTAGTATGAATTGATACTGCTATATTGCTGTGTTATGACTGACAGAAACATAAATAACCAGTATGTTAATGTGTCATTAGTAGGCCCAGATTACATGGACACTTCTATCCACTTTCCATTGGAATCATTTGATAAAGAGCCTCAGTCGAGCCATTCTGCCTACGTGACAGAAATGTTTAAGTGTTACAGAAGCAGCATAAGAGCAAACCAGATGAGAGCTTTTGGCATTCTGGGTTTATCTCCTTACAGCAGACTAAATCTTCACATCCGGATGAATTATTAAAATGAAGATCAGTGTTCATCTGTGGTGCAAAATCAGCGCTGCCAACAGTTAATTTGAGGTATCTGAACTTGTCTAAAGGGAAAAGATGATGACATTGTCATAACTCTGCTTTCATAACACACTCTGTCCATGTCTCTGGTGTATTTGTCGTACAGTACGTCAGTGGGCACACAGCCACACACACAAAACAGGAACAGGGTTGTCAGCATATTTATTACAGGAGTACATGTCTCCCTTGAAACTGAGATGTCACCTTAAACCCACCAAATGAAAAATAGGATGTGAAGAAGATAACTATATTATGAGTAAACGGCTCCAACATATAGTTTCAGAATTTAGCAAGAAACATAGCACATTTGCTTGAAAACACACACCTTCAGTACAGACTTAGTTTTAAAGTCTGCCTTCAGTGTTGGCATATCCAGCTATGAGATTTATGAGACACTCAATGCCTTGGTATTCTAGACATAATAAATTAATGAAAAAACCGGTACACTATGAAACGCCTTCTCATGTTGACAACTCTGCCAGTAAAACTTCTTTTGAGCATTGGGGATCTGGTGGGGGGTTATGAGTTCTTAAGACAGAAACTCATTTACTCTCATATTTCCAGACATTTTGAGGGGTAGTCCTCTATCCCATCTTTGCTGCCTTAGATCCCATCCCAGGGAAAAGGAGGAATATAAATCCAATCAAACAACCAATTAATCAATCAATGTCCCATAGCACATTCCACGATATACCTGACACAGCACAGCTCTTTGGCAAAGAAAGAGATAAAAAAGCATTCCATGTAAACATTAAAGGGAACATGCAGTCAAAGTCATTTCTAATGAAGATCTGAACTATCCTGAGTTTGAAAACAGTATTTTTTGTACTGCATGTTTATTGGCTGAGAGATTCCCAGTTTTCATCCAAAAAAGGTAACTTTTCCACTTTCCACCTCCTCACACCTGCAGCTTTTGACTATAAACATCTCTTTTGTTTCCCTAGTCTCTCTCCCTTTGGTTCTCTCTGATTTCCAACTCTGACCTTCTTCTACTCATTTAGACTAAGAGGAAGGAAGTTCGGAGACTTCCTTCTCCTTCTTCTTCCTATCTCATGTCTCTGGTTTTTTAGGCTTTTATTCTCTTTTCCTAAACCCAGAGAAGTCTTTTATATCCTCAAGCTTATCCTTCCTTTCCTTATACGATTCTGCATTTCTCCCTCTCTCGGATATTAACACCTCAGCCAATGGCACCTATACCTTCCTCCTAACAAGGCTCTCTGTGTCACTGAAGCTGCAGGAAGTTCTTTACAGTATAGACATCAGAGATAGGCATTACAGAGCACCTGTCAAGGCCCACATCTCTGCAGGAGACATGCTTCCCACTTTCTAGCTGAGGGGTGAGCAGTATCTACGAGGCAAACCACATGGGGGCACCAAGGATTTTATCACATTCACCTGCCTTATCCAAAACCATTTTGGCTGCAAACCATCTTTAATATAAACAGAAAATACCTGAAATGATTCATGGGGTCTTTGCTGTTTGCCAATGATATTTGTCGGTAAACTGCAACAAACGTCTTAAAAAATATTTCCTGCTTTTTCTTAAAAAAAAAATAAGTTTAATTTCCAGTTTGTTTCCAAACGTGATCAACTTCATGCAGTGATGGTAGGTCTGTGCACCATGGGGTATTCTGGCCAGTAGTCATCCCCTGGCCCTGTGCAAAATTGCCCACTTTTAAGCCAGAACATTCTACTCCTATCTCTTCTTGCTAATGCTGTCTGTGCACCTTGTCATACATGGAGAGACAGTAGACAGCAGTGCCCTAGAGAGGAGTTGGAGTACACTCTACCCAAGCTTGTCCTCCTACCCAGCACTGCTTCTTCAACCCCACCTCCACACCTCTTAAAGGCACCAAACTCTATATAAGACAGCTGCAGAAAGATTTACCTTTCCTGGATTTCCTGTGTTGTGGAGGCCTCAATGGATAAAGGATGTTGTCTCCTGGCACAAAGCACACAGGTTGTTTTTCCCAAGTCAGAAGATGTCTGATAGGCCTGTCTAGAGGCAGCCCTTCAAATGGAAAACAGAAATAACAGTAATGCAGTGCAAGATTTACACAACTTTCTGCACAAAGGAAATCTATCTGTTGGCTCACCTGTATACATCAAAGGCTGGTTGGCTTTAGACAGACCCTGAAGATCAGTGTTAACTTCCCCAGATCGCTATGCCACCTTCCTCATAACATCAGTGTTTTGTATGATTTTCCTCCATTCTAAGAGGTAGAAATGCCTTGCTAAAGCTTAAGTACTGCCAGTAAAAGCTTTAAGATACATTAAGACAGTATTTGGGTTTCAAAACACAAAATAGTTGACATATTTTATCTTAAAGTTTTTCCTGGCAATACCTCCCTCCTAAAGGCATCAGATCACATCTGATCTTGGAAGCTAAGTAGGGTCAGCTCTGGCTCATACTTGGATGGGAGACCACCAATGAATACCAGGTACTGTAGGCTATATTTCAGAGGAAGAAACTGGCAAAACCATTTCTAAGTATTCCTTGCCTAAGAAAACTTTACGAAAAATTCAGAGTCTCCATACATTTACAGACAACTTGAAGATGCATACACAAAGCCTAGGAGTAAAGGGACTAAATATCCTAAGGGCACCAGGTCCCATGTGATCTTGGAAGTTAAGCAGAGTCAGCCCTGGTTAGTACTTCAAAGAGAGAGTGCCAAGGAATACCAGGCACTGTAGGCTCTATTTCAGAGGCAGGAATTGGCAAAGCCACATCTGAATATTCCTTGCCTACTAAAACCCTATAAAATTCATGGGGACATCATAAGTCAATAGACAACTTGAAAGCATACACACATACTTAGGGTTCCACCATTTTTCCATTGATTCTACCTCAAGTGGAATTCAAATTCCTCCTTTTTTGAAATTGGATTAAATCCACAGGTTAAAAGAGTTCCCCTTACTCTTCACATCTGTGAAACATACACATTGCAAATTTCCCTTTACCTCTCAAAAAAATCAAGTGGTGGTTCTCTAAGTGTCTATAATGGTCCTAGTTCTTTCAGAATAGATAAGCAGTGATTAAAATATTTGATGACTATACACCAATACACACCTAAACATGATATATTTAATATAAACCTGAATTTGAACAGAGAACCTAATGAATTCCTCTCCATTGATAGGAAGAGTGGATCTGGCATCCAAAGGTCATGAAAGAATATTTCAACAGGACAGCTTCTCCATAATCCTTTGTTGAACTATTGGCATGAGGAGAAGGAAGAGGCAAATGTCTCATGTATCCAGTACGAGAACGGTATTTCCACTTAACACAGAGAGAGCAAGGCAGTCCCTGCCCCCAGAAAATACTGTGACACCAGATAGTAAGTGGAAAAGCCTTCCTTGGATGCAACAGACCTCTGCAGCCACCGTTTCCCACTGTTAGGCAGTGAAAGTGTCCCAAATAGTTGGGGGAGGGCAATGGGAAGAGGAAATGTTATCCAAACCTCAAAGCATTCTGCAGGAATAAGCAGCAAAATTGAAATTAATTTTTAAATGAAACTCTTAATCTCTTTCACCTCTTTCTGACCGAAACATCCAAACCATAAATTGGACAATGGCAGACAGTAGGTAGGGGTTTACACAAGGGTTCATATCAATAAAGTATTCCTGGCTCATATAAAGTTAGGATGCCTCCAGCTGTCTTCTCTAGGGCTACTTAACTGCTTGTTAAAGGCAAGCTCCTGGAAAATCTTCATGCTTTGTGAGAAGTGGTTATGGAACCAGTGAGGGTGTTCACAGAGTTTGGGAACATTACATTTTGGGGCAACTTCTCAGATTCTCCATGCCAAATAGCCAGGGGCTGTGGGGCTGGAAGATTCTGGGAGCTGCGGTACATTTTCTAAGCTCCAGGTGTTCAAGCTGGCCCTAGAGAGGACAGTGCATTTTCTACCTATTGAGACAAGGCTCAAGATGCAGGGGCCAAGCTGGAAGAGCTGGATGGTGATGTGTCTTTCCAATCTCGGATCTCATCCATCCTGCATACCTTTTCTCTGACATCCCAGTTTTTACAGCGCAGGGGATATTTTTGTATGAGTTCCCACTAGCAGTTGAAAGTGCACACCTGAGGCATAAATTAACAGAACTAGACTCCTATTTCAGATGCAAAGATGAACAGAGTGATGAGGAAATGCATACAAACATTTATTACTATTCCTCATTGGTATGAAAACTAGGTTTTGACACCAAACTCAAGGAGATATATTTTATTTTTAAAGGGATCTGACAAATTAAAAAAACTTTGCATTTTATGGTCCACAAAATACGTGTTTCATTACCTAGAAAAAAATTTATTTTTGCTTCTCAAACTTATTAAAAAGATGACTTGCTGATGGCCCATGAAGATTTGAGGTCATTCCCAAATTTACATTTGAATTTGAGAAATAGTTGTATTTGGAATGTCCATATTTCCCACTCTTCACTAGTCAACTGAGAAATATGGTAAGTAGGAAGTTTTAGAGCTGTGCACACGTTGAATGTGCCATGTGGTCAGAAGGAAAGAATCTGGTTTTATGGGATGAAATGGAATTTTATAGAAAGAGAAAACTGGTAGAGAAGAAAGATTGCTATTCTGCCAGTGCAAAACTATACACATTTGGTAGTCATCTAGTCCACTTTACTCAGAGGTACTATTTTGGAGCAAATGTATAAAAGGACTGTTATAGTTTCATTACCTGATGCTGCAATTATTTGTCTGTGGCACTTTAAGTAGTATCTGTTTAAAGCTCTGTCCAACTCTCCGCAAGGGATACTTCTGACAGAAGCGATTCAACTTCTAGAGGAAGACTCTAGTATTAGGGGGTCTTTCCACAATCCTTCTAACATTGGCCCTTTCCACACATGGGGCATGAATCGGGCAGAAACGGGACTCACCGGATTTCTTCTCCGTCCGATCGAGTCTGTTGGGACGAGGAGCAGTGCGAGCTCGTCGCTCCGCACTGCTCCGGTGTCCAAAATGGCATCTTCTGGTTGGTGGAGGCTCTCCACCAACCGGAGAAGCTCGCCAGCCCAAAGCCCACCCCCAGCAGATCTGTAGGCACACACTAGTGCACACCTGCAAATCTGCACCGGAGTGCAGCGATGGAGCGACATGGGGTCATGCACTCCATGCTTTTGAAAAACCTCTTAAAAGAGGTTTTTAAAAAGCACGCTGCACGATCAGTTCCAGTTGCTCTGGAGTGGACTGAGATGCGGAACTACGAAAAGTAGTCCGACCCAGTCCACTCCACAGTGCAGAAAACCTCCATCAGAGGTCGCTCTGCACCATTTTAATAGCCCAGTGTGGAAAGGGCCATCGTAGAACATACAAAAAAGTTGCTTGTTTGTTGGTTGGATTACAACTCTCAACCCACTCCCCAACTAGCAAGTTCTATAGTATTCTAAACTTTGGTCCTCTCCATCATAGCATCTAATTATTATTTTATTTTTTTATTTTTTTATTTCTATATTTGTTTGTTTTATTTATTTATGTATTTTATCTTTGGATTTTGTTTTATTGATTTTTTAATGATGTTTGGTAGCATCCTGATGAGCATGTTTTTAAGTCAGGAAAACTGGACATAGATTAATGAGACCCTTCACCATGTTAAGGAGCAAGGGTCAAGTACTGACACAAGAGCCCTGGAATCCTTCAAGTCAATCCTACACATTGTTAGAATCATAGAATCATAGAAATGTAGAGTTGGAAGAGACCACACAGGCCATCCAGTCCAACCCCCTGCCATGCAGGAACACCCTCAAAGCACTCCCAACAGATAGCCATCTAGCCTCTGCTTAAAAACCTCCAAGGAAGGAGACTCCACTACACTCCGAGGCAGCACATTCCACTGTTGAACAGCCCTGACTGTCAGGAAGTTCTTCCTGAGGTTCAGGTGGAATTTCTTTTCCTGCAGCTTGAATCCATTGCTCCTTGTCCTGGTCTCTGGAGCAGCAAAAAACAAGTCCTCTCCTTCCTCTACATGGCATCCCTTCATTGTTGGGTTGCTGCATGTGTTCATCATAGGACCAAACCATGGCACAGGGTATATGTAGCTTCTTAAGAGCTCAGGAAAAATCTAGGCTATTGTCCATGTACTGCAGCTTGTCAAATGTCCAATAGATCACACTCTGAAATACCATGCAAGCACGGGGGGAAAGAAGTGCTTTGCGTATCCCAGTGGGCTAGCAGGGTTAATTTGGTTTGGCTTTATTGGTCAAAAGTTGTGCCAGGCTGTGACATTTTCCTACGAGAGTGAAAACTAGGGGACTTACCTCCTTGCTGAATATTCCTGAAGCAAATACCTTGTCTGAATATTGCGGTAGGACTGATCAAAATGCTTGTGCCTCTTTTGATAAAATGGTACTCTTTTAGATGACATGTTGGAATCTACTCCTACTCGCTGTTCCTGTAAATTAAATAAAGAAAACAATATTTAACTAGGACTTCCATTCCACTCCATTGTTTCTCTTAACAAAGCACTCCTACATAAAACAAACAAACAAACCTGAGCACCGCATGATGCACTGTGCATGAACTCACAGAAGTATGGATGCGTGCGCACAGCATCCATTGTCTACAATGGGACACGAGGCCTCACATGGCCTCACATTCCTGCATGCATGCCAGAAGAAGGCATACTGTATTCATATAGCAAACAGTAAAGTCTAGACCAGGGCTTTCCAAATGGTGTGTCACGACACATTAGTGTGTCACCTCCCCAGCCAAGAAAGATCCCCCCACCTGAGTCTGGCCCTCTGCCATCACTCTTGCTGGGGCCTTTCCCTGGCAAGAGCGACAGCAGCAGGTAAGGACAAGGTGGGAGGGGGCTGCCTTTCTCCCTGCCGCCGCTCTTGCTGGGGCCTTTCCTGGTGAGGGCAACAGCAGTGGGCCAAGATGGGGGGCTATCTTTCGCCATCCTAGATATGCCTCTAGGTACCTCCAGATTACTAGTAAAACTGAATTACTGTATCGTGAAATGATGCATGTCAAAACAGCGTGTCACCAACATGAAAAGTTTGGCAAGCTGTGGTCTAGACTCATGAATTAATTCTCCTGCTAGCATGAGCTTTCAAGCCTGCAGTCCACTTCATCCAATGCATGAAGGGTTATTTGGAATTTCAGTGTGTGTATGTGTGTATGACATACAGGTGGGGATAAGCATCTAGATAGTGAGGTTAAAGAGGCTGTTGAATATGATGAACTGCCTGCACTTTTGCCAGTGGCCAGTCTTTCTTCAGAGTAAAGACTTCTGACTTCAGTCCCTTTAGAATCCAGCTTTTGTAGAAATAAACACAGGACAGACAACAAAAATCACAGCATGCCTTCAAATGATAATATGTGACTCAGAAGGACAAACATTTACAAAGAAAGTGGCATTCTCAACCACTGAGATGTAAACTGCCATTCTGAAACTTGATCATAGGACATAGCGGAGTCTTTGCTTGATTAGTAAATTATAATTTTGCTCTGCACATACAGCCAAAAGATGCAGGTCTCTCTTTCTGCTGAGAAGGATAAATGAACACCTCCTGAGGAAACAGTATTCCTTACAAGAAACACTCCCCCCATCATAGAGGACTATGTTACACAGAGCTTATATGTGGTTAAATGGTAAGGGATGGGATCGTGCCTCACAATGTATAGAATCATAGAATCATAGAAATGTAGAGTTGGAAGAGACCACACGGGCCATCCAGTCCAACTCCCTGTCATGCAGGAACACCCTCAAAGCACTCCCGACAGATGGCCATCAAGCCTCTGCTTAAAAACCTCCAAGGTAGGAGACTCCACTACTCTCCGAGGCAGCAGATTCCACTGCCGGACAGCCCTGACTGTCAGGAAGTTCTTCCTGAGGTTCAGGTGGAATCTCCTTTCCTGCAGCTTGAATCCATTGCTCCTTGTCCTGGTTTCTGGAGCAGCAGAAAACAAGCCCCCTCCTTCCTCTACGTGGCATCCCTTCAAATATTTAAACATGGCTATCATGTCCCCTCTTAACCTCCTTTTCTGCAGACTAAACATACCCAGCTCTCTCAGTCTATCCTCATAGGGCATGTTTTCCAGGCCTCTCACCATTTTGGTCACCCTCCTCTGGACTTGCTCCAGCTTGTCAATATCCTTCTTGAATTGGGGTGCCCAGAACTGGACACAGTATTCAAGATGGGGTCTAACCAAAGCAGAGTAGAGTGGTACCAGTACCTCCCTCGATCTAGACACCATACTCCTATTGATGCAGCCGAGAATTGCATTGGCTTTCTTGGCTGCCGCATCACACTGCTGACTCATGTTCAGCTTGTGGTCTATGAAGACTCCTAGATCCCTTTCACACGTACTGCTATCCAGCCACGTGTCCCCCATCCTATATTTCTGTATTCCATTATTTCTGCCTAAGTGTAGAACCTTACATTTCTCTCTGTTGAATTTCATTTTGTTCGCCCTGGCCCAGCTCTCCAATCTATCCAGGTCATTTTGAATTTTGATCCTGTCCTCTGGCGTATTAGCAACCCCTCCCAATTTGGTGTCATCTGCAAATTTGATGAGCATAATGTATGTTATATACGGTAACTTTTATATATTAGGTATGTAGCAGAGGCACAAAGAAACTCTGTTAGTGAATCACAAAGATGCAGACTGGCACTCCCTAGCCAGTATCCCAACACACAACAGAATCAATGCACAACAGACTGATGCACATGGGTCCTCCTGGCCATTGGTCTCAATGGGCATCAGTCATTTTGCAGATTCCATTACAGAATTGGCCAGATCTAATTCCTTCAGACTAAAGTCTACTTAGGAAAATGTAAATTCCCTAACAGGATTTCAGCCACCTGTTAATTCAAACATTTTCACCTCTGAAGAACATTCCAAGGCTACCTTTTTTTCCCCCTATCACAGCCAGTTTTGGATCACAAACTCATTTTACTGAAGGGATTTTCAGTTTTGCTATCATTCAAATATATCGTTAACAAGGAAATTTTCTGGCATTAGTTGAATTGAGGTTGATGATATTAAGTTTGATGGGTAGCATCCATATTCTGTAAAATTTGTTTCATACCACAGTCCAAGTGAAGTGGATCAAAAACAACAGTTTTCCCTCCAAAAAAGCCTCCCACCCCCACCCCAATCAATTCCAAACTTGCACTAAAATGTTCAGGATGTCAGCCTAAATCTTCCTATTGAATTTGGTCAAAATTGTTTCATAAATGTGCATTCTAGAACACAATACATTAAAAAATCTGAAGTGTTTGAGACGTACATGAAACAGTTTTTAGATTGTATATAATAACTTAGTATGATCCTTGTTTTAGTCTCAATAGATAACATAACCTACCTAGTTTGGTGACTCGGTTAACAAGCCCCTGGTTTTGTAAGAAATATCAGTCTGCTATGTTCTTCAAGCCTGGGGCTTGTTAACCAAGTCAAGAAACTAGGTTATATTATCTACTGAGACTAAAACAAAGGTCATATTAAACTATTTCATTCTACTCCACTTTAGAGTATATACTATAGGAAAGTTATCGCAATATAATAATTCTGGTTCCCTCTACTCAAGTTTCATGTTTTTTCCTACCACAGAATATTTTCCAGGTAGGAAACGTTTCACATTTATTGATCCTTGTAAGTAGTAAAAGATATTGCATTTCATATATGACTTTTTTTAAACCTACCACTAGCTAAGACAAGTTCTATGAAATTCATTATATGCATTTATGCACAAAAATAAAAGTTATTCTTAGAAATAAAGTAAGACATTTTTATTCAGAAGAACATTTGGGAATGATTTATGAATATTTGATACATGAGATTTATTCATTCCAAACATTACATGATTTGCTTTTTATTTTTACCTTTCTTTTTTAAGAATATTGTATTTGTATATTCTTACCCATCTTTTCTTGTTTGCCCTTATGATTTGCCACTCAAAGATATAACAACTCACAGATAAAATACTCTCTTCTGCATTTGCTGTCTACTGAAATTATCCATTACTCACTCAACTATTTCCACACCATGTTGGATACCTCAAGATAGCCAATCATTCTCAAAGCTAAAACATTGTTGTCAAATAAACCTATTCATACCCCATTATCATATAGAACAGATACTATAACATTCACAAACTCCAAGTTCTTCAGAACACAGCAAGATCCACAAAGTTCTCAAGAAAACATTACTTTCTTTTGTTCTATTTTTTTTTTCTTCTATTATTCCAAGAGGCAGTTTCAGCTGCTAGAGTACGGAACTGGTAACATAGGACTGGATCAGCCACTGTGTCAATCAATTCAAGGACTGCTCTTTCAAGCTGGTACCTACCCTCAGCCAGCCTCTTTGTCCAAAGCAGCTCATTTAAAAAAGGAGAAATAATAAGAAGGTAGAATTCTATTGCCTTGCAATTGTAGGTCATTCCTACAAAGTCACCACAATTTGTAAATGAAACATGTGTCCACATATTAGTCTTAGGCCCTTTCCGCACCTTATCTTTTTCCGGCACTGGGGTGCGGGGATTGCACGAGCAGCCACTAGTGAGAGGATCTCGCGTCCCTGCTGCTTCAGCTCCACACAAGCTGCCTGCTCACGCAAGAGCCCCGCCTCTTCCTTCTGCAGTGCAGCCTGGGAATTTCCCAGGCTGCACTAGGGCAGGAAGCATGACTGGCGTGACTCTGGAGGCTCCACATACCAGGTAAGTCCGTGCACGGCCTGGGAGCAATGCGTGATCATGCACCATTTTCAGCTTCCAGCCGAAAATGAAAAGGTGCACGATCGGCGCCTGCCAGCCCCTGCAGCATTGCACGATTGTAAGTGAATCATGCAGATTGCTCCTCATAATCGCACAACACTCCAGGTACCCTGTCACATGGCGAATGCTGTGTGGAAAGGGCCTTAGTCTTTTGCTACCCCCATTGTGTTTCATCTATGCTTAGATTATGACCCTTTGGGCTATACCTTGCTTCATTAAAAGTCTCTGTAATGTTCTTGCTTGGCTTATTTTACACAATTTCTTCTTCTTCTTCTTCTTCTTCTCCTCCTCCTCCTCCTCCTCCTCCTCCTCCTCCTCCTCTTCTTTTTCTTCTTCAGCAGCACCAACAACAACAACCACAAGCATGTGTACTGAGATGAGACTGAGATGAGAAAGTTCCTGGGAAGAGCCTTGCTACTTTTTGTTGGTGTCATATTTCTAAGGGAATTAGTATTGCATTAATGCTTGGAGAATACACTGTATTATATAAGCTGTCATCATCTACCTGTGAGTAGCCAAGAAAGAATGATAAGTTCTGCTCTTGGTTGATTCTTCTTCTTTTTTAAACAATTGGAGTCATGTGGTATCATGGCCAAATCCCACTTACAGTGCAAGCCCTATCAGTAGGCAGTGTGATGAAGTTGATTCTGGCACCTTTTTGAATAGTAATTTAATGTGATATCTTTGATACTGTGGATGAGAAGAGATAGATGTGGGATTTCCTGCCCCAGGTATCAACATAACTTGATCAAGTTTGGTTACTTTGCACATTGACCCATGAAGAAAGTAGCCAGTTGGTTCCTTCCTTCCCTTTTCAATAATAGGAAAGGGAATACCTTAATCTCTCCACAAGTTATTACTACAATAAGATTCTAGTCTCTTTAGAAGCATTGTTGAGTTATTTCCTCCTTTCAGGTTGCTAAGGGAAGGGCAAGAGCCCTTTGACTACAAGCGCAATTGACTGTTCTGCTTCAGGCTCCAGACTGTCTTGGGTCAGCTGTACCAATCACATCCTGCTAGTCTTGATTCTGCCTAAAAATTTAATTGGATGCTGGAGTTCTTTACTTCCTGTCCTAGACAGCTAGGCTGCATTGCAACTTTCCCCACTGAAAACGGTCAGTTAACAGCTGTGGCTCAAGGCTTTTTGAAGTCTCAAAGAAGCCCGGGCCAGAAGTTCAAGTTCTTTCATCAGGCCAGCTAGTTTCCACAGGGATACTGCTTCTCAGTCTTGGTCTCACTAAAAACTGAAGTGAGAAGTGCAGAGAGGGAATCTGATAGGTACCACTTCTCTTTATGAGGGAAAGGCTGCCAACTGCATTCATTGGGTGGCTACTGGAGCTGCTGCAAGGTCATTCCTACTTGTTCCCTAGAGAAAGACTGGAGCCCTATTGCATTCCATAATTCTGCTGTAGGCCACAAAGTGATTGGAGACATAGCCCATGGAATTTCTCATGCCTCTGACTCTAGGAATATTAAATACCCAATCAAATCCACCTAGATCTTCAAGATATTTCATATTTATCCATTTTCTGAATAGCGTGAGCATCAGTTAGCATTTTGTAGCATGTGACAAAACTAGTTAGTTGCCATTTTGTTGCTCACAAACAAGGGTTTCCACTTGGATGGAAAGCAAGCCTGGCATATTGCTTTAAATGACTGGTTATACAAGATATTATTAGATATATCTTGTTTCAAAGAAGTGTCTCTGGCATTTGGTCAGTAGGTGGTAAGGCTATGAATATATTAAATATTTTGGAAATCTTTAAACACAGTCAACTGTATCCAATCCTCTAGTAATAGTTGTGCAACAACGGAAGACATGTTGTCAGTCCCTTCCCCCAATCTGCATATCTGAGATGTGTACTCCCAAGTCCTAGGGACACAGGCCTACACTGTACTTTTTATACTGTTTGTTCATTGAGAAACTACTTAGAAATCTATTATAATTTCTTGAAAATGCTGCTTTAGCTACAGTGTAGGTAAATATCTAATTAGACATAGGAAGGAGGAGTTCAGTTTTTAGGATGTTAATAAAGGAATTGACCAAACTTGCACAACATAATGGATGGTGTGGAGGATTCCACACATGGAAATAAATCCCAAGGACTAGTATACAAGATTCCTGGCAAATGGTACCCTCATTGAAGCCCATGTTACTCGTTTGTTTTGAGCAGAGAACCCTCTAAGCATGTGATAGTCCTCATGTGCACATTTCCCATACCATCAGTGGTCTGAGATTTGTGATAAAAGAATTTGCAATAAGAGAAAAGTAGACAGTATATGCTAGACTCAATCCCTTCCCCCACTTCTATTCCCTTTTCCTTGTGTCTTATTTAGATCATAAGCCTAAGAGCAGGGAACTGTCAAAATAATAATTTGTAAGCCACTCCAGGAGCCTTTATGGCTGAAGGGTGGAATATAAATACTCCAAATAAATAAATAAATCCCCTTAACACAGCTTGCCAGTAGAGGGGCCAGATATCACATATTGTGATGTCACACACTCTGCACAACAACATTCTGGGCAAGGCCAAGATCAAAACAGGTCTAAACAGAATTTGTAAACCAGTCAGTGTTTGGCCAGTGTTTCTGTAGGGATTGCCTACTTTTTGTTTCTTTAAAGCAAAAACAAGGTACAAAAAAACCAAGACTGTCCCTTTTCTTTTCCAGAAGAGACACGATCCAACTGACTCTTTATTAGCTTTTCTTTTGAGTACTGTAGTAGTTTAAATTGGACTAGACTCTGGGAAATAAAGGTTCAGATCTCTGTTCTGTCATGGAAAGCCCACTGGGTGACCTTGGGCAAGTCACTTCCTCAGAACCTTAGAAGAAGGCAATGGCAAATCTGCTCTAACAAATCTTGCCAAGAAAATCCCATGATGAGTTAAGCTTAGATGACCCTAATTTCCCCCATACATGCTGAGTGGTCCTGAGGGAAGTCACCACAAAGCTCTGTGAATGACCTGGTCATGTCTAGGATATGGGTGCTGTTTCTGATGGAATTTGAATTCATTCTGCCAAATGGAAAGAATCAAGGTTTCAGAGTCTTATCTTCCCAGTGGTGTCACCATCAGTGCTAAGCTTGATTACAAGCACCACATCTGAGCCCAGCCTAGTCGAGAATTCTAGCACAGAACTGGAATGCAAAGAATCCTTCTGTTGTTTAATATGACCTGCTCTTTTGTATAGGTTCTAAATCCTTGAATACCAAACAGAGGACAGTTCACTTATAAAAATATTGATGAGAAGTAGATTGTATCAATAAAATTATATAAAGAGGCATTTGGGTAACTTGGGATGAGGAGCTTATCATTGTACTGAGCATTGTACTGCGTTCCCTTCTCTGCACTATGAAAAGCAATGGAAATCTCCTTTTCAGATTAGTATAGAAGTATTTACATGGAGTTTACAATAATTTATAGTGGTGGTGAGTGGGAACTGTGAGGAAGCTTACTTATTTATTGTACGTGTATTTCACCCTTCCTCACAAAAAGCCCAGGGTGGCAAACAAACTACACAAAACATAATACAACACACACAGCATTAAAATCGTAATTCTAAACCCACAGATATGTAATAAAATATTAGGGGGGGGGGAAACACTTATAATGAGGAGCAGCTAAACAAATGAAGCACTAGCCTGTACCACCAAAGCTTTCACACATAACATATTTTAACGGACACTTAAATGACAATAGCCTGGGTAATAAGCATCTCTCCACTCAGGGCACACAGATATAGTGCTGCCACCAAGACAGCCTTGCCACAAATCATTGCCTTCTGGCCCACACTCATCCAAAGTATCATAAGCGGAACCTCTCCAGAAAGCCTTATAGCCATGGTCTTAAGTAAGCCATTTACACTAGTCCTAACACCTTGAACAAGATCTAGTAGCTCCCTAGCAGCTATGGCAGAGATTTCAAAATTGGTTTTATATCCTCATGTGTTACTCCCCCTGTCAATGCAAGGTCCACAGAACTCTGTTCTAGCTGAAACCTCTGGGATGATCTCCTAATGTAGTGCTTCTTAAGCTGTCTTATGTATGGGATCCACAGTAATTCTTTTCTAGTGTGTCAGGGACCGGCACCATATTTGTACCCATTAGATACAACTCTTTCTTTCTTTTCTGGAAACTCTCTATGGACCAGCAACTGATGGCTCATGGACTGGCACTAGTCCATGGACCATCACTTTGAGTAGCACTGTTCTATGGAAGCTTCACATACATATCACTGCAGTAATCCAAATGGGGAGTTAATAGCACATCGCTGGGTTATGTAGGTCCAGGAACAGTCATAGCTGGCAGACCAGCCATAACAAGTCATAATCTATCAGTGCCACTGAGGTCATTTTGGCCTCAAGTGACAGCTTTAAATTGAGGTGTAGTCACAGAGTACAACCTGTTCTGCCAAAGGAAGTACTGCTTCACCCAGGGCACTCCATTTACCTAGTTAAAGAACTACCTACTCACAGAACATTCAACTTATTGGGATTCATTTTCAGCTAATGCTATTGATTATGATGATTTTATTCCACTGCATTCATATATTTCAACAGGAACTGAGAGGCTACTTGAGCTCAAAAATTCAGTGCTCCTTAATGTGGATTCATCTGAAAACTTTGTTGTTGTTGGCGCTGCTGCTCCTGTTGCGCGCATTCAAGTCATGACTTACTTACGGTCAACCCTAAGACAATCCTATCATGGGGTGTTCTTCACAAGATTTGTTCAGAGCAGGTTTGCCTTTGCCTTCCTCTGAAGCTGAGAGGGTGTGACTTGCTTGAGACCACTCAGTGGGTTTTGATGGTTGAGCTAGGATTTGAACCCTGGACTCCAGGGTGATAGACCAATGTTCACATCACTAACCACTTTATCCACTCATTTCCCCAAAGGGGAAAAAGGGGTTTGATCCTGTATCCCAAATGTACTTTGAGGAGATGGAGTGAAACAAAAGAGAGGAGCATCTGTTAAAAAACATGGGTAACCCCTTCTTTATTTGTATCTCACTTGTAGTCAATTTTCCAACATCGGTTGGGAAACATGGGTAGCCCCTGCTTTATGTGTACCTCTGTTGTAGTCTGTTCATTGATGGCTATGCTGAGGCTGAGTCATCTCAATTGTTCTACATAGGTCCCACTATTTCCTAGGAACCTATGGATAGATTTGGCTATTTTCAATGGACATTCTTGTTCTTTGTTTTAGTGCACCTCCATTCCTCCCTGTGTTTTTCATTGATGGACAAAGAATATAAAGCAGATGGGAAAGGAAAGGGAGTCAGTTCTAGCCATCCCAATTTCTACTATCCTTTATGAGGACATTATCCTTGGCTCATGCACCCTTCACTGTTCATTCAATCCCACACTCACTTTGTAGCAGGCATCAATTCAAGCGCACAATTCAAAAATCCTCTTTCTCCATTTCCCATCATGAAACACAAGAAGAGATATTTAGAAGATGTAGGAAGTAGAAGATGTAGGAAGATGTCAGGGAATAAGCACTAAGCAATATCAATAATGAAAAATCCATTTTTTAGAAGGCAAGACTTCTAATAAAGACAGGAAGAATCTATTTTTTAAGAACTCTAAATATTCTGGTGGATTTTTCTTATCAAATTTTTTTCTGCTTACTTAAAAATGATTGCTAGGCAAACACAAGTTGCAGGTTTTATACAGATGACTTCTAATATATCTGCATGCTAAAGGAAGAACTGATAATAGATCCTTCTTTTTCTTTTTCTTCTTTTTTTTTTTTGAAAAAAAAGAAATTACTAAACTTTAATTCATTGTCACAAAGGGAAAGAATAGATTCTTATCTGATTTTCATATAAATAAATCTATAGCCCAACAGTCCTCTCTTTGATGTCCAAGTTATCCACACACACACTCCAGTGCCCCCCAGTAAATTTAATGGATCTGGGATGGACCATTAGGTTCCAGTTCTTAAACTGCTTCAATCCTGTTGACTTCAGTGGAATGAAAGCAGCCTATATGGAGGGTTGTGGCATGAACAGATGCAAAGTGAAGATGAAGACTTAAAAATGACCATTATGTTATTCCTTCCTGCCCTCAAGACACACAGGTTATTAATTGCACACAGGAAAGGAAAGAACAGAAAACATACATTTTCCAAAACCAGCATTTTCTTTTAATCTAAATAAGGTATGCTATTTCTTTTTAAATGAGCCACTACTTACCTAACGAGATGTCAGTATGGCAAAGCAGAGGGGAGGAACAGCTTTACCCAGCTTACCAAGCCCTGGGCTGAGGAAAACAAAAATAATGTCTATCTCTAAAGGAAGGCTACTGCCCCTTGCCTCCCATTTATGGGCAGCTATGATGCTATATATAGAATCAATTGAGTTGCTCTCACAAACCAGAGATGTGTCTAATAAGCATTTAAGTAAATGAGCATTTCCAAGTTATCATCTCTTGAAAACTGTTTGTTTGGACAGGATGGCTCTTGCATACTAACTACTGACATACATTAAATATTTCCTTTGAATGTTGTTGCCGTTGTCGTTGTTTCTGCTGTTGTAAGGAGCAATTCAAAGAATATTTTTTTAAAAAAATTACAGATAATGTACAAACGGTGGATTTGCAATGATAACGGTTAAATAGACCAAGGAGGGGTCATTAGGATTTAAAATCTTATTAGTGCTGACATAAGATCTTCCCTGGTGCCCTGAGCTGTAAATTGATCCTCCCCGAAGTCTCTTTAAGGGCTGCCTGGATTATAAAAAAAACATTGTTGCCATATGTTAAGCCATATCTTCTAAGTTAAAAAAAGCTTGTTAACATGGGAAGAGATCAAGACAAGCTCCGGCAATCACTGCTCAGGTTTTGTCTCCTGTGTCAGCTGCCAGGTCTTCGATATAGCTTTCCTGCTTGAAGATGCAAAGTGCTTCTCTCTGTTACATAAATCTGAATAAAAGACATGCCACATATAATACCTGGCAAAGAGGAGAACAACATATAAGAGGGTAAAAGGGGGAAGATCCAGGGAACATAAGCTGTAACCACAACACATTTCATCATCCAGTCAAAACTAAATATCCTGAAGGTCTCTTCATTTCCACTGCGGAAATTTTAATGGGTGCTGAAAGCTGCCATCTCAACCTAGCATTCAGAACTAAGCACAGTTCAAGTCAGTGGATCTTAACGGTGCAATTCTATGTATGTCTACTCAAAAGCAAGCAGGAGCACAGTGGGACTTACTTTCAGGTGTGTTAACAACATTGCAGCCCTACCACAGAATATACCTGACTAAGCTTCAGCAACAATTTAGTTGGTTTTCAGAAACAATTATCCTGTTTAAATCAATGAGTCTTGGAGATGCTTAGCTCATTTTTGGCACAGGAGAGAACAAGTGTATTTCTGCAATGAAGTGTGCAGTATTTACTGCAGCTTTATGGCTGCCTCCTGAGCATTAGGAAAATCCTTTCTATGAGGTGAAACAAATAACAATGAATATTCTTTCCATCCCTGAGATGAACACAATCAATTTGCAGTTTGTGGTGGCTAACATAAAGGTAAACAAAGTGATGCTCCTTGAAAATCTAAACAAATGAGCTATCTGGCTGTATCCTTGAGAAACAAGAGTCTGGGAAACTTATCTCCAGTGCATTGGGAAACTTGTCTCCAGCACATGCCTGCAATACATCTCCTGGTAAAAACCCCTCCTGCAAAAGAAAACCACTTTTTCAGTGTGGCAGCATCCCCAAGATGGTCATTTCTGTGCTGGGGTAGTGCAGAAATACATCCTGTTACAGGCATTCTGTGGGACTTCACAGGGGTCCTCCAGCAGTTGCTAAGGATGATCTCAAAGCTGTGCATTCACCTATAGGAAAATAGCTTAACACTTCTCTCCCACTCTCTTCTGCGCTCCACCATTTTGGAAATGTCCATCTTGAGGGATTGTTGCCCTGAAATGGTGGGTTGGGGAGATATTGGTCATTGCACCATCAGAAAAGAATTCTGATTTCCACAACAATGAAAAGAGTGGGCTAAAGTGGTACAAGCTGGACTTATGCCATCATAATTCAGTAACAGGATGCCAACCACTGAGTCATTTTCTGTGCCCTAGAGCAAAATGGATACAGCCATGGCAGTAGGATGCCATTGTTACATTAGATAAGGAGAGAACCAAAGCAACAATGACCAAAACAACTAATTGACCACACTGAGTGGTCCTTCTAAGAACTGGAGTTTAACCACATCTGGGAAGGAGGAAGTTCCTCTATGTTATGCAGTGAGTTCAATGCATGTAGGAAAGCTTCTGAAGGCTCATTTCTAAAAGGAACCATCATCTTTCCCCAGCAAGAGCATCATTAAAATACTAGGAAAAGCTTCAATCAATGCAAATAAATGAGATAATACAGACATGCATGAGAAGAAGAATCACCTCCACCTGGATCTGGTTATGGAAATTCTTCCATCAGTGAATATACACCAGACCATGGCCTGTGGTCTTTTCTTTTTTTTTTTTTTCTTTCCACCCCTGATATGTCATGTCTATAGAAATGCACCACATAGTCAGATTACATGGTTTTAGGGAAGAAAATGGGACAAGAGGAATGCTGGTTGAAAGAAAGCAAGAGTTAAAAATGGTTTGAGGTGGTAAATAGGTAAATGAAATTCTCTCTCCATAATGTGTACATGCTATTTCCTTCAGGCTTCTCATCCAAATTTTGTGTGTGTTGTCTAAAATAAAATGGGATGCATGCCAACACAGCACTTTGAGACTAAAGGTAAGTAAATCACATTGTGAGCACTGATTATTCATTGCCAGCTGAACCACATCTGTAACCACATCTAGCCTGATCTTTTAAGGGTAAGGAGATGTGGAAGGAGAGAGAGAAAAAATAGTTTTGTCAATGATGTTTTCTGAATAGCTGTTGCTTAGAGCAGATGTATAGCCCACAAAGTGTAATCCACTGTGGAAACAGAAGTCAAAATCCACTCTTACTCCTACCATAGGAACAGGCAATATCATGAGCTCTTAGTTTTAATGTTGTTAGTCACCTTGAGTCCCACTGTTGGGAGGGAGAGAGGGAGGGAGGGAGGGAGAGAGGGAGGGAGGAGGAGAAATGCCCAAGAGTGTCTTAATGTGCTTTCTTTAGGGTTGATACAACCAAGGCCTACAAGGAACAGTACAGCATGAAGCTCTACCCTCCCACAAGCTCTTGGATATCTTGCACTCTGCCTCTCTCTTTTGAATAGGACAGTATGTTCCCTGCGGTGTTTTTAATGTCAGCTTTATGTATGTTGACAAATTAGAAGGGCTTCTAAAACAAGAAAATGAAGGGTGCAAAGGTCTTAGAATTCAAGCCCTCTGAGGAAAGGTTAGAGCACCGTTACATTAAACTTAGTCTGAAAAGGTCAGGGGAGAGGGATAGTGGTACAGTAATTATATTATTTTGCATTTGTATAGTAACAGTATATGAGATATACATGAGATGATATCTGAGATGACCACTTTAGTTGCTGCTGGTAAGAAGGAAAACACAAATCTTTACAAGTAAGGAGCTATATTTGTCAAGTATCAGACCCCAACATTGGAAATTAAGCGGGAAATTATTTAAATATGTGCAAACTACTTTCATATACACGACAATATTTAGGTCATGACAATTTAATAACAGTTTGAAAATATAATTCCTAATTAGAAAGAATATCTGTTCATCAACAATTTCAGTAACCTGATTTCATTTTGAATGTAAGGTCTTCTTCAGCAAGGAAATCTCCAAAAAACTGGAAAGAAACCATCCTAATAATGAATTATAATGATATAAACAAGTTAGATTTTATCGTGTGGTACCTGGGTAGAAAATAAAAAGGCAACACAAATACAATACATAAGCATACCTATATACATACTTGTGTGCAAAAGAAAGAAACTATTTGGGGGGAAATCCCCCCTGAACTAAGATATAACCGCTTTAAGAAGATTAAAGATCATTTTAAAAATGTTATCTTTAGCATGACAAGGGATGCAGCAGTGTTCCTTCTGATTACTATACATGTCCTTACTATTCAATTTTTTATGATTTTTTACATTACATGGCCATAGAATAAACTCCACCAAATCAAATTCTACCAATGGCTCCAAATTTCTTACTTCATTTTGTGGGTCCCTTTTGGTCTCTAACTGGCAAATCCTCCTCTGGGTGTTCCTTGCTTAAGAAAACCTTATGTAATTCATGGGGTCACCATAGGTCAACAGGCAACTTGAAGGCACATATGCACATAGATCCGTTGATGTTAAAAAGAAAACATAGGGGACCTGTTGATGTCAACTGAAGTCCCATCTGTCCTAGCATCCTATATCCCATGGATGGGAAAGATGTGGCCCTCCAGATGTTGTTGAACTGCAGCTCACATCCTCCCTCACCACTGGCTATGACACCACCAGTTAAGATGGGAATTCTAGTCCAACAACATCTGAAGGGCCAAATGTTGCCCACTTGTACTGTATCCCATAACAGACAACCAGTTGCCCTCTGTCATCAATATCCTATACTACAGAGAACTCTATGGCAGCTCCAACAAGAGCTGTTATCTCAGCATAGGGCCAGGGCAAATGGAGTGGTTGGTCAATTCCTTAGTCATTCCTCCCACCTCCCTGGTCATCTGCTGGATCTCAGCTATTCCCTGGCTTTCTGCAACCTCCTGAAATTATCCTTGACAGTGAAACCACCTGGCATGAGAGTGACCATTCGACCACTGCCTCTGAGCTCCTCACCATGCCATGGCCACTTTAACAGCTGTGAGGAGCAGAGGAGGCAAAATTGAAGAGGAAATCTGACATGGTATGTGGAGCCTGGACAACTCAGCCTGCTCTGCTGTCAAAGCAGATTCTCTAGAGCCTGCAGCTGACATCTCCACAGAGTCTCACTCTTTCTCAGATGAGATCCTTCTTGGATAAGATCATTCTCAAATGAGGACTGGAAGCCTATTGGTGCCTTCCCCTTGATGTAATGTCAGTTACATGGGCATAGTGCCTTTTTGTACTGAAGCACAGAGGTGGGGTATGCAACAGAAAGACATCTCCATTGCCAGGGAAAACTGCTCTGCCAGTTTCTGAGCAGCTCAGCAGCCAAAAGGACAGCCTTGTCACCTGACCAAGATACCTCTGTATGCCACCACCCCATTACCTCTGTGCTCACTACCATTTTACATCACCACCACTTTTACCACACTGCTGTCTACACTGGCATAGACACCCCAATCAATAGGATTGTGGTTGAGGTTTTCCTAGGGTGGTAGTTTTTCTGGAATCTGACAGACACCAGTGGAGAGTTCAAACCCAGTAATCATCTCCTGTTCATGTTCTGAGGGATCACAGTGAGATAAGCAGAGGGAACCAAAGAAAATGGGGGGGAAGGGAAGGAAGTGCCAAAAATGGGCAAGATGAAATGGAAGCCAGTGGGTTCAACCTTTGATCAGGGTTTCAAGTCTCTTAAATGTAATGCCTTAAGATCTTAAGAATACAAAAGAGAAAGAGCATAGTGTGTGGAACCCTGGGGCCCACTCACACTACAGAACTGTAGCATTATTATTCCACTTCAGCTGACCTGGCTGCATCCTATGGAATCCTGAAGTTTGTAGTTTGGTCAGAGGCCCCAGAGGAGCTTTCTGGACCAGAATTCTAAATGCTCTTTCCTGAACTGCCAGTCCCAGGATCCCATACGACAGAACTGTGGCAATTAAAGTAGAATCATAGCACTGTCAGTCTGTAGTATGACCAGTTCTCTTCAGAATGAGGAAAACCAAAGACAGAAAACCTGCAGAAAACATGTTATCCAAACATAGCCTAAGCAAAGAGAAAGGATGAATTCTTTTAACTAAATTCAGAACAAATTATAAACTACTTTTTTCTCATCTACAATAGGCATACGTCTCCATGTAAGTGAATCCCCTTTGAAATACTTACTTAATGTGTCATTATTTTTTTTAAGAAGCAAACTGAATGTGGATTCTCCATGCTCTAAATACCACATAGCAGGCTGTGAGGAAGGGAGCTTACACCAGCCACTGATCTTCAATAATATGTGTGTATGTGCTTTCAAGTCACCTGTTGACTTACAACAACCTCCATGAATTTCATATGGTTTTCTCAGGCAAGGAATACTCAGGAATACTCAGATGTAGTGTTGCCAGTTCCTTCACCTGAAATATGGCTTACAGAGACCTGGTATTCATTGTCAGTCTCACATCCAAGTACTTACCAGGATTGGAAGATCAGATCAGATGGGATCTGGTGCCCTTAGGGTATTTAGACCTAATCATGGACTAAAAATATAGCTTGGAAAAGTTGTATTTAGAAACCTTCAGATCCCAGCTGGCTGGAAATATCTAAAAGTTGTAGTTAAAAAAAAGTAACTATTCCAAGCTCTGATGAAAAGTTAGATACTCTTCTCCCCAAAATACCTTGGCACAGTTTGTCGTATAGTGTTGCATCATTTTACCTTCACATACGTGCAGTGTGCTTCAGAGGCGGTGCCTCTAACAAGGCTACCCAGCGAGTGTGGGGTCTAAGTCAAGATTCAAACACATAGCAGGTCTCCCAATTCCCAAACCCATATTACATCAAATGCCACCTCACCTTGTTAGCTAGTATTCTGCATATTTTTCCCCTTTTGTATCCTCTTAAAACACTCTCACTGTCTGGTCAAGAGAGGAAAACAGCTATATTATATCATCTATATGTTGGGCACACAGCACAACACAGCACCATCTTCTGGCCCAAGCAGGCAGAACAAAATCCTCCATCTGGAAATCAGATTTCTACCAGCACTCTCTCCATATGAACAGCAATGTGAATTCATCTTTCGGAAAGGTCATTTAAGTCTCAGCTTTCCAACCCACAACAGCCTACTCATGTGGCACATCTGTAAATGCAATCATTTCATTTTCAAAAGAAAGCACAGGGCACGTTTATCCTTCATTGATTCTCGAGTGCAAAGAGAGTGTTATGAGATGAATCAAAGCTGGTAAGTCTGCACACGCAGACCAAGGGGTACTCGTAGGCCACCAGCAAATGTCTAGAGGGGAACTCAACGCATGCCTGCTCAGAGGCAAGTCACATTAAGCTCAGTGTGGCTCAGTCCCACATTAGAGTATATAAGATTACAGTCTTAATCATCTTTTTTTAAAAACAGTAACCATAGAAATTCAAGTTACAAATGAGAAAATAAAGGCTTCACTTTTGAAAAAAATCAAATTTTTAGAAAAACAGAGTTGGCAAAGATCTCAGCTATAACACATTGGTCATTTCCGCACTATACTGTTATAGTGCTGTTATTCCACTTTCAACATCCTATGGAATCCTGGGGTTTGCAGTTTAGGGAGGAGCATCTAGAATTATCAGCCAGAGAGCTCTTTGGCCTCAGTAAACGACGAACCCCAGAATTCAGGATGTTGAAAGTGGAATAACAGCACTATAACAGTATAGTGCGGAAACGACCAATGTGTTATAGCTGAGATCTTTGCCAACTCTGTTTTTCTAAAAATTTGTCATTACCAGAATTAATATATCTAGCAAGTGTGGCAATTGGGTGGATCTCCAGATGTTGTTGAACTGCAACTCCCACAGCCATAGCCAGTGAAACCAATAGTAAGGAGAGCTGAAGTCTCCTCTCTTGCACAGAAAACTTTCCAAGGAAAGCAACCTTACAAACAAGTCCCACCATGAAACATAAGACCATAAAAATCCTGCAGTTTTCATATTTTTAACCCCCTTGTGGTTAATGTTTTGTCATTATTTAGCTAAATAAGACTAAGCATGGCCAGGTTACATATGAATTCTTGAACATGAAAAATAATTACATTTGGGGCATAAGGCCTTTAGCACTCCCCGTTGTGAATTGTTACTAAGCATCACACCCATGAAGACTGTCTGTGCATTTTATATTTGTGTTGGTGTCACCCTGGCCCCTTTCCTTACATTTATTTTGTTCTGGGCAGGGGGCTAACAGTAGGCTAGGAGAACAAGAATCCTGCAGTTAGTAATTCTAGGCTATATGCCTTTATGGTAATTGAAGTCCTCTGAGTTATGTGTCTTCTACCGTAACTTAATCGAAGGAGTTGCCCTTCAGAAATATGCCAAGCTCAGGAACTCCGGATACATTCAAATGCCTTCCTGATGTCGCCACTCTAATCAAGCAAACCAAAAGGCTCCCTTTAAAAGCAGCACTTTGACTGCCTCGGTGGGAGACATCAACTAGGATCCAATACAACCATTGGCAAAGTGTAAATCTCTGGCAGCATAGCCATGCTGGTGGTGGAGGGCAGACAGACACTCCTGTACAGCTGCACTTTTCCAGACGGACTGGCTGTGCAGCTGGACCTGGCCTCCAGCTGCCCTTCTGCACCAGGGGGAGGAGAAGAAAGAGCCATTGCTCTAGGAAAAAGGTAGAAGCTTTTGCTTCATTCCTAGGTCTGTGAGGGCCAGATGGTTCCCAGTTGTACTCCAGGGGTGGAGCTCTGCCTGAGAGCCTCCTGCTGATATTGTGCGTCTGGAGGGCATGGCACTGTGCAGAGAGATATAGAATATTTTCTCCCACAGCATCTTTAAAAGTAGTTGCACTGGTGTAACTAAGGCCCTTTCCGCATGGGCCTATTAAAACAGTGCAGAGCGACCTCCAACGGAGATCTTCTGCACCATGGAGTGGACTGGGGCAGACTACTTTTCGTAGTTCCGCACCTCAGTCCGCTCCGGAGCAACCAGAACTGGTCACGCAGCGTGCTTTTTAAAAACCTCTTTTAAAAGGTTTTTAAAAAGTACGGAGTTCGTGACACCATGTCGCTCCATCCCTGCGCTCCGGTGCAGATTTGCAGGTGCACACTAGTGTGTGCCTGCAGATCTGCTGGGGGCGGGCTTTCAGCTGGTGAGCTTCTCTGGTTGGTGGAGAGCCTCCACCAACCAGAAGCCACCATTTTGGCTGCCGGAGCAGAGCAGAGTGATGAGCTCTCACTACTCCTCGTCTCGACAGACTCGCCCGGACCCACCAAAAAGCCGGTGAGTAGCGGCAGGGAGCATTTCTCTTGCCGGGTGTAGAAAGGGCCTAAGAGATATACAAATGCAAGTCACAAATAGGATACTTTGTTGTCGTTATGTGACTTCAAGTCAATTTCAATTTATGGTGACCCTAACCTAGGTTTTTCTCGGCAAGATTTGTTGATAGGAGGTTTGCCACTGAGAATGTCATTTGCCCGTGGTCATCCAGTTGATTTTCATTTCTGAGCAACAATTCACACACTGCTCTCCAGCATTCAGGCCACTGCTCGATGGTAAGTTTCCAGCTGTGGTTAATCCTGAAGCATCCTCAAGACCAAACAGAAGGTTAAAGCACAACCTGATTACCCTGTTGCATCCTTTTCTCTGGACCACAACTTCCAAAATTCATGAACCAACATGGCCACTGTTCATGCTGCCTGGGAGATTCTTGGAGATATAATCAAAAGTCACTATTCTAAGTTCTGCCCAGACCTAACTGTACACGAAAGCATAACATTACAATGCTGTCAGCTGGAATCATTTCATCTGAACAACTGGGAATCCAAGATAATTTCATTCTCAAGAATCATACTATTGAACTTTTGTTCATCCTATCCTACATTCAATTACCATATTTGCCAGCGTATTAGACGCACCGGCATATAAGACACACCCTACTTTCAAGGCGTATTTTTCAGGGAAAAAAATTCTTAGTTCCCTGGTGAGAGGAATGAAAGGAGTGCTGCACCAGGAGAGGAGGGAAACAAAAAGAATGCTGCACCAGAAGGAGGGGAATGACAAGAGTGCTGCACCAGTTTTTTTTGGGCCCTAGGAGAGTCAAAATGCACAGGAGAGGAGGAGAAGGTAAGGAGTGATTCATCTGAATTCCACTACCCCTTCCCTTCCTGTTTGCTTGGGCAAGGAGAACTTTGGCTTCCGGTTCATCCCCTATGTTTTTAGCGTTACCGTATTTGCTGGTGTATCAGGTGCACCCCATTTTCAAAAGGTATTTTTAAAAAAAAGGTGTGCATTATATGCCAGCAAATACGGTAAACCCTTGAGCTTAGACATGCAGTGTACCATGTTGATTGTAGGTGCTACTGAGATCACACATTCTCCCATACAATGCTAAGATCTTCCTGGGGATTGTTTGACTCTCAGCCCACTCCTAGTGATATTTCTAAGCCTTCACTTTCTCTACTTTTGTGCTTAACCCATATTTCCAGGGCTAGAGTTCTTTCCCTTTTGTCTGAACCAGCTTGGAAGCCATGGCCAAACAGAGTTTTATATCTATGGACCTACTATAGATTACCAGCCAGCTCCCCTTCCTTTGGTGCAACCAGATTGCACTGTGAGGCCATACTGGGTACATAGAATCATAGGTCCTTTTCGCATGGCATTTTTAAAGCATATTAAGCACGCTCCCTCCCCCCTTCACGAGCCGCCATACGGCATGACGTTCTGGCGAACCAGGTGCCAGCACAGCCACGGATAGTGCTGATAGCGCATTTTCCTATTTTCGCCTGAAAGGCATCGGTCGCGCGACCAGAGAGGCTGCGGAGCCATCGCCCGGTGTGCTTCCAGGAAGGACCCGGGAGTGGGCGGGGTGTGGGCAGTCCCTGCTGCCTGTCCCTCACGCTGCAGCTCCCGGTGACGCTCTGCCCAGCAGCAGGCTGGCTGCTGCCCCCATCACAGCAGGAAACACTGCACAACACGTCGCTGCGAGAGGCCACCTCAGAGCTGCATCACCACTCGCACTCGAGACGACAGCAGCCCCCAGGGTCCGGTTGACTGTATTTTTTTTTTGCAAACCTGGTGCTATCATTAGCACATTAGCACATTACCAACGTAGTATGAGACGGCCTGTTGGCAGGATCTATCGTGCTAACGTTAACACAATAGTTGACGAAACAATAATAAAAAAAGAAAAACCACCGAACCAATCAGGGCGGTGGGGCGGGGAGAGGGCGGGACCTGGGCGTGGCACAAGATGCTGACATGTGGACAAGGCACTGGGTGGGGACTGGTGCTCTCTCGGGAATGCCCTACTGTGTGCAGACTGCAAGGGGCTCTCTACTGGGCCTCTTGCGATATTGGCAATATCGTGAGGGCTCTTGTTCATTGCGCTACCAAGGTAAGGTGCGAAAAGGGCCATAGAGTTGGAAGAGACCACAACGGTCATTGAATCCAAGTCTGTGGCATGCAGAAACACACGCTCAAATCACCCCCAGCAAATGGCCATCCCGCCTCTGTTTAAAAACCTCCAAAGAAATTGATTCACCACACTTTGAGGCAGCATATTCCACCATCAAACAGTTCTTAACATCAGGAAGTTTTTCCTGATGTTTTGATTACCACAGCCTTAAGATGCCTGGTCTTGAGGGTGGGCTGATGGCGCTAGTAGTCATCTCTGTCAAAAGGGAAAACTGCCCTGCCATCACCTGAGCTGCTTTGGAACCAACGGAGCATCATTTTTTTCTCTGCCATCCCCCTGCCGGGTTTTTTTTTCTCTGTCATCCCCCTGCTGCCACTGCACACCAGTCCAAAAATGCCTCACTCTGGAAAAAACACAGTGTTAATATTTGCATACTATAAGGATTCTAGGCAAAGATTCCACATTGTAATCATGGAAGAGTTCTGGGATTGGAGATATATTTTTTTCTCCAAAATGAACACCAGCCTGAGGCCTCTGTGAATTCAGAGACTCAAAATAAATCTCAATTGAAATGTATGATATGGTAGTCTCACTGGAAGCTGTTCTCACTAGCATCTGGATGATGTGAGCAAAAAAGAGCAATGATGACCTCTTGCTTAAGCTGCTGAGGTCATCCGTCTTCATTCTAAAGGATGGATATGGTGGTGGAAATGTCCACTATTACACCCATTCACTACTGTAATTTCAGCCACTTTTATTAAAAGTCAGGGGAAAAAAGATATTTAAAAGTTGCCCTCAGCTGGAAGTTCACAGTATTACCTTAGCCCTCAGGAATACATTTACGGTAGTGTAGAAAGATGGGATAGAAATCATAACATTTTTCAAGGTAACAGGTCTTTTTATTTATATAGCAGCTGCAGGAGCCACTGAAGGCAGTTTTATTGGGTGGAGTCTAATTCCCATTTTACGGATTCTAAAAAACACCCACCAATTTTAATGAAAATGGATAGCCCTCATAGATTAAAGTGGAGGCAATATCTGAGCATAACACAGAGACTATCACAGTTCCTCTACTTAAGGAGATATAAATGGAGAGAACTTGTGATTCTGTCAAGCCTAAAATGATCTTTTCTTTTCATATAAGAAATAAAGAGGATACCTTCTGCAATTTCATTTATCACCAGCCATCTTGAAAAACAATACTCCCACTCTCAATATTGTCCTAGGTTGTTTTAACTTTCTTGGCAATAAATATTTTATTGGCCCTAATCTAAAGGCACTTTGAAACCTTTCGAAAGTGAGCCATTCTCTTTAATAAAAGCAATATTTCTCTCCCTCCCTCTCTCTCTCTCTCTCTCTCTCTCTCTCTCCAGAACAATTTGTATCTACCATCTGGTTTCAGAACTGACAAACTTTCCTCATTTCTTTTCCCTTCTCTTTTCTTCTTCTTTTTTTTTCCTGATGAACAAAAAGTGATACACAATAGTGTTAGATCCTTTTTACTTCAATTTACCAGTATTTGCTGTTTCCCAGTACTGAAGGTTCAGTATTTGAATTATTTGTCTTGATCATATGCTGTTTCTTTCATTACAGGGCTTCAGCCAGAAAGCCCTGTGGCAAAATTCCACATGTAGAAGCCAACTAGACTGGCTCTTAAACCTTAATTCCACACTGGCAACTGGATAGCATCCCTCACTACCTGTGAGGGCAGCAGATTAGTTTAGAGGATGCAGGAGAGACTGCAGTTCAACAGCTCTGTCCCTCAAATGAGGGGAAGAGCTGTGAGGGCAGTCACCTCGCTCTATTTAATGGCAGGGCCAGCTCCGACTTAATCTTTCAACATTCGCCCACATATTTTAGGGTGAATTTTATTGATCTTGTGCCATACAGCCTATGTGGAAGTTTATTAGAGACATCACTGGAAAGATCCACCACAGTTTTCAAGTACTCAGTCAGAGATGGAGGCATCCCTGAAAAGGTCGACAGAGTGTCAAGTGAGAAAGTATATAAGAACAAGGTAACAAAAAGGCCTGATCTTGACATGATGCAAAACAAAGTAGGAACTAAGTGTTAGAGAACAGATTGTACTACTTCTGGCTGCAGGGCAAGGTGGGGCAGAAAAATAATTTTACGATGTTTTGTGTGAGAGAAAAAAAAATCCCCCCAAGTAGAAAACTTGCACAGCAAAAAGTACACTGATGCTAGTTCTATATGTGAACAGAGTTTTTGCCTAGGCATCTGCCAACAACTAATCAGAAGTGGTAAATCTATTCTCCCACCTCAGACATCCACCAATCCACTCTGTCTGTAGTCCCAATTTTTTTGCTGTCTCAATTTGTCCTGCTGCCACTTGGGATCTTAACAGAGGGCCATTTGATTATCCAAATTTATGGCACTATGATTCTACCTCAATTACCATGTGAGCATCTTATGGAATCCTAGAATTTTATTTGGTGTGGCACTAGAGCTCTCTAGCTGAGAATTCTAAAGAGCCTACCATAAATGACAAATCCTATGATTCCACAGGATGCTGACATGGCAGTTAAAGTGGAATTGTACAGTTGTACATTGTGAAAGGGCCCAGAGAGTGCTGCTTCTCCTAAACAAAAAACCCTCCACCATTAGAGTGGTGGTCAACATCAAGAGCAACTTAATATTTATTTATTTATTTTTTTATTTATTTAATAGTTATGACAGAGATGCACTGGGAACATGATTGACTGAATAGTCTAGTCCCCAATATTTGCTTATGTAGGACATATTCTATTCTTTTCTCTTGAGGAAATAGAATGCTGCAAATAAAAGTCCCAGTTTGGCTAAGCTTCAAACTTTGGCAAGTTCCCAGAAATCAAGACCTTGCCCGCTCCAATTCATTTCAGACACATATGCTGTGCCAGTGTATGGAGAAGAAATTATTGTGTAGAGAGGTAAGTACTGTACATTAACCACTTACCAGCCTCAGACTAGAGACTGTCACGGATATGAAAGTGTTGCACTGATACATATAGAACAGTCAGGCACTCAACTTTTTCTCCTTTCCATAACATTCCAGAAGTAAGATAGTTCACATCACATATTTTACTTAGGCACTTAATTGGGCTTTTTGCCCGGTCCCCACTACTGCCAAACTGCTGAAGAGCTGAAGGTATTTGTACCACGGCCATTTTGTTTCAGTATTCTGACTGCTTCTGGAAGCATGAGAAAATCACTCAAAAACCACTGCTCTGCAGCTTTGTTTACACCAGGACCAAAAGTATACAGACACCTGAGCAAATTCAGCCTTTGGAGCCAAGGTGCACAATGTGCAACCCATGGATCACACATAGGACCCAGGGCCATGTTTGCAGCACCAAGGGCCCATAGTGAGTCAAAAATGCTTCAAAATACCTCCAAATGCCCTCTTGACAGTGTTGGGATCATTTTTGCCCGCCCCCACTGCTAATTTAGACCTAGGAGAGGCCTTTTTTGAAAATGAAAGTAAACAACATGTCACTTCTGCTTACTTCCTGTTTTTAAAAAAAGGCCTCTCCTGGAACTAAATTCATCCATGATGGTCTAAAATCACTGTAAAATTTCCCCCATCATCCTCAAGGTCGTCTGTGGGCATTTGGGAGAAAAAAACCCCCCACAAAATCTTAACCTTCCGTAGTTCCCCACTCCTGCTTTATACAGCACGTTTCTTGTGATACGGGGAACCCTAGCGGCAGGAACAATGCATTAGTAAGGTTTTGTTGCCCTGTATCTCGGAGGTCCCTGGGAGGGACACCCAAATATCCAATATTTAACACAAATGGGGAAATTAACTAGAGCACACTCGCTGGCTAAACGAGAGGCTGAGTAACGACAGCTAGGATCTTTTTGCCCAATGTCTACAGCGTCAGGTCAGTGAACCAGACAAATTCAGAGTAAACCAGTTAATGTTTTTATTGAAAAGCAACATATAAGACAAACAGACACACTGCTAACTCAAAAATAATAAAAGGAGAGGAAACGGGGAGCTTGAGGATAGGCAATACAACACCTGATCCTGGAAAGCTGGACAAAAAGGCAGCTCAGCGCTGTTTGCTGAGGGGAACTCATCACACAAACCGACAGCAAGACGGGATGAAATTCAAAAGCAAGCCCGGAGTTCCAAAGAATTCTTAAAATCAAGGGGTTTATATAGCAGAAATTGTGCCTGAGGGCCATACCATAAACGTTGAGAACAAAGCAAGTTTTGAACTGGACAAAGGCATGGAAAAGAGTCTAAACTGCCACTATCGGATGAGCACAAGTAGATCAATAGTGTGGCCAATGTGCAAATTGGTGAGCACTTAACATGGCCTTGTTAGTCATTGGCGCAAATCCAGCATCATTGTGAGATTAAAGGGATATGCAAGCCAGGTCCCGGAGCACCGATCAAGGCTTTTTGAAATGCCCACCTGAGAGGGGAAGTTGGAAATCCCTGTCATTAACGGCTGCTCCTTGTGTACGTGCTTTTCTTGGGGACCCTTGCAGACACATGAGCCAGGGTGTCAGGAGAAGGTCAAATTATTTGATATCAAAAGGGATATCTAGTGCTCTCAATGTCCAGATCTGAACCACACTAACAGTTTTCTTTGCATTAATTCACATTCTGTATTCATTAATGTGCCTTCTATTCAATGAAGCGCATAATATTTTTCTACTCTTATCTACTCTTGGATCTGAATGATAAGACCCTAAGTACATCAGGCCTCAGGTTAAGACAGCTAGTTTAAGCTGTGGACACATTTCTACAGGTAATCTCACTCAACACAATCCGTTTTATGGGTATAAATTGCCCTTATTTATTTCTATCTCTCCTGTGTTAACAGTGCACAGGACTGTTTGTTGTCTTTGAGCCAATTAATTTCCCATTTGAATTGGATGCTGTGAGAATGATCATTGTGTAATTGTTCTGTTTTCATTCTTGTGTGATAAAAATCGTTTGAGAAACATAACCATAGCAAGTAGGGACTGGGTGGGACTAATCTGCAAAGACAAGTTCCTGCCAAGATTCAAAGGGTCCCTTTGAGTGTGTCTCTTGGAACAGACTCACATCTGTACACATGGCTGGAGAGGAAATTTATCAACAGAGGAGAATTCAATCATATAAACCTCACTGGTAATCTGACCCATCCCCAGGTATCACACTGAGGCATAGGCCATTAATGTTCCAAAGTCAAGGGTATTTTTTCTCCCACAGAAGTTAAAAGAGTGTTCATCAGAGCTTGAAAAAGTTACTTTTTGGACTACAGTGCCCAGAATCCCTCATTCAGCATAATCAGAGGAGTTTGTAATCAGCAATTAAACTGTCCAAACTCTAACAGTACGTGAGGTGGATTAACAGTCTATTTCAGCCTAAGACACTCTACACTACTTTGGAGCATAGCTTCCTGAGAGTTGCTGTTGTTGTTGTTTTCCAGGTTCTGGTAGTTACCATAGTGAGGTCCCAACTTCCTTCTGTCCTTATAAACCTTCATGTATGGTAAAGAAATGCAATATATTTACACTAATACAGTAATCATGATCAAGATAATTGGAATGAACTAAAAATATGGAAAATATTTAGAATTCACAAAATCCTTTCACCAATATTATATCCATACTCAATAGAATATCAGCCCATATCCCAGAGGTTCTGCTTTCCCCATCAAGATTCCCTGGGTATTGATGGCTTCAGCTCACCACATTCCAGCTCCCCAGCAAGAGCAGAAGAAAGTATTAGAAATTGCCCAGTACCAGTGTAATTTGAGGTCATTTACACCCCACACCGTTATAGTGCTATTATTCCACTTTCAACATCCTGTGGAATTCTGGGGTTTGTAGTTTACGGAGGCTGAAGAGCTCTCTGGCTGAGAATTCTAAAGGCCCCTCCCTAAACTACAAACCCCAGGATTCCATAGGATGTTGAAAGTGGAATAATAGCACTGTAACAGTGTAGCATGGAAATGGCCTCAAAATCATTCATTCCTAAAGTCTTTTAATGCTTGTACCGCATACCAAATTACCTGGGAATAAGACCTGTTTAGTCAAAGAGAGTTGCTCCTGCATAGATACATAAAAGTATTACACTGTAAAAGGCACTGAAAGATGTATACATAGTGTCACATTGAGTGTTGCTGATTTCTTTAAAGAGCTGATGTAGGTTTAGTGTAACATGTAAATAGATCGTAGGGTTGTCTAGGGCAGCAAAACATTTCCATGTATATATTTATATGGGTGACTGTAAGCTGCAATGATACCAGAGATGGAAGAAGGCAGTGTAATATAACCAACCAGTCACCGTGCTATGACTATGCCACCTCAATTAGAAATAAAACTTGGGTTCTTTGGTTTGATCAAGAACTGTCTAGCTGAATGTGTGTATAAAGATAAGGTATTTGCAGTTTGGTGGCAATCGCATCTGACAATATTTCAAAATTATTGTTACCTAAATATTCTTGAACATGTTTTATTTGTATTTGGTGCCAATTGTCCTCAAAGCAGCATAACAAATATAAATATTAAGTACTGCACTTGCACGTCTTATGCACAAAAAGGTAAAATTCTCACCAATCATGCTTTTAGGAAACAACAACATTTGTTGCTATCTTGAATGCATACTCAAGATTTCTTAGTGGAGGTTAGTTATCACTTTAACCAGGCATTCTTAGTCCAAATGCAGCTGTCCATGAAAACTATGATTGGCTAAAATGTGTAACCCATGTATATGAATGGGTTACATGGGCCTTCCCATAGATATTCACCAGGCTAGCACCACATCTTCAGTAGTATGGATTTTATGTGTGTGCGTGTGCGTGTCTGTGTTTTCCTCAGCAGGGTTACGGATGTATATCTTGAAGAGCAGGCGATCATCACAACAGCCCCATAACCATAGTCTCAAGGAAAGTCACAGTGCAGTGGTTAGCATATTGAGAGACCCAAGCCTGCATCAGAAAGAGAATGAAAAGGTGTCCCCAAAACCACAATTCAAGATTTTCCACAAGTTCATTTTCCCAGGTCCAGCAGGAAATATTTTATCTCAAAGGCAAAAGCCTAGTTCTAGTAATTCTTATTTCCACCATAATCATGATTGCTTAGTGGCAGAGCTTGGAGTGCATGGAGGGAAGAGTGGGTGGAGGGGAAGCGGAAGGGCAGGGGCAGGGCTATGGCACACAGGAGCATGGCTACAGTGTGTGGGGGTAGGGCTACAGTGCATGGGGGCAGGGTAAAGGTGTGGGGGGCAAGGCTATGGCTTGTGGGGGCAGGGCTACGATGGACAAGACAGGGCTATAATGGACAGTGCAGGGCTACAACATGTAGGGGCAGGGCTATGACACTTGAGGGAGGGCAAGCAAGGAGCCACAGCGCCCCCAAAAGATCGCCACCAGGGACGCACTGTCCTCCATCACACACACCATCCTTACACAACTGTGATTGCTTACTCAAGATCAGGCTACCTCAACATACCTTGCATTACAACAATATACTGTTGCAGGAAAAATCCGTTTTTCTTGCAGGTATGAAAGGACTGCCGCTATGAAGCATGAAAGGAAGCAGGGAAATAGTTGGCAGATCATGGCATTGTCCTTGGTTGTCAAAAAGTTATGGTGCTTCAGCCTTGCAAGACCTGGCTCCCTTACATCCCTAAGAAATGGAACTTATCCTACCCTAAAATTGTATGAGTTACGCATTGTTAAATAATGAAAACAACAGTCATCATAGCTTCAGTCTAATCTTCGGTACTCAGAGTCAGGGCTTCCCTAAAGATATGTTTCCTGAGACTAGATATAAGTTTTGGTTCCTCCACCCTCACACATTCCATGAGCAAAAATAGCTGTCAGTAGTTGCTTCAACACTGGTGACGGGATCACACCCTCCACTGCACATGAGAGCAGTAAACTAGCTTTATTTTAATTATTACTGCTTATTTAATTTGTGTTTCAGCTTTTGTATATTACAGATTTTTTAACTGTGCTTTCTTTTTAAAGTGTTGTAAGCCACTTTGAGTCCTTTAGAGGAAAAAGAGAGATGTAAATAAAGATGATGATGATGATGATGATGATGATGATGATGATGATGATGATGATGATAGTAGTAGTAGTAGTAGTAGTAAATGATATACTACACATACAGCTTAATGCTCTAACACCTTTCCCCTTGCTTTGTAGACACCAGAATATACCATCTGAGCTAATATTTGGGATGGCCTTTTTCAGAACCAACATTTCTACATGGAAGGAAGCAACAGCATATCTTCTAATCCATCCTCCAGCACTAAAAATGTCAACAATTGGCTGATTTTTTTTAAAAAAAATATGTATAACATGTGACATCAGCCCAAATTATGTGGTTGATTCCCAGATTTTCTCTGAACTAGTAATAATATTAAGTGGACCTAAACAAACTGGGTTTTAAATGTACTCATCCTATCCAAATGCTTGGTCCCACACATGGGCAGTCGGGGAGTCAATGGTATGACAAGAAGCTGTACTTTTGCTTCCCATGACCTGCATAAATGTACCTCTGAATCTAGTCTGAACAGTTGAGAGAGCCAAAAAAGGCCTAACAAGTATCTTGAAGTCTAGCTCACAGAGAAGACAAATCCCTGAACACTTGGGACAGCTGTTATCCCACTCTCTCTGACTAGCCTGCCTGGTTACATTTGCTGGCAGTTTTCCATAAGTGCCACACATGTTACAGCAGCAATGCTAAGCATAATTAGAGAACTTTGGAAACTTATAGCTACTGTAAAAAAAACAAGATCAAATCCTTCACCTCTCCTAAAACCCTCTTGTGATTTCATGGTGTGGGAGGATACTGAGAAGTCACTCAGCTGCTAGTATCATCCCACTAAACAGTGATGAGAATTAGGTGCTACAAGAGTTAAAAGAGCAGAACAGAGAACTTACATAAGAGTACATCACCAGGTTCACAACAGGAGTCTGGTAGTTTGACAGTCTGTATTTGAGCCGTTGATCCTTTCCTGCCAATAAATGAGGGAAGGAAGGAAAGAAGTAAACAAGGAAAACATAAACAAAGTAATAAGGAATCTGTAATTACTTGGATTTCTCAGAACCCCTGCCCAAACCCACAATATGGGAAATTCAGCTAAAACCGCAGTCCTGTGTCTAGCTGTTGTTGTCTTGTACCTTCAAGTCCATGCTTATGATGACCCTGTCCTTGGCTTTCTTGGCAAGATTTATTTGAGGGGTGGGGGGTTGCTATTGCCTTCCTCTTAGGCTGAGAGTGTAGGATTTGGCCAAGGTCACCTGGAGAGTTTCTTATTTGTAAGTACTTTTATGTAAAAGAAGGATGCTGCCTCAAACAGTGTATTTATGGGCCCTCTCTCTTCTTTAGAACCACATTAGAGATTTTCTCCCCATCCTCCACCCTTAAGTTGAGGAAGGGGTCTCCACTTTGAGGTAATTCTTCTGGGTATCTGCCACTACCAACTCCTGACCAAGCAACAGGGCTGGAGTCTGCATTGCCCCTTCCTTCAGTTCTGGTTTCTATGCAGAAAATGGTAATTTATATAGAAATTCTGGTTGGCATCCTGTATTGTAACCAAGGATCCATAACCTAGAGTTATGGATTTGTAACTGCTCCATAGTCAGATATTCAACATAAACCAAATTGCTAAAATTATTCATTGCTTGCATCAGGAACAAAATTAATCAAGAATTACATTCCTGCTCACATATCCGGACAGACTCCAGTTTAACCAGCACTTTCATTTAAGACATGCAAACACATTCTAATCCTTTCAGAAACATTGTGCAGATACAGGCAGCTTGGTAGCACATTTAGGATCATTCCCCTTCCCTGCCCCAGATTTAATCCTGTTTGTGATATAATCATGTGTAAGTCCAACTTGTACTTGTGTATGCCTTTCTTTTGGTCATTATGGAAGCTGAAATTGTCTATCTTCCTTATGTAATAACCAACCCTCCTGAAAATTAACCTTTTTCATGTTACCTCCCATGTGAATAAAGCCAGATGTGTAAGGATGAAGGCATCCTCTAAGATTTCCCAGGGCTCCTCCAGAAGTCCTGGAAGATGATGTTGTATCATGCCCAGCTGTAGTCACACAATCAGATGCTTCTCAGCTGTCACCAACTCTCCACTGGCCACTAGATGGCCATAAAGTGGGATTACAGGATGAAGGAGAGTCCTGTGGAAGGGGAAGGGGATGCATATTATAGTTCTGCTATTTACCGTATGACTTCTGATTTCAGGATCTTGTCCATGGTATCATTACACCAAATATCCAACCCTACACTGATCAATGGCATCAAGCAGAGGAAACATACAAATCATAACATCATGACACAACGCAATGTTTCATATATTTTTTAATGTTATACTCTATATGGTGGCCCTTCCACTTTTGCAAGGATTCAGGGTGCAGAACCCTTACAAAAGTGGAAAGACCAAGAATAACTCCCCTTTGTGCTCCAGCTCCTATTCCCTTCTATGGCTCTTTACTCCCATTCCCTTGCCTTTTGCACACTGGGGCCAGAGGCAAGGGAATGGGAGGGAGAGCTCTGAAGGGGAGAAGAAAGGCATGTGTGCATGCCTACTCCATCCCATTCCCTTGCCTTTTGCCTCAGTGCATATTGTCAGCACAGGGGGCAGAGGCATGGAAATGGGAGGGGGAGCTCCAGAGGGCAGAAAGCAGACGTGTGTGTCCCCCCCGGCAATTCCCTTGCCTTTTGCTGCAGCGTGAGTTCTCAGCGCAGGGGCCAGAGGCAAAGGAATAGGAGGGGAGAGCTCTAGAGGGGAGATGGAAGGTGTACATATTCCTCGTCCCATACCCTTGCCTTTTGCCTCAGCATTTGCCTTCCTTCTCCGTTCCAGAAAAATGCAAAGGAATGTTAGGAGGAAAATGGGGGAGGCACACATGTGCTTCATGAATAATCAAATTTGCAATGATCAAGCCTACAAGTGTGGAGGGAGGACTTTATTTCAAAGAGAAACATTTAGCTAAAGGAGTCCTAAACATTATTGGTGGAAATGTCATTTTCAGTGATGGTGTTACCTTGTTTTCTCAGGACTCCTTTAAGAGGATTCCCAAAAGCTGTCAAAATTGTCTCTTGTGGGGAAAAATTAGCTCTGAGCAACTCCTATAGCCATGCAGAGAAGACAGGGTAATTCAGGATCTTTAACCTAATTTTACGGGGTCAGGACCAGTCAAAAACCACATAAATTGTTCAAATGTAAGTATTTTATTAACACAGATGTAAAGTCCCTACAATAACTCAGCTGCATTAACTATAACAAGTATACAAGACTACAGAAAGTTAAATTTCATAAAATCACTCAGCTTCATTCACACTCCAAGCATACAAGACTATAAAAAGTTAGAAAAAGATGAAAATTAGGAAAGAGAGAGAGACATAAGAGTTTGATTAAATACAATACCTATCCAGAATTCTTCAACTGGAAGAAACAGTCCCAGCCACACCTTGAGGGGCTGCGAGGAGCTTACAAACTTCATTGTTTTGCAGATTTGAGAGAGACTCTCAAAACTACCAACTCCTTCAAAAGAATCTCTTCAACTCCCAAAAAGAATCAGAAAATCCCTGGTTATATGTCCCATGCCCTGGGAAAAGCCAGATGTTCCATCTTTTTATTAAGATGGAGTATTTCCTTTTTAGTTCAAAGAAAATACAACCACAACATCCTTGTTGTTTCCCGTAAGATAGTATCTCTCTCCGGAGATGCAAGCCTTAGGTGTCAGATTCCACGCCATTTGCATTGTTTATTTTCTCAGAGAGTAATGGTCTTCCTGATGGCTGCTGATGTCCGTTGAGCCAATTTGCCAGACAACTCCAGAATGTAAGACAGAAAACAGAGATTTCCTGCCTACATCCTTCCAGTATCTCTATGGCTCACTATTTTTGATATAAAATAATTAAGTTCCTCAGGACATGGTCATTGGGTATGCTGGGGTTACAACAATGGGCCAAAGGAACTTATTTGCTAGTTCAAACCCTTCTGTTTGCATGAAATCAAGAGGTGGGGTGGAATTGTATAGGCAAGCTAGTGCTGCCTGCACATGTGAAACCTTCATGGGGGAGTTTTCAGTCTACAGTTCCCACCAGCCCCTCTGAGCACAGCCAATGTTGAGTGGTTGTGGGAGTTGTATTCCACAGGAACTGGTTTTCCAGTCCTGCATTAGCCCAGTCTAGTTTTTTTACTCTGAATTTGAAAGAAGCCTTCCAAGATGCTGATCTTGTTAGGAGTAGGTTTCAGGACTTTGGATCATTCCTTTTAGGTTTGAACTAAAACCTAGAGTGGATTCACTACCCCACTGACATGGGAGCCACCAGGCAAGAAGGCTGAAAAGTCACAGAAGTTTGAAATTGCAGAAATCTCATTCATCATATGTTCACAATAGGAAGAACTAAACAGCAGAATGGAGTCCTTTTAACTGAATTGTTGCATCCTCCCATCTAAGGATAAATGCACAGTGACTCTGGAAGAATACAAAATGGACATCTTTGTGGCAACTTAACTGAAAATGATAGGCTTAATACAATATGTCTGTTGCAAGCACTTGTTATTGTGTGAACATTCAATTCTGCCATCAAAGATATTCATTATAGAGCTTTTAGAGATTCAAGTGGTATTGCCCTTCTCATGTCCACGCACTTCAGTGAAATCAATATTAAACTGCACAGAAAACGCACTCAGCTGCCCATTGAGGCACTGCAACAAATATCTAAATCAATTAATACATCTGATTTAAGTGCTTAAATTATGGTGAATTTCCAGCTACAATTCCTTTATTAAACCAATAATTGTTCAGCAAGTAATGTATTCTGTAACAGTAATGAGAAAAAGAAAAAGGAAATATGCCTCCTATAAAATTTACTACCGGTACTCTCCTGTCCCCCCATTATATATATATATTTATATATATTTATATATGTGTGTGTGTGTGTGTGTGTGTATTTGCCTAAATCACCTTGACTCCTTGCATCCCAGTGGATGCCAGAAGTTGGTCTGTTTCAAGTTTTATTTGTTACCTGTCAAGCAACAAAAGGAGGAAGAAAAAAGATTGTTACTGTTTATTTGTGTGTGTGCACACCTGTATATCTGTGTGCATCTTCAAGTGGTCTGTAAGCTTATGTGATTTTTTTTCTCCAATTCATTTTTTGATCCACTAGATGGTGCCACAAAACATAAAAGATTCATGCCACCACTGGATGTGGGAGCGGGAGAGAAGACACCCGGAAGTGGGTGCTGAAAATCTGCCACTCCGATATCAAGACTGACAGCTGGAGCAAGGACAAAACCACGTCAGAAGAAAAATCAATGTTCTAAATAGGGCTTTCAATAATTAAAGCACAGCTGTATGCGCATGACGACAGCCTATTCTATTTTTTGCAAGAGGGGGAAGAGATATATCCAGAGTGGGAAGACGCAGAGGCAAAGGCAGTAGGAGAGGCTGAAGATTTGGCTCCCTTCCTTCTCAATAATTAATGCCCCTTAAAAATAATCTGGGATGAAACTTTATCACATTTGCCAGTTACCAACCCACAAAGAGGAGTGGAAATTTTCAGGTCTTTTTTTCCCCAAAAAACATTTGTCTGGAGTCAGATGAGGAACTTGCAGTCTGAAAGCAAATGTTCAGTCTGAAGACAGGCTGATCCTCAGTGGAAGCAGGGGAAATATTCCTTGTTTGTCTCATCATGGCACATACAGCAAGCTGCTTTATTTCTCCAGCATTCTGTGTGTGCTCTAAATGCTGCTTGCTTCCCCCTCTTTTGTATAGTACTCATAAACCATAAGGTTCAGTAGCAATCAATCAACTACATTTTTCTCTTCTACTTAAGCGGAGTTCACAGATGCCTCTGTTCCTGTTATATCTTCCCATAGCTGAGTCCTTGAATGGTTATTTTAAGGTATGTTTTCTAAGCAAGGAGAGACATAGCATCATCATTCCTTCAGCCCAAACCCTTTCTTCACATCCACACATACAAAAGAACATGAGCATGGTGTCCTAGGCATGTAGGCCCTACTGAAGCATAAGCTTAAGTGATGCCATCTGTATGCCGCTTGTCTCTAGTACACTGATAGTGCACTTCAAGTCACCATGTGTCTTGCTAGTTCAACTAGCACCAAGTCACACAATTCGCACAATCACCTTTGCTTAAGTAGCCTGGTGGTATGAGGGGTAAGCCAAGCAGTATATTCAAAATCATGCCCAGCTCATGTGTGCAAGGCACCTGATCAGAGTGTCACCTTTGGGTTCTAGTGTACAGCAGTGTGGAACATGGATGAAGAGTCAGCAGCATGCCCACTTGCAGAATACAATAGCAGAATGCATTCCTTTTGCTTCTCAAATAAGTTCTTGGAGACCAAGAAAGAGAAAGAAATCTTATATGCTCTGGCAGTTATGTGACTTTTCTTCTCCGCAGCCCACACATCCTCAGCCCATTCTCCTCTCTGTGCCACTTCTTGAAATATTCTATAGTTTGCTTTGCACTGGAGAGATTTGTTTTTGCACATGAGGAGTGTTTGACTTTCTTGAAGCTGCCCTCCCACAATACAAATACAACTTATACTAAGCTCTCTCCCTTTCTCTTGTTCCTGGAATTATTACTCACAAGTATTCGTGAGTTATGGTTAGCCTTCTCGACTCCCCTACCCTAACTGTATGGCATACTAGTGGTACAATCACGAGGCTTTGCCTTGCCTGCTACAGTCTTGTTGTAACACATCCCCATATTGTCTGCATAGGTGGCAGCTGACAGTTGGCAAGCACAAATTTCTGCTCTCTGCAGCATCTGGACAGAACTCAGAATAAAGAAAGACTACAGAAGAAGCCTTCCCAGAGAATAGTAACAGCAACCACTGCATCAGGACAGGTTCTATGCCTGTTTCAAAAATAGATAAACACAAGTTTGTGTAGCTTGGAGGGGTGGGGGAAGAGGGGTTGATTTTTCCCCCAATCTTCTCAAGTACAGAGAGCTTAGGATAGTTATTTTTGCACTACAACTCCCAGAACCCTTGTCCATGCTGGCTAAAGGGCTGTGTGAGTTGTAATATTTCCAAGCTCTTCATGCATCAAGTCATAGAAAGCTTCCATATAAAGAGAGTTACACTTTAAGGGCAATATGCGTTAGCTGTGGTTAACCTGTTTTCCCTTTCACAATGAGGTTTCCTCAGCAAATAAAGCTTGTCTTTAAATTCTAGTAACCAGTAACAATTCTAGTAACAAAACATGCTACATGCAACTTGTAGGTGAGGAAAAGAATGTGCTATGACAAACAGAAGTCTCCTCACATGCGAGAGCTGCTCTGCAAAATAAATAATAAATAAATAAATATATCATCTAGTTTGACTGTCAGTATTGTTCATACTGAGGGGCAGTAGCTTTCAAGGATTTCAGATAGGAACCCTACTTGGAGACACCAGTGGTTGAACCTGGGATCTTATGCATGCAAAGCATATGCCCCAAGGCTAGTCTATGCCCCCTCACTGTCTTTTATGTGAGGCAAAGATAACTTAGCCTGATACAGAGTTGTCCCACATAATTCAAATCACACTGAGGGTAGTAGCTTTCTTCTTCTAACTCCATGGCTTAATTCCAACCTCAGAACTGAGTTGTATCATTATTTTGCATTAAATAGGAAGAAGGTGCCTTTGGCTAGCACAGAGGGAATTATCCTTCATGCTAAGGGTCAGACTCTTCTCCATGGCAACTAGACTTTAGCTTCCACATGGCCCCTCTTTACAACAGGCTTAGATATTAACTTTTTGAGGCCTTCTACACATTTTTGGAATGGAATTTAACATGGTCATTTGAGGAACTTTCGTAAAAAATGTTCCTCACAGTGAACTTTTTTTTCTTTATTGAAGGAGTTGCTATGCTCTGTTCCTCCTGCTCAGAACTAACAGCTATTTAGGTCAACCAGCATTTTGTCAGGCCAGAGGCACAACAAACCAGAGAGCAAAGGTAAGATGCACTGAGAGGAGGAAACTCCACAGCCCAAACTATTGGCACCATTCTTCGTTCCTGGCATTTGCCTCCGAGCAGGCTCAGTGAGGAGCCTCACAATGATACAGTGTGCTGAATCTAGTCTTCTCTTCTCGAGGCTAAACATACCTCACAGGACTTGGTTTCCTGACCTCACCATTCTTGTTTCTTTTTTTCTGAATGTGCTTTAACTTGGCAATATTCTTCTTCAAAGCAGGCACGTAAAACTGGAGACAGTACTCTAAATGCAGACAGAATAATGCTGAATGGAGGAGAACTGTTACTTCCCATGACGTGGGCACTATTTTGCAGAGTAACTCTCACAACTGATAAAAGATAGCACTATCAACCCAAAATGGCATTAGCTTTTTTATCTGCCACGACATGACCCATGAAGACACTCAAGTCTTCTTCATACCTAGATAGATGCCAAGAAGCCTCCTGCTTCCTATACTTGGGATGTTGATTTTTTAAATTATTTAGTTATTGGTACCTCAAGGCAAGGCTACTCCTTTATCACTCTAGTCTCCTTTCATTTGGGGTGCAGGCCATCCCTTCTAGGCCATTTCATTCTATTTCATTTCATTTCATCCAAGTCATGTAAAAAAATACTTTAAAAATGTTTTCAGGAGGCGCCGTTACCTCTTATCTTTAAAAAAAAAAAAAAAAAAGACCTTTCATCCTTCCTGCTAACTGAAAGTGTACACAGGCATGCCTGAAGCCCCATCACCTTGTCTTCCAGAAAAATCACTAGCTTACTCTGGCTGCAGACGTAATTCCTGATGTCCTCAGGGTAGAAGGCAAGTACAACAATCTCCTCTCTGGTCGCTGGAACTACTCTGTCCGTGTCCATGGTGCCAGGTGGCTTAGGGTGATATATGAAAGCACTGGACAACATGTCACTTGTGTGTGGCTATCAAGTCTTTTAAAAAAGGGCAAATTACACCTCCACAAGTCCTTGAGGGGGGGTTAATTTTCCATTTAAATGCCATTTATGTGGAGGGATGCCATTTTAGACCTTTATCATTTTTAAAACAAAGTAACAAAAATGACAATTTGCAACACTTCACAAGTGCTTGAGGGGTAAAATTTAAATTTCATTGCCATTTTGAGGGGAGTTTTAGACCTCTTTAATCCATTGACCCTTTCCACAATAGCCTCCCATCCCAACATGGGAACAAGAGAGGAGTGGGACCGCAACAATGCTTCTGCATGACATCGACCATTTCTGCACTTGAGGCAGCTGACCCCATGGCAATTTCAACAAGGTATTATTGTTGAACTAAGGCCATTTCCACACTACACTGTTATAGTGCTATCATTCCACTTTCAACATCCTCTGGAATCCTGGGGTTTGCAGTTTAGGGAGGGGCATTTAGAATTCTCAGCCAGAGAGGTCCTTGGCCTCAGTAAACTACAAACCCCAGAATTCCACAGGATGTTGAAAGTAGAATAAGAGCACTATAACAGTTTAGTGTGGAAATGGCCATCATTGAGGTCCCACTCCCGTCCCCAGGTAGTACAATCACAGATTAAATCATTGATGGGTTTTCCCCATCCATGACTCCTGATCACGCCATCAGCCCACACTTACCTGTCCTGCAGAAGGGCAGGAAGTGTGATGGTGACCCTTCTTACCCCAGTGCAGCCTGGGAAAGTAATTGGCTAACGACGGAAGGAAAGGCATGTCCATCATGCTCCGTTCCACAGGGAGCTGGTCCAGTGCGAAGGGGAGCTCCCTTCCCAGCAGAACCATTACTGGAATCCCCACCAGAGGATCACACAAAAAGATAAGAGTGTGGAAAGGGCCATTTTTAGAGACCAAAAGTAACCATCTAGTCACTTCCTGTTTCTTAAAAAATGATTTCTGGCACCTAAAATAACCCTGTTCTACTACCATTCCACACAAAATTATAATTAATTGACAAACCATGGTTTGCCATTTCAGGGTCAGCTTTTGGTAGAAGAGGAGGTGGAGTGATGCAGTCCAGTGAGGTTGAAGGAAAGGCTAAAATGGTTCCTAGGTTCTAAGAAATTATCTACACAATTTATAGTATGACTCAGATGCAACAGCTCCTATTGCACATGCTCTAGAGACTCAGCCCCAATGCAGATTTTGAAGTCTTGTTTTCATAAAGTAAAATCTATATGAACTCTTATTTCTAGATGAACAAGGAATTCCAGGGCAGATTCACTGTATGGTATTTCCCAGGCTTATTTTGGATTCCTTTTTGGTCACTGTGTTGCTCCATGGGTTACTTGGTATACACTCCACTTTATGAAGATAACAACCAGCACTTCTGTTTACCTGAAAGAGAGAAGTGGGCTTGCCCTCTTATCTGGCCTTTTGCCATGAGCTGTTGGTTTTGGATCAGTTAGCTTTTATCCTCTGATTCATTTCACTTCAATACATACATAACCACACATACACATATTCATACACATGAGAGGTTAAATAAAGTTCAGGGTTTGAGTACCCAAGATAATCTACTGACAGGCATTAACCAGATCTAGTTTAGTCTGGTCCAGTATGTCGCTTTTCAGGCTGAAGCTGAGCTAAGCTGAGCTCCAAGTGTGAGGGGATACTGGTCACCTTGCTCTGTGGTGACAAGAACCATCCTGTTGCCTATTCTGGAAAAACAGGCAAATTCTGGCCACTGCTGTTTTAATACAGAGGGGGAAAGATTTATATTTATATAGCTTAGTCCTGGGTGGAGAAAGCGCATTCAACTTTATTTATTTATTGTAATCTGCAGCCCAATGACCCCTTCCCCTCCCCAGCCTCTAAACACCTCCTTAAATTAATTTTAAGGCAACAAATGTCCCCCAATGGTAAATCTCTGGTCCTGAAATTGTTTTCCTCTAAGCACCCTTGATCTTGCCTGCTGTCCTTGCCCAAACCCTATCCAGTACAAGAACAGAAAAACCTGGATGCTGCAGCTGGTAACATATTTCTGATCACTTCCAAGTGCTATTTTCAGCTAGGGCAGTAAAGCAGATTTATGGGAGCAAAAATTGTTCATGTCCACTGAAGTTGCCCATTCTTGGCTTACACAAGTACATAATGCCAGTACACAAGCAACCTTGGAAAAATGCCTTGGGAGGGCAGCTTAACCATTTTTAATTTAATCATGATCTATTACAGGGTCATCCCAAAGCATTTTGCTGCCTAGTGGTGCCCCCCTCCACCAACCACACAAATATCTAAAGCCAACTGCATGATTTTGGTACACGAAGACCCCAAGCACCAATTCCATCCCTGGAAGTAAAACTTAAAAGAAATGACAACCACAACAACAAATGTAACAGCCAAGAATTTGTTTCCATTTTATTGATGGCCAAGGAAGAGTCCTTGTTTTTCTTAATTGTAGGCCCTGAGTCCACAAAGTGAGCCCATAGGTTTCATTACAAATACAATTTGATGGTTATTGAGACCTATGACGAGGCTTTTCCTCCTTGTTCTCCAGAGGTGTGATCAGTCTTGGTCCAATTGCTTCCTACATGATGCCATGCTAGGAGCAAGAGCAACAGCAGAGAACTCAACTGGGATGCACTAGTTCCCTTCTCCAGGACTGAAAAAGTATTTAAAGAAAGAAAAAAAACAGTTATCTTTGGCAGCTGCTAGTACTTTTGATTAAAACGTAAATGCACACATGTCAGTCCCACCTTTTGACTATTTAAAGATAAATGTACATTTATGCCACCACAGAGGAGAAGCATGTGGATATTCTTGAATTAGCTTTCTTATAGAGAGTGTCTGCTCTGAGCAAGTGAAAAATTACAGCTCCTCTCCTGTTAAACTGCATGGGATGTCTGAGGCAACAGCCACATAGAGACAAAAGCACTACAAGTTCTGTCCAGTTTCTTTCTTCTTAATAGTAACATTTTGACCAGGCAGGAGCCAGAAGTCAGCGACAGCATCATGAATGCCAAAGAAGTTCTTGCCGCTCATTGCTGGAATTGTTACAAGCAGCCAATACAATAATCAAGAACCCTCTGGTGCTCAGTACCATGACCAAAATGAAAGGCTGTGTGTTGTCTTTGAAGTGCCTGTATGGAAACATCAGAAAGTATTGGTTTATCTAGCTTACCACTGTCTACACCACAGGTCAGCAATTGGTTGCTCTCCAGGGTTTTGGATTACAAGTCCCATCAGCCCTAGGCAGCATGGCTAATGGTCAAGGATGACGAGAGTTTTAATCCAAAATAGCTAAAGGGCTAACGGTTGTTTCTGATCTCTGCTGACTGGAAGACCTCTCATTTCTACCTGAAGATTTCAGAAAACGATGCTCAGAGTTTCTGCATACAGGTCCTATGCTCTGCCATTTCACTGTGTTCCTTTCCTGCTGAAATCAGTGTGTATATATAATTTGAGGCTTGTAAATCATCTCAATAATTCATTATTTTGATCTTTTGGTCTGCACCCCCAAAGCTATTTTCAAAATAATCATAGGAATGTATGCAGTGGCTACATTCTAGGTGGCAAAAAACAAACAGATACATAAAATTACCATTTTCATTCATTAACAATATTTTCTGAATAATACCCAGTGCCCCTTTGAGGGAGACACATTGGAGAAAAGGCACACAGTTCTCCTAATTTGATCCTTGAATGGCATCCAGGGAAAAGAACAGTGGGAACAGCAAAGAAAAAAAGAAAAACATGCTTCCAGGAATAAGCAAAGAGAAAGAGCCCATTGTCAAGCTGAATAGGAAGAATTTCACGCATGCACCACCAAGGCCCACAAACATGCATCTTTTCAGTCTTTCCAAAGTCTGAAGCACAAAATCTCTTACAAACCAGAGTTCTAAGAGAGCAGAAACACATTTTTAATGCAAAATTGGCAATCAGAGTCTAGCATGCTGATCTACTACATCTGTGATAAATTAAGACACTTGTGTACCTAGATAAACAGTCAGGATAAATAAACAAAAAGAAACACTTAATCCAAGCAAGCTGAGGATCAGATGCTTTCAAGTGCTATGCTTCCACAGATTTGGGGAGGAGGATGCAGGACACCCACTTAGACCTCAAAACTCAGTTCTCATATTTCTGTAAAAACAGAACATTTGTGCGATGTTTAGGATGGATGAGGAGTTCAATTTTTTTTGTATGTGATGACTCAAAACAATACAACTCATACTTCTGCACTGTAATGCAAAGAGATGACAGCTCATATTAATATTTGTACCTTTTCAAGACTATGAAAGAATAAAGTTGTTTATCATACAAGGCATCCTTGGAAGTCCACGAAAGTTAAATACCTATGTACACACAAGTGTTACCAGATAATTTCAAACATGTCCCTTCCTCCTCAAAGATATTAATGTATTGTTCTTTTTTTAAAACAACAACAACTTTAAAATAATGCACAAATTGCAGTGGAATGCTATTATGGGGGGGTGTCCAAGACCATTTCCGTACTACAGTGTTAAAGTGCTACTATTCCACTATCAACCTCCTGTGGAATTCTGGGGTTTGTAATTTAGGGAAGAGCACTTCGAATTCTCAGCCAAAGAGCTCTTTGGTCTCAGTAAACTACAAACCCCAGAATTCCACAGAACATTGAAAGTGGAATAGCAGCACTTTAACACTGTAGTGCGGAAACGGCCCAAGTAAACTTACCTTAGTCTGTCCTAAATATCCCATTTCCTTTTTCCTCAGCCCCTTCTGAAACCATTCCAGAAATGTATAACCATCATTAATAATTGATATAAAATGTGAAATAAACACATGGAGATTTTTTTTCTCAACAAAAAAATAAATGACTAGGATCTCAAGAAAGGCCAGATACAGGGTGGGGAAGTTCACATATATGTGAGGTTTGTATTTTGTTCTTTAAATCTACTACATCTCCCTCTGCTGGCTGTAGCACTCACTGACAATTAGGAACTATACCCTCGGTGCTGTTTAATTCTGAATTTTTATCAAAGTACAGTAGCTAAGGAACAAGAATGAAAACAAGAAGCAAATAGAAGCATGGGACATTCCTCCACTCTTGGAATCAATGGCATGCTAACTTTGGGACCTATTATCAAACTAATGGAGAGGCAGTGTGGTATAGTGGTTTGAGCATTGGACTACAACTCTGGAGACCAGGATTTGATCCCCTGCTTGGTCATGGAAACACAATGGGTGACCTTGGGTGCATCACACACTCTCAGCCACAGAAAACCTCACGATAGTTTCACCTTAAGATCACCATAAGTTGAAACGACTTGAAGGCACACAACAACAATCAAGCTAGTGGCTGCTAGAAATAAATATATTCTCAGACATATGTGGCTCTTCTTCTAACCAGTAAGGCCACCACCTCTGACTTTACGATTTCCTCAACATCAGCTTCAAAACACAGGGAGAAGGAAGGAAGAGAGAAGCACAGTCAAGAACTCTTTCTCATTTCCCTTTTTAAAAGAGAAGATGTTGAAGACAGAAAGTCAGGAGCAAAGAGGCAATGGAGGGAGAAGGAAGAAAAAGTGTTGGTTTTGTCTTCGCTGCATCCTGTTAGGCAGTTAACAAATCTTAAGCTAGACTTACAACTTTGTAACTGTTTCATATACACATTTACAATTGTGTCATCATTGCTATGACCACAAATGCCCCTAAAACTCACCCTAACACCCCATGAGCCATACAGGATGAAGGAGTTCAGTGGTGCTGGCCAGTGACATGTTGAAGGATTATGTGTTCACCCACCTCCCCATACTGATGTGACAATGTAGAGAAGCCTACCGGGCTCTTTGCATCTATTTGTTGTGCTGTGGCTTGCTGGTGAAAGGGGATGGACATGTCATCCTTCAGAGCCCTTATCTGTGCTGCAGAACTCCTTCACTTGTTCTGGCTGCCTGCCTTTAAAGGATGGTTTTAGGGAGTCAGATTAGGAAATGGAGCCTACCTATGACATGGTAGCTTTGTGTTCCATGCAGGATCGTGGCTTACATTAGTAATTAACCTATTTCTCAAATTCATATTTTTCTAATACTTATCAACAAGATGGCTATCTTTGCCTACTCAAGTGGAAAGCATTCCCTGTGTTGGCCAATGCCTTTCCTTTTCAACTTTCCTCACTCGTTTAATCTCAGTCAGCCCTCCACTCCTACTATCTTAGCCTCCAGTACATAACTCATGGTCCCTCTCATTCTATGTAGAGATTGGAATTATGACTCCAGTTCTTATATGTTAAAGTGAATAATAAATACAGACACCAATGCCCTTTCCACAGGATGTCATCACGTACTGGGGACGGGAGAAGGGCGGGACCTGGACAACGCTTATGCATGATGTTGTCCTGGTCCCGTCTTTCTCCCATCCCCAGACAGTGCAATTGCACCACAAACCATTGACAGGTTTTCCTTGTCAATGACTGGTGATCACACAGCCCTCCCGCCATCCATCCACACTTACCTGGTGCACAGAGTACCTGGAAGCACAAAGGCTGTGCTTTCTATCCCAGCACAACCTGGGACAGTACCCGGCCATGCTGTGGAAGAAAGAGGGAGTGCCATTGCGCTTCCTCCATTCATGGAGGCAGCCAGTGTGCAGGGGAGCACTCCTGTCGCATCTCCTCCCACCAGAGACAATGTTGAGACCCAAACTGGATGTCATCAAAACAAGGTAGGCTGTGGAAAGGATCCAATTCTCACCAACATTGGATGTATGCAGAGGGTTTTCGTTTTGTTTTGTTTTTTACATTTTATTTACTAACATAATTTTGAAGCATACATTAATAATGTTGGAGCTGGGTACTTACATTTTTATCTTCATAAAAATGCCTTAATTGTGGCTTTAGTTATCATGGAAATCATCACAAGCCAAGCAAACACAGACGTGTGATTAAATAAATATGGCTGCCATGGTGACATTTTAGTTGACATAGGGTACCAGGAGAATGAATGAGCGGCTTTATTTAGTCATGATTTCCAAACCTTATTGCTTTTCAAGGGACTTAGTCATGACTAACCTCATCTTAGTTGTGACCAAAACTTTCAAAGCCATATGTGACAGCCTTGAGTCCTGTGCAAGAAGGAACCTTTTCTCACAAATATTCTTTGATTTTCTGGAACACAGAGCAGGATCTTCTCTATAGGTGTGTGTCCCTGTTCTTTGTATGTTCCTATGAAGGCTTCACAATAGCAAGCTGAGATCACAAAAGGCCTTTGCAATGCAGAAGTGACTTCAAGAGGAAAGTCCAGTCTTGACCAATAAACAGCCAGACTACCACTGGCCTTTCTAGTCAGAAGTTGTGTTATGTTGATGCTTCTGCTGGATGTGATACGGAGAGACAGTAGTGAAGCTGTAGCAACTTATGATCATTTTCACCATTCTCTGGGCCTTCAAAATGGCTGCAGTTTTTCAGGTAAGAGACGGACCCCAGTGGAAGAATATCTATGAACTTCAGCCGCTGTTTCTACAGGTGTGCATTGAGCATGGATGCCTGAAAAGGGGAAGCCTAACTGATATAATAGCATTCTGTGAATATAGGCTTGACCTTTTTAGGTGGTGGTGGTGCCCAAGCACAAACCTCCACAATCAAGATCATGATGGGGCATGGGACCAGTAGGCTCCTTAGGCTTCACTATTATGTTTTACATACAGAGAGAGGGAGAGAAAGAGCTTACACACTCTCTTCTTTTCCTTCTCCTTCCTTCCTTTCTTCTGTGAAGAAGGCCATAAGAACAATGAGTTGGTTTGCAGTGAACATTAGAACATTATTCTTGACTTTATTTGAAAATTGGAAAGGAGGATTTTTTTAAAAAAAGAACAGTAGTAGCAGCAGTAGTAGTAGTAGTAAACTGGTAGTTGTATTGAATTAAATAAGACCTGAGATGAAAAATGCATGAACCCCTGTCATTGCTTTGACCTATTGTGTAGGATGGATATGTTATTGCCTGATTGCAGCTAAACTAAACTTCAAGATTTCTCAGTTGTTTTTAAGGGGCATGAGGGTAGATTTAAAAAGTGGGTTCAAAATGAATGCAGAAATCCTTATGAAGATAATGGTTAATCCATGCTTACCTCAACAGCTAACACTGCTCAAAAACAGTCAAAATTTTGGAAAAAATGAAGATGTTCCCAAAATTGAGCAGTAGTTTCAAAGTATACAAGAGATGAAAATAGCAGATGCTCTTTCACGAAAATTAAGAAACCTAACAGAAGAAGGCATAAAAAACGAGTGGGCTCCAATAGATTATTATCTCCAACACAAAATATAATTACAAAGAGCATTTGAGAATGAGTAGTTGGGTAAAAAGAGCATTTGAGAATGAGTAGTTGGGTAAAAGAGCATTTGAGAATGAGTAGTTGGGTAAAAATACATTATTATATTCCAAAGAGCATTTGAGAATGAGTAGTTGGGTAAAAATACATTATTATATTCCAAAGGGTTTTAAGAAAATATGTACTAAAATGTTAAGGTTACTTAATAGAATATCCAGTACATAAGGACCTGGATTGACGGTTATTAAAAGACAACTGTTGAAGTACGTAAACAACTGGTAACATTTATGTTAATATTAAGATTTTAAGTAGAAGTGTACGAGGATAAGAAAATACAGTAAACTTTCATGTATGTAGATAAAAATATGATGGAGAAACTGTTTTTAAATATTTGTTTTGCATTAAAATAATATACAAAAAATGATAAATAAATAAAAAGTCAGCCATGACTGTAGCTACATTGACTAAGCACACTTGATGTAGTGTTACTTCTCACATTATTTTTACAAAATGAGGGAGCTGGACTAGCAAGTGGATTGCTTGAACAGCAGTAGCCTCAATCAGCTGATTAATTTTCTCACACAGATTTGGGGAATGGGGCAAGAGTGGATGGAGTGTGACATTTGGGGTGGGGCTAGATGACTCAGCCCCACTTCCTGCTTACACACTGATTTCACTGAGCGATCAGATTTCTGACAAGTTCTGAAAAACAAACATACAAAGTTTTCCTAGTACCGTAATGGTCAGAGTCCAGCTCCCTGCCTGTGCATCTCTGCCAGCAAGGGAGGGGAGGTGAAGGTACTTGCCCAAGAGGAGGAGGAGGAAGAGACAGCAGAGAATGTCCAATACAAACAACAAGTGGAAATGCTGAGCCAAGGTCAAATCCAAAGGTCCAGAAAGCTGAAGATCCAACCAGAGGGGTCAAGGGACCTGGAACACAAGAGTCATGAGGGCTTGCCTAGTAATTTGCTACAAGCAAACAGCAAGCCATCTGGAGCTGGCTGGAGCAACTCTGCCTCCACTTGTCCTTCAACTGATGGGGATGTTTGCAAGCTGGTTTGGTCAGTCATGGGCTCTGTTCCTGGCACAATCATCTATCACAGTCATGTTGCTTGTTACTTTCCATGCTAGCTTCACCATAATCACAAATTGTGTGACAGTGGGGCTAAGTTACAAAAGGCCATTGTGATGTAAGGAGTGATGTCAGAAAAGGAATCTGTTTTGCTACCTGCTTTGAAAGGCAGTATTTTGGGTCTGCTTCTGCCAGACATGATCTGAGGTGACTGGGCGTCAAATCTGTTTCAGTCCTTGGCTTTCATCATCACTCTTTAGCTCATATAGCTTTTCTACACAAGACCTGGGCCTAGCCTCAGATCCAAGCCTGTAGATCATAGCAGGATGACTTATGCATACTTATTAACAGCAGCTAGCATTCTCATGGGAATATAAAAATGTAAAATCTACCATACCAGGTCAGACTATAAATTCATCTGATAGGACTGCTAGAATTTGAAGACTGCAGATAGAGGGTTGTTGGGGAACCTGGGAGTTACATTCAGTGATGCAGTGGTAAAATTTGGAATGCAAGCATTCTTAATAACAACCCCCATAGCTCCCCAAAATGCACTCAGTTGTGTTGATCCATACCTATGAGTACACGTACATAACAAGATTTTCAAGGATTTCTATTCCCAGAACTGATCAGACACACCATCCTTACAAGAACCATGAGCATCACAGCTTAGATCAGAAGAGCAAAGAATTCAAGGAGGTAGGGGAGATTATATGATCATCTCTGTGAATCAAAACTTTCTAGCACATGGATCCTACAGTCTCTGGCCCCACTACACCACTGACAAGAATGGAAATTGTACATAGAGCAAAAGGTACCTACTTGGAAAGTTTATTGTCGTTGTAGTGTGCTTTCAAGTCATTTCCAACTCATGGTGAACCTATCACAGAGTTTTCTATGGCCTGAGAGGTCACCCAGTGGGTTTTCATAGTCAAGCGGGGAATCAAATCCTGGTCTCCTGGTCCAGCACTCAAACTGCTAAACCACACTGGTTCTAAACATTTCCGCATGGCGTTGCAGTCCCGCTATGACAACGGAATGGCAGCAGTCCACAGGTTTGTGCTTTTGCACAACATCTTTGCAGTCCTGCTGCCATGCCATCCCCATGCATCACGATCACAGGATATTCACTCCCATATTTACCTGCCATGCAGAAGGGCAGGAAGCCCAATGGAGGTGCTTCCTTCCCCAGCACAGCATGGGAAAGAGCCTAGCTTCGCTGTGGAAGGTAGATGTATGTCCCTCGTGCTCCCTTCCGCAGGGAGCCAGTCGGGTGTGGAGGAGAGCTGTCCTGTTGCACTTCCTTCCTGGCAAAGGGGCTGCCGGGATTGCAACAGTACAACATGGGAAAGCATCATCATGAGGATAATTAACTTATTAGAAAGACTGATCATATGCCTGGTGAGACAAAATGGAGCCTGATTGAGAAGGGGGAAGATAAATGGATGGTAAAAGTCTTTGGGGGACATCTTAATTTTATGTTTTCTAGAAACTAATTTAAAATTGTTTGGTTTCAAATACCTAAACCCAGCCTTCCAAAACTCAAAACTGGGAAATAATGACTTACAAGTAACACAGTTACCTATAAGCAAGTACCTTTTTCTGACCATAACAGAGTCACGTTGAAAAATAATAAGATGAATGGAGATGATGTTACTTTATTGGTATAACAAGTATCATCTTCTAGTTACTTTTCAAAGCTATGCATTAAGGACATTTTAAGGAATTTTAAGAGGAATGTTAACAGAATTTTTCAAGTTCAGAATCCTCTTATCAATCAATCTAAAGATTTTTGTTGTTGTTGTTTGGTAGAAAAAAGTACTGAGAAATATAAACATTCAGTTCCAAGCACTGGAAAACATTGCTTTCCAAACATTTTAAACACGCAACAGCAGTCAGTTACTGCTGAAACACTACAATGCGTACTTGAACATGTGCGGCCTTGCTGCTTCGTGGAGGGGAGGGATTTGATGTCCCCCCAGATGAGACCACCAATGTGCAACTGGTACAGTATGCCCCAGGATGCCTCACATGATGGGGCAGGGTGAAGGTCTATTTAATCCTCACCAGCCCCACATGAGGTCTCTTTGATTTCATGGCGCAACCCATCCCCCCACCCTCAGTGCAATGTGTATTATTGGGTCACTTCAGGGCCAGGTAGGAATTTTTTTCCCCTACTTTGTGGGGGGGGGGATTGCCTACCCCACAATACTTCGATTGGATTTGGGGAAATTGGCTTGGGTGAGGTTGCTAAATAGGCATTCATCTGGCAGGTAAGGGGCAAAATATCAACTCCGGTCGATGCCTTGGGGCACCCACTGACGGTGTAGGGTAAGTCTCTGAATCCGCCTCTTGAATCGTGTGACCTGAGGGTGGTGAAGGAGGCGGCCCTTGAGGCTGACCCAGGAATTTAACTCCTGCCTGAAGGGTCCCGTGACTTCAGCTGGAGTTACCCCTAGGTATATCTTCCCCTTGCAAACAGCCAAGGAGCGATCCAAATAACTTGATTGCCGTAGGGGCTCAGGCAGATCACCCAAGGGAAGGCTGAAGGGACAACAGCATGTCACCTGACCTTGGCTGGACCTGCATCAAGTTGCTCCCCTTGCTGCTTCCTCCAGGCCCATGAAAATAAATAAATAAACAAACAAATAAATAAATACATAAATAAATAAATAAATTCAATAAACCTTTATTGAATTTATTGAATTAACCCAATTTCATGTGTCTGGACTCATTATTCTAGGGTTGGGACATCAATGAGTGACGGTAACAACCTTTGTAAAAGCATCTTTCCAGATTCTGTCAAATCTCACATTCATGGGGCCCGCTTTAAGGTCCATGTTTGTGTTTAAGGTCCAATCTATGATTTCTGCTTTGTGGTAGAGAAAAGGAGAAGGTTGCTGAAATCCTGAGTACTCTTTCCAGTGGCTGCAACAAAATTTTCAGATGCTTAACTTTCTTCAGCCAGCCAACCAGCCTCAGTGGTTTTAAACAAATTTCAAAGGGATTATGAAATACTTTTAAAAGAGACTTTGTTTTTCAGCAACATAATTTGAAACCACAGGATGCAATTAAAGAAAAGCACATTGTGAAGCCCACTGGCTATGATGGCCCTCAGGCTATGTTTCAAGCTTCAGATATGAGCAGAGGGCTTTCAAGTATAACACAGAGTACCCTGTGACCTCCGCCATGTCTGCCAAATTGCTCTTGTTGCTTTGCTAAGGCCTGCTTTCAAAGGGAACAAGAAAGGGAAATCTTTTGGCAGAGCAGTTAGCAATGCTGCTCAAAGAAAATTAAACATTAACATAGGAACATCCCTGGGGTTTTCAGCAAAGAATTGCTTTTATTGTTATCCAGTAGTTGAGAGGAACACTCATGTCATTAGTGTCCAGTAGTAAGAAAAAGGAGAAAAAGAATGACCATTTCTTTCCTTATGTATATAAATGCCCCGCGCCCCAATCATATAGTGCCTATTTAATCAGTATTTTATGATAGAGTTCCGTATCAAATAGTCTGATTGCAAGCCAGTGCTCATTTGGCAAGCCATATATTGCCTGAGGTAAGGTCACAAACAGAACTACCACTACTCATTTGCCTGAGTCAAGAAGTGTAGTAACCAAAACCAGCCAAGTTTTTTTGGCATATGAGCCAGAAAATCTCACAAGTATCCCTCCCCGTCCTTGACAGGACAAAAAGAAAAAATGGCAAATTAAATAACAATTTGCTGTCCTTCTATGATTCTCTGGCCCTTTTCGCACAGGCTTTCCCGAGCGAAATAGCCCCGTAAGCCGTGCGGGAGTGGGAGCGCCGCTCCACACGACGCACTCCCACTTCCGGCGCTCTCACGGGGCTGCAGCGGCGCGAGCACGGGGTTTTTGATTTTCGCTTCCAAGCGAAAATCACCCCGCGCTCGCACAACGCTCCCGGCACCCACCCGCACTTACCTGTTGTGCGGTGCGTCGGAGAGGCGGCCGGGTAGCGCTTCCTTCCTTCCGCTCCTGCGGAAGGAAGGGGTGGGGCGGGGCGCTTGTGTGACGGATGCAATGGCATCCTGCTTCGCGCGGGTGGGGGGCTGCTCGCGACAGCCTCCCGCTTCGCGCGCGCGCGGGGGGGTGGGTGGGCGCGACTGTCGCTCGCTCCTGGCGTGCACGGGGGGTGAGTGGGTGCGACTGTCGCTCGCTCCTGGCGCGCGCGGGGGGACGGGCGCGACTGTTGCTCGCTTCCCACGTGCGCGGGGGCGGCGCGAGAGGCTCCTGCTTCTCGCGCAAGCGGGGGAGGATGGACGCGTGAGCCGCCTCCGCCTCCGGGACGCTGCCGCTTCCCCACTTGTTCCTTCGCCTGCGGAAGGAACGAGCGGGGAACCGGCAGGCTCTCGGAAGAGGCTTTTCGCGCAAGCCGCCCACCCCGGCTCACGCAAAAAGCCTCAGTGCGAAAAGGGCCTAAGTCTGCTATTTAAGGTGGTCACCTCATTCTGCTTAGTGATGGAGCAGACCCCAAAAATCACAGTTCTTAAAAAAAAAGTCTTTATTTAGTAACTAACTACAATGTATTTGATCATTGAAAAAAAATATTTCCCTTAAAAGAAAGAATCCAGTGCTACAGTGCCTGTAGAGAAATTGCTCACAGGATGGCGGCAGGGGCGGCGGGAAGAGGGATGCCATTTTGATGCTTCTTGATGAACAGGGGGACAGATCTCCATTGATTGCAGCAGCTGCTGCCCGATAAATGGAGACTGGTGGAATGGTATAAGAGTCACTGCATAGCCCCATAATTATGGTGCTTATGCATGTGTAACTTCCCGACAGGATTCCAGCTGAGGTCCGTATATCCCATGCTTTGATCTGAATACAGTTGCTAGTCACAACTAAAGTAGACCACTTGAATGAATGCAATTTACATAAATATTGACTCACAATTTAACAATTGGTTCAATGGGTCATTCTTAGTCAGGATTACCAAGAGGTTTCAGGCTTTGGTACTCATGTGCCCCTAGCTTTTGCATTAATAATCATTAATAATCATCAGTAAAGCAAGCTGCTGTTTTTAGAGTCCTATTCTAGATTGGCTTAAAGTCTCTTACTTTATTTAGTCCTTCCTCTCCTTTCTTCAGTGACCATCTTATTCTTAGCTGTAGGGAAGTATCAAAAGTAATCTTTTACATAAGTTCTAAATAGACCTGCATGTTCTTGGCTTTAACCATTAATCGCCAGAAGGTTAACGTCTAATATACGGCATTAAAGAAACAGGTTTGTGAAAGTACATCAGCAGAATGGCTGGATAAATCACTCTGTTCAATCAAACATACCTATCAGTTGCATGGTTATCATCTTGCCTTAGGTTCAGTGCACCAAAAATGGAAGTAGAAGTTGACGTCAGTGCAAGCCTATGTCAGTTGTGTGTAAATGTGCCTGTGCCTTGAAGATCTGCCAGGGCCTGCAGCCTCTCTGCCTCCAAACCTCATTGTGCTGTTGCAACGTGAAACTAACAGATGAATTCTAACTGAAGTATCTGTTACCTGGGAGATATTAATGTGAGGGGGTGTAGCAGAACATTTATTTATTTATTACACATTTAGCTTTGTGACTATAAACCATAGACAAGCAAAAATGAGGCTTCCATACTTGCATGTTTGCAAACTTATTTAAAATTTAAAATGTCCTTTTTCAGAAGAAAAATCTGCATTAAGGAAATGCAAGCGTTTGTGGCTATTAATATAGTCATTCTGCTCAGTTCTTCTTATTTTTTAAGTAACAATACCACAGTACTAATATTGCCACCAACAAAAAAGATCTCCGACTTTATATATTATCTGTCTAAGTGTTATGTTTATCATGGTAGCTGATAAGCTAGACAACATGATGGGATAAGCGTTTTTTCATAAGAGGCTAATTTGCCTTGATACATGAGTATGAAAAGTCCTTCAAGTTGCTTCTTGACTTAAGGCAACTGCATGAATTTCATAGCGCTTTCTTAGGCAAGAAATACCCACATGTGGTTTTGCCGGTTCCTTCCTCTGAAATATAGCCAACATCACCTGGTATTCCTTGGTGGGCTCCCATCCAAGTTCTCACCAGGGCTGACCCTGATTAGTTTTCAAGAGCAGAATGGATCTGGTTCCCATTAGAGTATTTAGGTTTACATCTTGATAGATATGCCATGCTAAGTCACTTTCTGTCGTTGTTATTATCATTTAGACTAGAAAGTCAATGTGGTCTAGTGGTTTGAGCATTAGACTATGACCTTGGGGGCCAGGATTCAGCTTCCGTCTCAGCCATGGAAACTCACTGGGTAACCTTGACCATGTCACACACATTCAGTCCCAGAAAACTCCATGATAGGTTCACTTTAGGGTTGCATAAGTCAGAAATAACCTGACAACAATGTGCTGTTTATTGAGGAATATTCTGCAATCTGATTTTAAGGGGGGGTGATCTTTGCCATTATCTGCCTTTCCTCAAACATCCATCTCTGAGGAGACAGTAGAGTTCAATGTATCCCAAGGCTCACTTTGATAGAGGTTTGAACATAGATGTGAGAAAACTGTTGTCTACCATAGTTTATGATTATGGCTTCTATGATGAAGTTCTGGGAGTTTGGCTGCCTGAAGTGCCAAGGCAGCCTGGAAGCAGGTTGTTAAGCAACCAGAATAACACCTCAGGAGCGAAACCCAGCTCAGTAATGTGTGGGAGGTGCTTATGGCTGAGAGAAAAAGTTATATTAAACTGAATTCTTTAAGTGAGAGCCTAGCAAGGAGCTAGGGGTTAGAGTCCCTTAATCAGTCAGAGAGTGTAACTGTTCTTGGGAGGTTTAGTTCTTAGTGGAATCCTAGTGAGAGGCAGAAGAGTAATTGAACCCTACTAGGATCTGGTCAGAGAGTGTGACCTACATTGGGGGTTAAGCATCTGGTGGGAGTTTAGCCAACAGGCTGTTATACGATACATGTGCCTTACATGAAAATCTAAGGATAGAATTGAACTTTTCTGAGCAAGGAGTTACCTATTTTATTGTCTAAAAAGCAAATTGAAGAAATGGATCAACCTTATCCCACATATAAACTCTAATATGCTACCTTATTTTTATTGTTATCTTAATAATGTTACAGCTTATTGTTGTAAACATTGGCTGGGCCTGAGTTGAATATAGTATATAATGTAACACAGAAAACACACTATCATAAAACTATTAAATGGTTCTAAATAAACATAGAAAAGCCTCACCATTTTACACAAAGGTGGTGTTATAAGGGTGGAGGCAGAGCTGTGTGGTAAAGACAAAGCGCCTTATCACATTGGAAACTGCCACATCAGTCTGGGAGAAGTAAGGGCCCATCAGAGCTTCTTTGTTAAGAATTATGTTACTTTGGTTGGTTGGCAAGCCATACGGAAAAATAGAAAAGGTAAAATATGTATCGATGTGCTTGAGGCAGCTGACCCCATGGCAATGTCAACAAGGTGTTATTGTTGAACTCAGGCCATTTCCACACTACACTGTTATAGTGCCATTATTCCACTTTCAACATCTTGTGGAATCCTGGGGTTTGCAATTTAGAGAGGGGTCTTTAGAATTCTCAGCCGGAGAGCTCTTTGGCCCCAGTAAACTACAAGCTCCAGGGCCCTTTCCACAGCTTACCTGCATCCGGCGCAGGCATGCGGAGATCACACGAGCAGCCTCTTCCATGAGGCTCTCACATCCCCACCGCTTCTGCTCCACAGGAGTTGCCTGACAGCTGGCAGACAGTATGAGGGCTTTGCCTCTTCCTTCTGCAGCACAGCCGGGTATTTTCCCAGGCTGCACTGGGGGAGGAAGCAGGAGGGCCATGGCTCCAGAGGCTCCGCGTGCAAAGCAAGTGCGTGTGGGGCCCCAGAGCGATGCGCAATCGCGCACCCCTTTTGGCTAAAAGCTGAAAATGATATAGTGCTCGATCGGCACCTGCTGGCCCCCGCTTCTGAAACACGTCATCTGAAACACTCCTCGCAATCGCGCAACACTCCAGAGGCCCTTTTGTATGAGAAATGCCACACGAAAAGAGCCCAGGATTCCACAGGATGTTGAAAGTGGAATAATAGCATTATAACAGTGTAGTGTGGAAATGGGCTAGGTTCAAGATCATTTCTTTCTATGTCCATGACCCAGGCAGTGCTATGAAACAGAAACAAATTTTGGCAATTATTCATTGCAAACATCTTCACATTTTATTTCTTCAAGAAACCTATCATGAGAGAAATTCAAACTCACTCATTTCATCGACAGATTTAGATAAATATTATGAAAGTTCTAAATCAAGAGGGGTGTTTGTAAATATATCCTTAAGGCTCAGTTTTATGTGCTAAAGTATCTTAGGTGATCTATGGGGAAGATTTATTTCTGTAAAAAGGATTCCAGGGAAGGAAAAGATAAGACTATTGTTGTGTGCCTTCCAGTAATTTCTGACTTATGGTGACCCTAAGGCAAAGCTATCATGGGGTTCTCTTGGCAAGATTTATTCAGAAGGGTTTTGTTTTTGCCTTTCTCTGAGGCAAAGAGATTGTAACTTGCCCAGGCTCACATGGCTGACAAGTGATTCAAACCTGGTCTCCAGAGTTGTAATACAATGCTCAAATGCCTACACCATGCCAGCTCCCTCCCTTGCATACTAGATCATGTTAAAAAGTTTGGTTTGGCCTCAGATTTATCCATTAAACATAGCAAATCTCAAATACCCAGAATGAATCTTACTTTAATTTTATTTAACAGAAATTTCAATGAAAAAAACGGGTAGTTCAGTACAAACAAAAGGATAAGAAACTTTAGAATTACCATTTGAAGTTTGAATTAACCGAAGTCCAAAAACTGGAGGAAATAACATCAGGTGAAATGATTGCATCCTAAATATCACTTTAAATTATTTGTTCCAAACCATTCCACTGTGCCTTTCAAAATAATTTTTACCAACTGGCATAAACTTTTTTATGGTTATATCAATGATAATTAAAATTCAAGATTCTGCATTCAGCTATATACTGAAGAAGAAAGTCTGGTGGATTGAGAGGTCCCAGGTACTGTGACACTTTGCAGGCTTTCAGTTATGACAGTGAGTGTTAATTATACTTAATAAACATATACATGGATAAATTCCTTCTGAGACTAAAAAAGTTAAATGGAGAGGAAAGTGGGGAGATGCTTATGTCAGTTTCATTAAAATATATCAGGACTATCCAAAACCTATTCTTCAAATCTACCTCTATAGTATGGTGAGACTACATGGGAAAGTTAATCTATTTGGCCTGTCCATTGGTGCCTCTCTTATGACACCCCATGACACCCCGTTACAGGTATTCCTCAGTTAACAAAGTAGATGTGGTCTTTGACTTTACTTCTCTAACAGAAAATTTGGTACCAGAGGAAGAAATAACATGGGAGAATATGTTTCTAAAGCACAAAAATGGAAGAGGTGTTCAACATGTTTTAGCAAACTTTTTATTTAAAACTAACAATATGTGTGTGTGAAATGGAACACCCTGGTCAGCTAAGCCTTGCATAAGTAAACAAAAAACATTTTTAATCTTCCAGTGACCACTTGAAAACTTCTTCCATAATGTATCACCATTGCTTTTTTTTTTTTTTTTTAATTTTAACCAGCTTCCACTTTCCTTACAATTTCCATTTTGGTAACCAGACTTACAGATCTATGGTTCATTAACATGCTGCAGGGCAGCAGGTGAGGCAGGTTTACCTGCTTTCCCCATTTTTCTCTCTTTTACTGTTCATGCATGATCAATAAGGAGTTCTGAAAGTCACTATTCTTTACCTTACCTGTTGTAGACAAAAACACACAGCTATAGTACAATCAGCTGGTATGGAGTCCACTTAAATCACTGCGTCACACTGGTTCTGTTTCCATTATGTTGGAATCTGCTAAAACTAGGGAACAGTAGGTGTTAATGAATTCCAAGACACTGACTAGCCAATTATTTAGACAATTGTTTAGACAATTCTCATATAAGCCTTTGTAGATAGGATGTGGAGAATTAGGAGCTTATGTGGGTGATAGTATGATGTGATGTAGTAGTTCTGGTTAGAGGTTTTTACAAGAAGCAGAATATATTACCAAACAAGAAAGACCAATTGTTCCAGAAATAGATTATTGTCTCTTTATATGGGAGATAATAGTAGATTCTAACCCAAAACAAAGCATACTGCAAAGCTTGAAATTGCATTGGCCTGTCCTGCTCTCCACTTCAAACAAGATTCAAGCTTCCCAAGTCTGAAGCTGTGGAAGCAAGAAGTATCCAGTGTGAAAACAAGCTCCTTCTCCAGATTCTCTTCCTACTCTGGCCTGCTGAACTGAAAGAGGACCTGGCTCGCTATTGGGTATTTGCTGTGGCTCCTCCAAAGGTAGATCTGGTTCATCTTCACTGAAGACAGACTATTAAAGGGGGCATGGCATCACTCTCCACCCCATAGTTGAAAAATGAAATTGTTGCACCAAGTCTGGAGCCATGGAAATCTGAGGAATCTTCTCACAACCATTCCTCTGGTCCATATTCAGCCCAATCCACAAGATATTGCAGGTGGTGATGATGAGCATCCAAGATCTTGGCCACTTCATACTCCTCCTGACCATCCAGCATGATGAAAGGTGGGGAAGCTTCATGGTCAGGTGGGTAGAACCAGACAGAACCAGGAGGAACCAATGGAAGACAGGATGAATGTGCAGGGATGGAAGAATCTGGAGCTGAAAGATGGCAGGGTTGATATGGGCCAGAATGAGAAATGGAGCTATGAACCAAGCATCAAGTTTCTGGCTTGATCAGTGCAAAAAGAGGTGTTGTTGGGCCACCACAAATTTTCCCCCATCTGAAGGGGGTAGGTTCCAGTTGTTTGTCACATGCAAATAGTTTGTAGGCTTCTTTGATCCACTCAAGCTACTCTTGGATGAGGGAATGCAGTGCTTGAAGTTCTTGCAGGAATTGATCTTCTGCAGGCACTGAGTAGAGAAGAACCTGGGATGGTATCCATAATTTGCCAATATTGTGGTCTGTGAGGTGGATGAACATTATGAATTGTTACAAGCAAATTCAGCAAGGAGAAATAATTCTGTACAATTTTCCTGTTGGTGATTCATATAGGACTGAAGGTATTGTTCTAGGGTGGCACTGGTATGTTCTGTTTATCCATCCAAGCGTGGATGGTATGTTGAGGATAGGTGGAGTTTCACCAGAGCCAGTGAAATTCCACCAGAGCCAGGCAGAGCATTGGGGACTTCAATCCAGCACAATGTCCACAGGTAGACCATGTAATCAGAAAATTTCTGGAGAAATAAATGCACACTGTCCTTGGCAGAAGGCATTCCTGTACATGGTACAAAGTGAACCATGCTTTAGAATAGGTCTACTACCACTATCGTGGTGGTAAAGCCCCTTGAAGGTGAAAGAGATGTTATGAAATCCAGGGATACTATTTTCCAAGGCCCTGCAGGAGTTGATAGGGGATGCAGTGAACCTGCTGGCTTGCCAGATGAATCCTTTTCTTGATGGCAGGTTGAACAGGCTTGACTATAGTAGTCAATGTTTGCATACATTCAAGACCACCAGAATTCATGAGTTATGAAGTGAAGAGTTTTAAACAGACCAAAATACCCTGCAGGATGACTATTTGTGGCACTAGTACAGAATGTATGTCTATATGGAGCCTGGGGAAACATAGGCTATTTCCACTCTGCACTGTTTCAACATCCTGTGGAATTCTGGGGTTTGTAGTTTACCAAGGCCAAAGAGCTCTCTAGTTGAGAATTCTAAATGCCCCTCCCTAAACTGCAAACCCCAGGATTCCATAGGATGTTGAAAGTGGAATAATAGCACTATAACAGTGTAGTGCAGAAATGGCCATAAAGTCAATTACTACGGTAAAGAAGTCCATCCTGAGGAGTGTACGGGGACTTTCCCATTGTGGCTGGCATGGAGAATTCTTGATACTGAGCCTGAGCAAAGGTATTGCAGGCTTGATGTTCTTTTAATTGTGCCAGAGTGATGGAAGGTTCGAATACTACAACAAAGTTATCTGAACAGAGGGTGGTTGAGGTTGTTTCCTGGTCCTTCAGCATTGTACATTAAAATTTGTGGGACAGGGATTGGCCAGTCAATTGTGGAAGCTAGGGAAATAGTCTAGGCAAAAAATCATAGAAGCATAGAATTGGAAGAGACCCCAGGGGCCATTGAGTCCAACCGCCTACTATGCAGGAACACACCTCAAAGCATTCCCAACAGATGGCCATCCAGCCTCTGCTTAAAAACCTCCAAAGAAGGGGACTCTACCACACTCCAAGGCAGAATATTCCACTGCTGGACAGCTCTGACCATCAGGAAGCTCTTCCTGAGGTTCAAGTGGAATCTCCTTTCCTGCAGCTTGAATCCATTGCTCCTTGTCCTAGTCCCTTTCCGCACCTTACCTTTTTGTGGAGTTGGGGGGCGACGTTCAGGCAAGCAGCCTCTTGCGCGAGGTGCTCACATCCCTTCTGCTTCCTCGCCACAGCTGGCTTGCCGGTCGCGCGAATGCCCCGCTCCTGCCCCGCCCCTTCCTTTTGCAGTGCAGCCTGGGAGCTGTAGGCTGCACTGGGGCAGGAAGCGCGACCGGCCCAGCTCCCGAGGCTCTGCATGGCAGGTAAGTGCGCACAGGGCCTCAAAGCGAAACGCAACTGCACAGCATTTTTGGCTTTAAGCCAAAAATAAAAAAATGTGTGCGTGGTCCGCGTCAGGCCCTTGAGTGTCATGTAAATGGGAGTGCATCATGCAGACCACTCCTCCCATTTACATGGTGCTCAAGGGGCCCTCTCGCTTTAGAAACGGCGTGTGAAAAGGGCCCTAGTCTCTGGAGAGGCAGAGAACAAGCCCTCTCCTTCCTCAACATGACATCCTTTCAAATATTTAAACATGGCTATCATGTCCCCTCTTAACCTTCTCTTCCACACACTAAACATACCCTGCTCCCTAAACTGTTCTTCATAGGGCATGGCTTCCAGACCCTTCACCATTTTTGTCGCCCTCCTCTGGACACATTCCAGCTTGTTGATATCCTTCTTGAATTGAGGTGCCCAGAACCGGACACAGTATTCCAAATGAGGCCTAGCCAATGCAGAATAGAGTGGTACCATTACGTCTCTCGATCTAGACACCATACCCCTATTGATGCAATCAAGAATCACATTGGCTTTCTTGGCTGCCGCATCACATTGCTGACTCATGTTCAGCTTGTGATCTACCAAGACTCCTAGATCCCTTTCACACGTACTGCTATCCAGCCACTCAGCCCCCATCCTATATTTCTGTATTCCATTTTTTCTACCTAAGTGTACGACCTTACACTTCTCTCTGTTGAATTTCATTTTGTTAGCCTCAGCCCAGCTCTCCAATCTATCCAGGTCATTTTGAATTTTTATCCTGTCCTCTGGCGTATTAGCAACCCCTCCCAATTTGGTGTCATTTGCAAATTTGATGAGCATGCCCTCTATTCCTTCATCCAAGTCATTGATAAAGATATTGAACAGCACTGGGCCCAGGACAGAACCCTGTGGCACCCCACTAGTCACTTCTCTCCAGGATGAAAAGCAGCCATTGGTGATCACCCTTTGGGTTCAGTCGGTCAATCAATTAACAATCGACCTAACAGTAGCCCTGTCCAGCCCACATTTTACTAGTTTCTTTGCAAGAAATAGTTTAAGCAAAGAATTGTAACTGTTGCTGAGCTGTTGTTGAGCTATTCCAGGTTGCAGTGATTAGTGCAAACTTCCACTGAATGGATTGCTCCTTTCAATAAATGCCCCTACCTTTCACATTAAGAGGGATAGCTTTAATGGCTAACAGCTCCTTATCCCAGATGGTATAATTACATTTGGCTGGGGGCAGTTTGCAAGAATTGTAGGCACAAGGTAGCAACTATCCTGTTTACATGGTTATAACAACACTACTCCTTTGACCACATTTGAAGCATTTGTTTCTACAGTCAAAGGAATTTGTAAATGTGCATGCTGGAGGATCAGGTCAGAGGTGAGCTGCTGCTTCAGGTACTGGAATGACTGGGGCCATTTCCGCACAACACTCTTATAGTGCACTGATTCCACTTTCAACCTCCTATGGAATCCTGGGGTTTGCAGTTCTGGGAGGGGCCGGCCAGGAACCCCAGGATTCCATAGGAGGTTGAAAGTGGAATCATCGCGCTATAAGTGTGTCGTGCAGAAATGTTCTGGGATTCAGATCTGTGTCTGCAAACTGCCTAAACTAAGTTATATCCACAGTATTAATACTGCTTGAAAATTTCCATTTCCACCGTTCATTTTTTTCCTGGTTGCTTCCTCTTAATTGCTCAGAAGTTAAGCCATGTGTGGGAGTAAGAGACACTTAAATAGCTCTACTTCAGGGAAACAGCATCGGTTCATTGCTTTAGCCCATTCTTACCCTCCCTCTTTCCCCAGTTTGTCCTCCCCTTTGCTGATAATGTCAGATTCACAAAATGGTTGCTAGGGGACCCCTCCCAAATCTAATGAGAAATGGAAAGCTACCCTGCTGTTTTGTCAAAATGGTGTCCTTACACAGTACAGAAGCTGTACTTAAGGAAAACAAAAACAACCTGTAAGTACAGATCCATATGCTAGTTCTTAAAGATATTCTTCAGCATTACGAATGCCTTCACAATATTTGGAAGGGAACAGATAGTTGCAGCCAGAGATTTAGTAGACAGTACACAAAGTATGTAGAAGTGGTGAACCTCTGACCTTCCTGATGTTGAACTACACTCCCCATCATGCCTCACTACTGGCTAGTCTGGCTGGAACTGCTTAGAACTGGAGTCTACACAGAAATAAGACTCACTAAGCTCAACAGGGCTTTCCCCCAAGTAAGTGGGAACAGGATTGCAAACTGAGGCCATTTCCACAAGGGGTAATAAAAATGGTGCAGTGCGTCCTCCACAGAGGACATCTGCACCTTGGAGCGGACTGGGTCTGAACTACTTAATGTAGATCCGCACCTCAGTCCACTCTGGAATGACCCCAGGTGGTCCTCCAGCATGCTTTTGAAAGACCTGATTTTTCTGGTCTTTCAAAAGCACAGAGCACACCACTATGAGCTTGCTCCCTTATGCAGATTTGCAGGCTCACACCAATGCAAGCATGTGATCTGCTGAGGGCGGGCTTTAGACTGGCAAGCTTCAGCGGTTGGTCAAGACCCACGGCCGACCGGAAGCTGCCATTTTGGACGCCGGAGCAGAGCGGATTGACGATCATGCACTGCTCTGGAGCAGCCTGGACCGGACCAGGGAGCCAGAAGATCTGGTAAGTAGTGGGGCAGGGCGATTCTCTCACCCCGTATGGAAATGGCCTGACTTGCAGATCTTCAGCCTTTTCAGATCTGGATCTTTGACCCCAGCCTGTGGTATGGGGTCCACTGTTTAGCCACATGTGGTTGACTTTCTAAGTGTTGCATCTGTTGTCCTCCCTTCTTTAAACAAATGAGACAGAAAGTAATGATGATGGTAGTTATGGTGAGAGTCAGCCCTCCCATTAGTCTGCACGAGGCTCTTGACGTGGGTGGTGGAACACAAAAGACGTGAATCATTTTCCCCCAACACACAGATGCATCCATTGGAAGGGCCCTTTTTGCCCTGTTGAGCCTCACAGGCCAGAACACCAGACAAACAATCCTCCAGAGCCAGCCAAGGCACCAAATGCCTAGTACAGAGAGGTCCTTAGAAGCATTAGGATTGAATATTAATTTGATAATTAGTTTGAAAATTTGGAAATTAATTTGATAATGTTAAACATTACAAATTAGAACATTAACTCACTATCATAAACATTAAATAATGGTAGTTATTTAATGGATTGAATTAACATTAGTTAAAATGTTGCCTGAAATGTTATTGTTGGACCAGATCATGGGATTCACAGAGAATGGTATGGAGGCTGTCACTGTTGATCTTGGGGGAGTACATTTTGTCACTAGCTCCTTCAATGGGCTCTTTTTAAAGTTGTCTGCCTCTAAAATCCAGGTTTTTTTTTCCTATATGAACTGCATAGCCCATCATAGTCCATATGGATTAGAAAGTCCAGCTTTGTTGGCAAACTGCTCTTTATTAACCTTTAACAAAGAAGGCATTTGAAGATTAAGATGATTTCCACACTAAAATGTTATAGTGCTACTATTCCACTCTCAACATCATATGAAATCCTGGGACTTGCAGTTTAGGGAGGGAATTTAAAATTCTAAGCCAGAGAGGGTGGGCAACAGCATCAATATGAAGAAGTGATGACAAAATGGAGAAGCAGCAGTGGTTCTTCTCCTGTCTCAAGTGGCAGGAGAGCTTGGGACACTCCTATTGAAAGTAGAAAACTCATCAAAGAACACAGTACACAGTTTTTCACCACCAGAAATATTACCACACACAAAGAGAAAGTATATAGTGTCTGAGTTGTTATTACACACATGTGCGCGCACACACACACATACACCATTTGCTTACAGTAAAATACTAACTCCAAGGGGGTAGTTTAGCATTTTTGCATAGTCTTGCCAAGATGTTAACTCACACATAAAGAAATCCTTTTACCCACCACCACATCCATCACAGCGCCTTGACACAAAGAGAAAGGACAACATAATTTCTTTGGGAAAGATGGGGTGAGAATCCTAACAGCAACGGAGGCCTGAATTCACTATGGGCTTTGCATGCTGATGCAGTTCTCCCAATTAAGTGCTTGACAAGAATAGAGAATTGTGCTACCCATTCAAAGAGGGGACATTAAATTCCTCTTAATTAGGTTGTAGCTAAATTGCTTGAGCTGCTTGGGCTTCCGAATAAAATTACTGCTGCCTCATGTAAGATATTCCACAAAAGGACTGAAAGTATAGTTTGGGGAGAAATTTCAGCTATCATGTACCTTGTCTCACTTGTTCCTGTCCTATCAATCTTGTAGCATTCAGGAAGCATATTCTACAGCATATTATACAGCATAAAACAAAAATCTCAAGGTGGAGGGAAGGGAAAAAATCTAAGCAGATCTTCACACACTGCCTTCCTCTACATTGCTTTACCAGAGAAAATTTGCTGTACACAAACAATGAGAGAGGGCTTTGTTTCTATCCATATCCCATTCTTGAAATACTCTCCTCATAAAAGATTGATTGACACTGTTATCTAAATTTTATGGCAAAGTTAAAGTTACTGGTCAAGATGTTTTAAAGATTCAGTGTTGGTTTATGCATAGTTCAATTCAGAGTTTGGAAATATTTTAGGCAGTGATGGCTGAGGGAATTCTGGAAGCCATAGTCCAAAAATGTTACTCCCCTAAACCATGGTGTACTTTGGATGTTTTACTGTTTCATTGTATTTTGTTGTCCTGTATTTTTAGTCTTTTCATGTCTGTTTCATACCACCCTAATATGGGGGTGGTCAGGATTCGGGTTCCCAGCTCCCAGGGCTGTGCTTCTCCCCTGGCCTCAGGGTACAGTGAGGAATCTTGGGGCAAAAGCACTGCCTTGAAAAAAAATAGTAAGCTTGCCTTGATATTTGCCAGTCACATGGGGAAGGGGAGAGGCGATGGGGTGGTTCACCCCAGGTGACAATTTGGGGGGGTGTCCCAGCTCATAGCCATGCCCCCATGTACCATGACCCCACCCCTTCACACTGTAGCCCTGCCCTGTGCACTGTGGCTACCCCTCCACTCACCCCCCCTCCACGCACTCCAAGCTTCACCACTGGTATTTGCTATCTCAAGAGTCTCTGAATGTGGTACTAAAGTATTGCTATTTTGTAGCTTTCCCTGATTACTTTAACTTTCTTTTTTGTTTAATCTAAACTTTATTAAGAATACAAAATACACTTAAACAAACAAAACAGAAGAAACAACACATTATGACCACAAATTAGATATTAACAAAAAGCGAAGAAAAGAGAATACAATAAGAAAGAATACTAAATACTAATGCTAACTGCTGAAAAATAGTTAATTACAATAAGATGACAAAATATTAAAACAAAGGTAGTTTCACACTTTTCTAATGCAGACTATTATTAATTCTATGTAAAAATAACAACTTCTGTAGCTACAAATACCATCCAAATGCTTCAACTGCTACTTTTTCAAAAATACGAATGATCAGATCCTACTGTAATCTTACAATAATCTTTTCTTTTACACAATCATGTCAATAATTTCCAGTCTTTCTCAATAGTTGCCTTTGATTTGTCTGTAATCAATATTGTCAATTTGTTCATTTCAAATAAGTCCAACAATTTTATCAACTAATCAGCTTTCACTGGAATGTCTGTATCCTTCTACTTCTGTGCATATAGCAGTTGTGAGGCTGACTTCATATATTGTAGTCTTTTGCCATATTTCTTCTCCAGTTGATCTTCTTGTCCCAGCAGATACAATTTAGGTTTCAATGGCTCAGTTTTGAAAATTTTAAACACCATAGTATTTATTTGATTCCAGAATGTTTTAGGATTTTCAAATGTCCATACCACACACATAAAAAGTTTCCACTTGTTGGTCACATTTCCAACATCTGTTCAAACCTCTTAATGCATTTTGGCCAATTTTTCTGGACTCAAATAACAATGATACATCACCTTGTAAAAATTCTCTTTAAGATCATAAAACAAAGTAAACTTAATTGATCCAAATGTACATTATGTCCGATATTTTGTGCCCATTTTGTCATACAGTCTTTAACCAACTCTTCTTCCATCTCAAGTTTCAACAAACGATTATATATTTTTCCATTCAAATGTTACTTATCTCACATAATGATTATTAACATCTATATTAACTTTAGTTTTATAGTACCATAAATACCCAAGCCATCCAAACTTCTGTTCATGCCCTTCTGAATCCAACAGTTTCTTGTTTCTCAATGAAATCCATTCTTTCAATTGAACCAGACAGCATGCATGAAAATACAACTTCAGATTTCACAATCCCATCTCCCTCTTTGTTAAGCAACTTGTAATACTTTATATTTTACACATTTCTTCTCTTGCCATATAAATTTTGTTACATCTGTATGCCATTGTATAAATAAAACATCAGTGGACAAAATTCGTATGGTCTGAAACATAAATAGCATTCTCAGTAGAACACTCATGTTGATTACAGAAATCCTACCCAATAATGATAATTTGAGTTTTGCCCATCTTTGCAAAGCTTTCTTAATGTCACTCCAAGTTTTTTTAAATAAATTTTTATTAAAATTTTCAATGAAAAAACAATAAAAAGCCCCCCTCCCCACTTCCAACATCAATTTTCCCAGTTGAATCTGAGTTTAACATTCCATTCCATATAAGCATTCAGTTCCATACATTATCTCTTTTTTACAACAATCATAAACTATTACTTTTAGCTTATATTTAAGTATTTACATTTTATCTTTTTTCACCTCATTTTATCTTCCTCCTTTCTCTCAGCCTTCTTTCTTTTCCCCTATTTCATTCTTTTGTCCAGTTCAATACCTCTCGCCATTCTCTTTCAAAGCCCTGGACTGGTTTATTTTTAAGTGAAAAAGTTAACTTTTCTATCACTGCCATATCCAGGACTTTGAATTTCCATTCTCTTATATCAGTATATTTTCCTTCTTTCCAATGTTGAGCATAAGTCAATCTTGCTGCAGTTATTATATATAACAATGCCTTCTGATGAGATCTTATTTCTCTTTGTTGCCCTAACATATTCAACAAATAAAGTTCTGGCTTCATTTCAAAGTTAAAACCATACATTCTTTGAATTTCATCATGTATTTCTTTCCAAAACTTTTTTGCTATTTTGCAGGTCCACCACATATGAAAAAAAGATCCCTCTTTCTCATCACATTTCCAACATTTTCCATTCCCATTTCCTGTTATTTTTTTTCAGTTTTACAGGTGTCATGTACCATCTATATAACATTTTATAAAAATTTTCTCTTAAATTCAAACTTGGTGTAAATTTTACATCTGTCTTTCATGCCCTCATCCATGTATCCAACTCAATTAGATGTCCTATATTTTGAGCCCATCTAACTATATTATTTTTAACAATTTCTGGTTCTCTTTCTCTTTGTAACAATATTTTACACTCCAAGTTTTAATATGATTATTTTTCAACTATTTGCCATGGCAATACCAAAGCATTTTATTTTTTTCTCAGTTTTAAATCCCAACTTATCAACTGCAGTTGATCTTCCAGCAGACTGCAAGAGAGCAAATGTTGTCCCCATCTTCAAGAAGGGAAAAAAAGAGGACCCAAATAATTATCACCCAGTCAGCCTGACATCAGTACCCAGAAAGATCCTGGAGCAGATCATTAAGCAGTCAGTTTCTAATCATTTAGAAAGCAACGTGGTAATCACGAGAAGTCAACATGGATTTCTCAAAAATAAGTCATGCCAGACTAATCTTATCTCTTTTTATGATAGAGTTACTAGCTTGATAGATGAAGTGAATGCTGTGGATGTAGCATATCTCAATTTCAGTAAGGCCTTTGACAAAGTTCCAGATGACATTCTTGCAAAGAAGCTAGTTAAATGTGGGCTGGACAGGGCTACTGTTAGTTGGATTTGTAATTGGTTGACCGACCAAACCCAAAGGGTGATCACGAATGGCTGCTTTTCATCCTGGAGGGAAGTGACTAGTGGGGTGCCACAGGGTTCTGTTCTGGGCCCAGTGCTGTTCAATATTTTTATCAACAATTTGGATGAAGGAATAGAGGGCATGCTCATCAAATTTGCAGATGACACCAAATTGGGAGGGGTTGCTAATACGCCAGAGGACAGGATCAGAATTCAAAATGACCTGGATAGGTTGGAGAGCTGGGCCAAGGCTAACAAAATGAAATTCAACAGAGAGAACTGTAAGGTCCTACACTTAGGTAGAAAAAATGGAATGCAGAAATATAGGATGGGGGACACGTGGCTGGATAGCAGTACGTGTGAAAGGGATCTAGGAGTCTTCATAGACCACAAGCTGAACATGAGTCAGCAGTGTGATGCGGCAGCCAAGAAAGCCAATGCAATTCTCGGCTGCATCAATAGGAGTATGGTGTCTAGATCGAGGGAGGTACTGGTACCACTCTACTCTGCTCTGGTTAGACCCCATCTTGAATACTGTGTCCAGTTCTGGGCACCCCAATTCAAGAAGGATATTGACAAGCTGGAGCAAGTCCAGAGGAGGGCGACCAAAATGGTGAGGGGCCTGGAAGCCATGCCCTATGAGGATAGACTTAGAGAGCTGGGTATGTTTAGTCTGCAGAAGAGAAGGTTAAGGGGGGACATGATAGCCATGTTTAAATATTTGAAGGGATGCCACGTAGAGGAAGGAGAGGGCTTGTTTTCTGCTGCTCCAGAGACCAAGACAAGGAGCAATGGATTCAAGCTGTAGGAAAGAAGATTCCACCTGAACCTCAGGAAGAACTTCCTGACAGGCAGGGCTGTCCGGCAGTGGAATGTGCTGCATTGGAGTGTAGTGGAGTCTCCTTCCTTGGAGGTTTTTAAGCAGAGGCTTGATGGCCATCTGTCAGGAGTGCTTTGAGGGTGTTCCTGCATGGCAGGGGGTTGGACTGGATGGCCCGTGTGGTCTCTTCCAACTCTACATTTCTATGATTCTATGATTCTATGATTCCTTTCTTGCGTTCTTCACCAATATCACCGTATTTTCTTGTTTTTTTTCTGTGTCTCCATATTCTTTAAGTCTCTCCAACAAGAATTCTATACAATCAATAGGTTCCTCAAAAAAAATCACATCATCTGCAAATGCTCTTAACTTGTAAAGTTTTATTATTCTTATGCTTGTTATTCTTTTTTCTTGTTGTATAACCTTATTCAAAACTTGAACAGCTGAAATTATTAAAAAATGTGAAAGCAGACATTCTTGCTTTCTGAGTTTGATGTGGCATGGTTAGCTCATCATTAATCAGAATCTGCCCTGTCTGTATCTTGTAAATTGCCTTAACTCATGTAATGAAGTGGTTTTCAGAACTCATCTTCTGCAAAACTCCGAACAAAAAGTCCCAGTTCAGATTGTCAAAAGCTTTTTCAGCATCCAAAAATAAAAGTGTCACCTGATTCTCTAAATACTCTAAAGTATCCAAAACATATTTAGTATTATCATGTAGCTGTCTCTTTGGCTAAATTCCTGTAAGATCCTTTTTGATCTTTCTGCAAAAGCATTGTGAAAATTTTACAGTCATTATTCCATAATGAAATATTTATTTGTCATTGTCAGCTTTTGGCCTTCTTTGGAGATTAAAACAATTGTTACTTCTCTCCAAGTCTCAAATATCTTTGTCATCCAAAATATTAAATTCAATCATGCCTGAAAAGGTAAAAATAACTATTCTTCTAAACATTTGAAATATCTTGAAGACAAACTATCTGGACCAGTAGCTTTACATAGCTTGATTTTCTTAATGACTTAATGGTAACTATCTCACAGGCATTCAAATTCTTTTAATTCCCACTTCTGTTAGCATGTTCTTCACCCTGCTCTAAATGGCTGAAGTCACAGTAAAATTTCCTTCCTTAGTCTGAGGTGAAGACGAGTTGTACTTTTGTTAGCAACAAGTTTGGTACAAGTGTCTTTCTTTCTCAGAGCTGCTTGGAACTTTATACTTCTCTCTTTTAATATTTGATTTTATTGCTCTTTCTTCCATTCTCATTCTCTTTTTTCTTTTCCTTCTCAACATAACTCCTGGCTAAACATCATATCCATCTTTCTTTCTGTCTCTTTCTGCCACTCTCCTTCTCACTCTCTTTCTCTGTCTCCCTCCTCCCCACAACCCCTGCCTATACTTAACTCCTTTTTCATTCTTATCTTTCTAGTCTTCTTCTCTCACCACCACCCCTTTCACACCACCTGGCTTCACCTTCCCTTGCCTTTCTTTCCCTTTTTTCTCTCTCTTCTTTCCTCTTTCTTCTGTCCACTCACAACACTTTGCTAAATACTCTGTGTGTGTGTACGGACATGTCTGCACTAGCCTGTTATAGTGCTATGATTCCACTTTCAACATCCTGTGGAATCCTGGGATTTGCAGTTTAGGGAGGTGTGTGTGCCTCCTTTGTTCTCCCCTTCTTTTTCCTCCTCACACTTCATAAAGGAATTGTGCTTTCTCTCCTTTTCCAGTCCCTGTTCCTCTCTTTCTTTGTTCCCTTTCTCCTTTTCCCATTCCTCACTTTTCCTGACTATATTTGAATTTTCCTTTCTTCCCTTTCCTTTTCTTTCTCTCTCCTATCAACTCTTTCCACTCTAATTTCTCCTTCCTACACTCATCTTCATTTCCCTTGCCTCCCTTTCTGTATCATCAACTCTTTCTTTTCTGCCTAATCCCAAAGAAAACTTGAAACCATGACTGGGATATGTTAAATTTTCAATATTTTAAAGCTGTTAAGTCCCATTAAAATCTCCACAGGGCTTGCTTTTAAATATATATGCATAGATACCCCTCATGGTCTCTATTGACCTTTTAGTCCATCCATGATCATCAGTTCCCCATCCCCCAAACACTTGGACCATTTCCGCACTACACTGTTAAAGCGCTATTATTCCACTTCCAACATCCTGTGGAATTCTGGGGTTTGTAGTTTCCTGAGGTCAAAGAGCTCTATGGCTGAGAATTCTAAAGCCCCCCCCCAAACTGCAAACCCCAGGATTCCATAGGAAGTTGAAAGCAGAATAATAGCACCTTAATAGGGTAGTGCGAAAATGGCCTTGGTGATTATTAGTAGCATTATTGTGATTACTATTCTGTGGAAAGAGTGAGGATTCCACAATATGAATATAAAAACAAAAGAAAATCTGGCCAGTGAGAGCCTAGTTAATGGCAGTAACCCATTATAAACAGGGTTGGGAAAACTGTTGGGTTTCATGTTCAAAGTAGAGCTTGGAAAATGTCCTCTGGTTGGTCAGCAGTTCCCATGTATTCTTAAAAGCACTGCTTGCAAAGAATTTTTTAAAAAAGATTTTTTAAAAAAACAAACTAAAAAAGTTTGAGTTTTTTCCCCCCGTTTCCTTGGAAGCCCTAATTTCCAACCAGAGAAAAGTCTTCCTCTTTGTTAGTCTTTGTGTTTTTATGTGAAAGATATACTCTGAGCAACTGTGGCTGCAGTTTAATAAATCAAAAAGGCCTACCACTTGAGATGCCACCAGGTACTACTCCATGTGATCTCAATAGGCGTTGTCTTTCTTATTTATGTATTATTTATATCCTGCCTTTTTCCACACTGGATCCAAGGCGGCTCTCTGCTTCAGCTTTTATACCTGAAATTTCAATACCTGGGATGCTCCCAGCTTGGCAAGCCTAGCCTGGATGAAGGGCAGTTTAAGAATATCAATTAATTAACTGGTCACCTACATTCCAGAACTAAGCAATAGATTCAGATGATCACGCTTCCTCCAACCAATGTTGGTGTAGGCAATGGGAGTTGAGTGCAGCAAAGCTGTCAGAAAGGGTCCAGTGTGTAACTGATTGCAAAGATAGGTACTCATTAGACAATCTGGATTTCTTCCCAGCTTTTCTGATGATAGCTGCTTTGTCCACCAGTCCAATGTCCAATTAGCTGTGAAGTAATTTGAATGGATGGTGAAGGCAAATAGATCTACATCATCACTCAGACACGATGTTCACTGGGTGACCTTGGGATGTTTGCCTTCTTACAGTCTAACCAATGCCAAAGAGAGTTATTGTGAAGTTAAAATGAACACAGGAGAACCAAGTGTGCAATCTTGTATCTGGCATGAATATTTACTACATAGATAATCCATATCAGAATCTGGGCATAAACTATTGTGTTTAGAGGCCTAGTGCTCTTGGAAGTAAGAATTTATTATCACCATGAATTTAGAAGATGAAGACTTTATTATTCCATTGTTCCTTCTCCATCTAAGGTCACAGAGACCCAATAGTATATCTGGGGTGCTAACATTCTAACAAACCTGGCCTGAATCAAGGAATGATTTGCTGCAAACAATAACAAATGTCTTCAGTGTTATCATACACTGAGAATACAGTCAGCCATCCACATTTGCGGGTTTGACTTTCATGGATTTGATTATTTGTGAGTTGCTTCAACCTTTGACCTCCCCCCCCCCAGTGCTTCTTTTCTTGAGGAACTTTCCCTCTTGGCAGCTCCAGTCAGACCTCGCAACCCACCTCTAGTCCTCCTCCTTCTCCACCAGCCACTGCATAGCCAGCTAAGGATGGCTCACAGCTCAACTTCTCAGCACCAGAAATCCTCTCCTGATGTCCCACATACCCAATGAAGGAAATGGGTGAGAGGGACGAAGTATAGGGCCATCACCCTGAGTCACCCCTCTTCTCTCTGCTTTTCCTGACCGGGTTGGAACCCTGGGTGTCCATTCCCCACCATGCCTCAGCTCCCTTCCTACAGACACACACACCCATTTTGATATTTGCAATTTTTCCACTTTTGCAAGGTTCCTGTGCCCCTAACCCTAGCAAATGTGAAGGGTCAACTGAAGTTTCCTGTTTCTGAACAGGTGGAGCTATAGATTTCAGATTTTTTGTAAACCCTAGGGCCTTGTGGATATGGATTAGGTCTTTATGGATCCAGCTCATCCAATTCAGCCAAAGCCTAGGGAGAGAGCTTTAGTTACTGCCTGCCTTACCATCAGACTGGAGTCAGGAAAGCACAGTCTGAGGGTCACAGGCATCCTCTGAAAACCATTTTTGCTGTCCCTCCAGCAGTTCCTCAAAGTCCCCAAGATTCCAATTTTTTAACAAAATCAGCATGATTTTCAGGCCATATTCCACTGCAAAACCACTCCAAACCACTCCTCACTCAAAAAAAAACCAAAAAAAAAACCCCTACATACAGGGCTAGTAGTTCCCCCTCTGCAGCCACCAGCTCTCTCAAAAGACTAAATTGTGTCATGTGGGTGCAGCCTGCAGAGAGGGAGGTACAGGGACAAAAATTGCTCCCTGCCCAGCTGCCCACCCTGATTAGACAAAGATAACTACTTCAACTGTTGACTGTTCCTTCTGAGCCCAGAATCATTCCTATTATTATTATTATTATTATCGTTATTGTCATTGTCATCATCGTTGATTTACTTATATAGTACCATCAATGTACATGGCATTTTACAAGTACTTTTAAAAAAAGAAAGCCAGCCCTGCCAAAGGTGTACAATATAAGTTATACACACATGTATACACAGGAGTAGAATAGAGTAATGCAAATTAAAAACTATACAATTAAGAAACAGATTATCCAGATATAATACAAAAACAATATGATGTAAGTAAAGCAAAATGACAAAATACATATCATCAAAATATACAATAAAACAATTTTGAGGCATTTCCAGAAGTATGGAGTAGTGAGTGAGAAAGGGTGAAGCCAAGCCAAAGAAGAAGAAACCCTTGGTTGAACGAGAAGCCTAGAGTTCCTAGAATGCAGATCCTGAGCAGCCTGGTAAAAAAGAAATGAGAGAGAAAAGTTTTTGAGGCAAAGTACGTAAACAGCACACTCCAAGATGTTTGAGAGAAAAAAACAATGAAACAGGGTGGTAATTAGAAAGTAAAGATGTGCCAAGTGAAGGTTTCTTAAGAACTGGAGAAACAGTAGCATTTTTAAACCCTGAAGGAAATGTACCAGTAGAGAGAGAGAGAGATTAGTAATATAGAGAAGAGAAGGGAGAATGTTAGGGGAAACAGAGATTAAGAAGAAAGAAGAAACAGGATCAAAAGAGCAGACGGAAGGATTTGAAGACATCATCATCTTGGATAGTTCATCTAACAAGACAGGGAAAAATACCTGTATAGAAGAAACAGGCATTTGATAAATCTGTAATGAAGGAGGTCCAGAAACAGCAAGATCAGAATTGATAGTTTCACTTTTAGTACCAAAAAAGTAGCAAAATTATCAACAGAGAAATCAAGGAGAATGAATAAAGCTAGAGGAGTGGCAAAATTAATGAAGGATGAAATTAATTTTCAAGTTAATAAAATAAAGAAAGATAATGAAGGGAAGTATATATTTATTAAAGAGAAAATAAGGAAGATGACAGTAATTTTTGCTTGTATATTTGGCCAGTGGCGTGGCCAGGGTGAGCAGGGGCATGGCTAAGGGCTAGGATGCCCCAGAAACATTGCTGCCGGGGCCAATTGCCCCCCGCCCGCACGTCCCTACACGACTGTGTATGGCCCAAACAAAAAGCAAGGTAAATTTAAAAATAAGGTGTGGATATTATTAGAGGAAGACGAAGGGGATTTATTTGTTGGGGGAGATCTTAATCTAGATATATTAAGAAATGGTAAAAAGGGAAATAAAAGGGAAAAAAAATAAAAAGCTTAAATATTAATATGTAGAAATAGAACATAATTGAAGGCTATGAAAGTGTGGGAAACAGTAATTATGAAAATACTGATTATTCAGCTGGATTCAAAAAAATATTTTTAAAAAGAGCAAATAACAGAATGCTAAGGAAGAGGATAATAAAGAAGTGCAAAAGAAACAAGGCAATGATCAGACAAAGGAAATTCTGTGAGTGAAAACTGATCTTTGGAAGAGAGGGCTGCATGTGACACACAACCTGTCCTATTCCCTTCTGCCTGCAGGTGTGGTTGAAGATGCTTTTCTATTGTTGATCTAGTCAGCTTTTCAATGTGGAACAGGGGATGCTTCTGTCAACAGAATGTCTTCAGCCAGCCCTGCAAATAGGTTCTAGGTGTAGGAGAAAATGAATTGCTGAAAAACAACCTGGTTTGAGAAGGTATAGAAAATGATGGTTCATGTTACAGGAGTGGCAGTCTTCACTCTGCTAAGTTTAATTTTCATTCTCTTGAATACAGGAAGCTACAAAGAGATTCACACTGCGTCCCTTCAGCAATCCCAGTATTAAAGAACCAAAGAGGAAGGGACACTGAAAATAAGATGGGAAAATGTGGAACAGCCATTTCCTGCTAGCCTTCCAACAGCATCTCTGTGCTCTGTTTCATACTCTCTGGCCAATAATTTAATACTTAAAAGTAGGAAACATCATGCATCAGCTAGAAAAATAGCCTGTAATGTGAGCATGTGAGTACTTGCAAAAAAGTGACCCTTTGGGACAAGTAGGCTCTTGTTTCCCAATATCTTGCACTTCAAGATATTTATAAATTCTAATAAGTACAAAAATATACCCTCCAACAATTCATAGATGAAAACTGGGACATATATGGCCAAGAAACATTGGAGCATGGTCAAGATTGCAAAGGTTATTAGTAAGGAATACCAGACAAGCAAAAAGAGGCTGCAATAGTTTGCTTTTGCCTGAGCCTACTGGGAAGGGCAAAATTCCTCCTGCATATTTCCCCTGCAAGTTAATTGAGTACAAACTAGTTTTGCATCTTGAACTCAGTTTGCAGCAAGTGAAGTAAGTCAAGGATGAAGAAGAAAAGTGGGAGGAGGAGAGAGAAAATGTGACATTTTTAAAAGCAGCTGTAAAAGTGGAACAACAGGGGTTAATCATCATTGACTTTGCCAAATCAAGACAGTTGGATAGTGTACAGAAATAAAAAAAAGACTCCCCTTTCAGGTGTTCAGACTGATCATACACTACTGATAAAGTTTGTGTACAAACACCAGAGTGAGTAAATGCACTGCAATACACGTCTATCTTATCTGAGTATATAGGGGATATAGGGGATAATTCCTCTCACCACTCCATACTAAGGCTGAGATTCTAGGTCAGTTAGTTAAATAAACTCAGCTAAGTAGCATCTCCTGAGCCAACTGCCTCAACTTTACTAGGCATCTGACTGGCACAACACACTGAAGTTTCTGTGGAGGCAAAGAGGCATCACTTGTGTAAAATGATTAATGAGAGAGAGAAGAATCTAAATAATGCCTGGCCTTTTGCTTCACCCCTTTGTATCTTTCTTTGGTCTATGTATTCAAGCCTTTGGCTTCTTCTTATCTGGAAACATCACTTCCCCCTGCTCTCAACAAATTGGCCTCTTTGTTTTCCTTTGTCTGGAAGGAGCATTCATGAGGCTCCAACCCCAGCAATGGATGCTAGCTTACATCCACGCATAGACAGACAGGAGCTCTTGTAACCAAGTATAGGTCACCTTATTCTTCTTTACTATCTTCTTTACTATCTTAAGAGGAAAGTCCTGTAATAATAAAAGTAAGGACATTTCCACAGTACATTGTTATAGTGCACTAGAGATCACTGGCAGAAGGAGTATAAAAACCTCAGTATACTATGCCCTGATCAATAGGAGAACAGATCTGCATTGCTCGCAGTGGCTACTGCTTGATAAAGCAAGACTGAGAGTCTTTTACAATTATGGTGACAGTCATGAATATCTAGGAACCATGAATACAAATCAGTTATGGATGTGTCACTCTAGGTTAGGTATCCATAACTTCGGTAGTGAATTCCAGCCAAGATCTTTCTTTAGTCCAGTAGGATGCTTATTTTATTTGCCCCTTTATTTTCTGCAATACAAAAAGAAACAGATACGTGAAGAACAAGGTGTTCCTTGCCTTTCAGAGCCACTGAAAGACTATCATCAGCTTGGCAGAATCACCTCACATTCACTGTGCCCCATTTGGTACCATTGTGCAGGCAAAGTAATACAATCTCATTGCAAAGGAACAAGTAGGCATCATGGAAGAACTGCCTCTCATATTCTAGCCTACAGGGAGACTAGAGTCAAAAGCACACTCAGTGGGCCAATGTTTTCTGATAATAACAGAGAGATTCAGTTTCATCCTCTTTTCAGCTTCAGATCCAACTGAAATTCACTCCAAGATTTTTCACTGTTTCCAACCAGGGGTCACTGCTGAGTTCTTCGTTAATCTCTCTCTCTGTCCTAAAACAACAAAACTAGCAAAACAGCTTAGAAATTTTTATATTTTGGACTACAGTTCCTCGAATCCTCCAACCAACATGGTCACAGAGATTTTCAAAGCTCTGACTACTTGTCATAACAAGTATGCACTGAGCATATTACTAACCACTATCTTTAATTCCACAATTTGTACAAAATACACCAAGTTGAGACTCAACTGTACCTCCTTTTTTAAAAAAAATAAATAACCTATACTTCAGAGGTAAGGACACATAATAAGGTAAATAAGATGCATAAAAGCTTACATTTAGAATATAATTTCCTGTCCATGTTCATAATGCTGCATCAGTAGGAATATTCATGTTTTGCTGTTGAGACTATTCAAAAATGTTATTTCCTTTCTGTGATGATGTAAAGCATTTTGATCCTTTGAGGAAAATGGCAGATGAAATTTAACCTGTTAAATGAATCCACACAAATAAATTGCTGCACCATAGGATGTGTTTACATGGGCACATCTCATGTTACCAGTTAGCACTAGAAATGGGGATGAGATGGCAAGCTAGTCCTCTAGAAGTAGGAACCATGGCATGAGACAAACCCATGCCCATATTACTTTTGGCTATGTGTAAACAGTGGCCAGAATTCTCTTAGTGACTTATGGCATAACTGGAATATCAGTGTAAATACTTTTTCCAAATATTGCACAGGAAGGTGTACAGTACCTTCTCTTGCAGCATTGTTGCAACTATAGTCTGAACATGCCAGGTACAGCTCTGTCTCCTGATGGAAACAATCATTGATGGGCCAGCAAGATTTACTGAGAGAGTTCTGTTGCACCTGTCTCTCTTCTCCTTGATGATATTGCCCACTCTGTCATGCTACCTCCATCACTTTCCCTCCCATACCTCCTGTATAACTACACTGTTAAAGCTTTACACTTTACCAGTGTTTGGGCAGTGTCTGCTATAATTGTATTACTTTCTGCAGTGGAAGATCCAGAAGAGGGAGTAGTCACCTTGTGGAAATGGCAGTACTCACACACATCTCCCAAATCCAAGTTGTTGCCAGCAGAAGGGGCTTGAAACTCCACCTGTAAGTATCCCCAAAGCATTGGTGATTCTCTCCCATCACAGCAGATAGGGCCACCAGTTACTTGCTTCAGTTGCAGAATGCTTTAGCTGCAAACTGCAACTTGCCTTGGAAAAATGGCCATGAAACTACTAGACAAACTAGATGTAACATTCTCCTTTGTTCTGTTTATTTAAATATAAAATATGGCAATGGGTTTGGATTGTTGTGCTAGAGAGAAGAATATTTTTAATCCTTTTCCCTGTGCTTTTTTTTTCTTGAAGCTTCTCTTCCTTCCATTCTATTTTGCATGATTTTGGTGTAGTGGGAAGACATAAATTCCATTGTTCTTGACTATTTCAGACTTTAAAATCCATGCTCAGGCTGCTCAGTCAAGAGTGGCTTAGCAGGGCATACATGTGTCTCCCCCAAGTGGCATCTGGTACCACTCATGCTAATAGGCACACTCTAGGCCTTGTTGTCTGTACTGGATGGGATGATGGTGATTAGAGCTGGAAATGCCACTGCGTACTATGAGGCAACTTATTGGGATATTTCAACAGCATAGGAGAAGAAGATCTGTTATCCCACTCACTAGAATTTTGTAATCCCGCCATCGTACCTTTTAACTACAAAAGTATTGGATTTCGGACTGCCAATCCTCTAGCACTTAATAGTATAGTAGAATAAAGCTTTCTGAAAGTGTAGGGAGAAGGAAAAATCCTTTAATGTACATAATTCAGCTCCCCTCCTACCCATCTTCATCATCCACAACATCCCCCTCCCCCAACCAAGCATAGCATTTTCCTTATACTTAAAGGCAATCTGTTTAGCCTTTTTTCCTTGGAATGGATTGCTTCAAACCAGCCCAGTCCACTCTGCTTTGAGTCTGAATCGTGTTGATTTGGCTAGCATCAAACCTGATCTAAACTGGTCTGAACTGGTGCAATTCCCTTCAGAATTCACGGTATGTCTGATGTAGTTGTACAATCTGACTATAGAATCTTAGAATTATGAGCAAGTCAATTCCATCTCCCTTTACCCTCCGTTTTTCTCTCCTTTTCTTTCTTTCCCCATCTCTTATTTCCAATTGATCCTCACACTCCACATTTCAACTGAAGACTGAGATCATGCTCCATTTATTTTATTTTAATTATTTATCCTACCTTTCTCACAATATGGGACCTAAGGCACTTACCAGTTTCTACTTACTTGGGAGTAAATGGCGTTGAACTCAGTGGGCCTTCCATCTGAGTAGATATGCATAGAGTTGCACTGTTCACTCATAGACTACCCTCAGCTTCCTTTAGACCACAGAGAAGTAGCATGTGCCTAACAGGCTACATGTGGGCCCTTGGTCTATTTTTGCTTCCCCTCCACCATCCGATTCAACACTGTACTACTCAGGTTTGCTGAGCTGGAGGTTGTGGGGGGTGGGGAAGTGCAATGCACTTTTCACACATTGCACATAAGGAGCACACATCTTATTTTCAAGCCAAATAGTCCAAGCCACATAGTCCAACATAATCCAACTTGAAAACAAGGTGCATGCTTCCTATACACCTTGCTTTGGAAGGAATTTATAGCCTTTCTGGCACCACTAGTTCTGTAGCAAATCCGACAGTGATAGCAGGGGTATCCATTTTTGCGGTACACCCTTTCTCTCTTGGCTTATTGGACATCACAACATTCTGGACCTCCTGAAAACTCATAGGCTTTTATCGGGCAATTTGCACGTTGCTTTTAAAACATCTTTCTTTCTTTCCTTTTATCTATAAGCATGTAACTGCATACCTACAGAGTCTTCCAAGTATCAAGAAACTGCTTTTGTATTGGGGGATGGTGGGGGTGATCCCATTCCATTAACAGATACTCATCCACCTGAGTTCACTGTTAGGAGGAACAAGGCAAATCTGCAACAAAATGTTGCTTTGTGTTTCTATCAAGAGACATCTTTAGTGTTCTTCAGTGTTCTTCTTCGTGCCTTCCTCCTGGATACTGTGACTATACTGGGACATTCCTTTCTCCAATTCCAGATTTTTTTCCCCTTTTCCAATAAATGGTCATTCCCTGACTAGTGAACATACACAGTTTTCACGGGGTTCCTTCTCCATCCCTCTTTCTCCCATTCTTAGATAGACAGATATACAGAGAGAGAGAGAGTTCATATTAGCAGATCCCCAGATTCAACCAATCCCAGCTTGAAAATATTTTTAAAAATATCCAAAAAGCAAACTTTGATTTTGCCATTTTATATAAGGGATGCCATTTCACTAAGCCATTGTACATAACAGGACTTGAGCACCCATGAATTTTGGTGTCTGCCAAGGGTCCTGGAACCAAACCTAGTGGATACTGAGGGGTTACCATATATATGTTGGAAGGTTGCACCATTTGGTCTTTAAAAAAAAAAAAAGAAACACTGCTGTTCTCCTGCAAACCTTAAGATTTCCCTGAACATGCTGGCACTTCCTTCTTGTTTCCCAGTGGTCCTGTTTGGGATCCTAATTTTTCGTACTGATCACTTGTATTTGCTTTTAAAGAAGAAGCTCTCCCTTTCTTTGATCCTCCAAAAGTTTCAGACTTCAGTTCCCAGATGCTCCAGCTAGCATGGCCAAGGCAAGGAATTCTGGGAGCTGAGGTCCATAATATCTGGGAGGCCAAAAATTGAGAATCACTGTATTGAGGGAGCAATTATGACTTCTCCTTTTGCAAAACAGCACACTGTAAATGCAAAGGTTTTGTTCTGTCAGAAGAAGCAGTCGTCCACTAAGCAAGCTAGGTTTATATCATGGTTTATAGCAAAACAGTAAATCTGACATGGAGGACAGCTCTCTTGGCCATCATTATAAAATTTCACCTATACCATGTATGACACATTTTTTTTAAAAAAACAAAAAACTCTAGCCCTTTGCAGGCTTCCTTTAGGGAGTTTTGCTTTCTGCTTTCATTTATTCCATTACAGCTTACTCCTAAGTACATAAAAAGCATTATGGAACTGTTTACCTGTACATTTAAAAACAAATGGCTAATGAAACACACTTGATCTGTATGTAGTTCAATTCACTCAAATTGTGCACAGTGACCAAAGCATTTGCCTTAATCTGTACTAAGTGGCAGCATCAACATGATCCCAAAAGAAACAGATTCAGTCTTTTTCATTGTGAACACCAAAGCTTGCAAAGCACCAAGGCAACTGACCGAAACATTGCATTGTGCCCTAGATGCTTCCCTCATAACAGAAAAGAACCTGAACTGGAATGGGTTAGGGGAAAGAACTAATAGTTCTGAAAAAATTAAGTATTTTTACACACATGTTGAAAACTGGCTTGGATGTGCTGGAAAACAGGTCAAGTGTTCAAAACTGGTTGGAATAAAGTAAGACTCGTGATGGTACAATTTGGCTGCAGTCCTGCATCCAATTAGTCATATCTTAACAGTCTTTTTTGTTAATAATAATGGAGATGGTGGAGGAGGTTTTGTGTGTGTGCTTTCAATTTGCCTGTCAACTTACAGCGACCCCATGAATTTCATAGGGTTGTCTTAGACAAGGAATACTCAAGAGGCAGTTTTGCCAGTTCCTTCCTCTGAAATATAGCCTACAGAGGGATAATTTATTGATCTCTTCCTACTCCACAGTAACTTTTGCAATCACTGCCTGATGGAGTCTGAAACAGTACAGCTTGACTGTTTGAAGTAATCACTTAAAGGGATTGGCTAGATTGGCTAAAGGAATCTAACATGCAGCATGGTCACTTTCCATTTCAGAAGGCTTAGAAATCCATCAGTGGAGCACTCACTTCCTTCAGACTACCACATTTCATCAGAATATTTAGAGTAATGTGGAAAATAATTCTATCATACATTATACAGTATGACTGCGGCCAAACTGTCTCTTATTGAGTAGCCATAGTTTATTGGTTATGAAAATAAACATGGGGGGGGTCATTGAATATACTTACTTTTTCTCTCTCCTGCTTGCTTTTTCATGCTGATTTTAAGTTGAACCAGAATCCCAACATTCAGCCTTTCCATACTTTGCTGTTATAGTGCTGCTATTCCATTTTCCATATCCTATGAGATCCTAGGGTTTGCAGTTTAGGGAGAGGTCTTTAGAATTCTCAGCCAGAGAGATCTTTGGCCTCAGTAAACTACAAACCCCAGAATGCCACAGGAGGTTGAAAGTGGAATAATAGCATTGTAACAGTGTAGTGCAGAAAGGCCCACTGACTCGTAAGCAATCTGGAATGTGTGCAGTGGGGGAGAAATGTTAAACAACACTATTGACTCTACTATGAAAAATAATCCTGCAAATTCTTTTTGGACAATACTGCTGTCATAAAATGTCAATTGGAAACGGACAGCATATTTATCATTATGGAAAAGAACAGAGCTGAACACAAGTCCAATACATAGAGTTAGGCTACAGCATTTTTAAAAAAGAAAAAAAATATTTTTAAATTAGTTGTTATGTACTTCCACCAAAATTTAGTGGACCTACTGCTTTTTATAGCAGTAGATGTGGGTTAGGAGCTGGTATTCTATGGCTCTATCCAATGGTGGTGCTGTAACACATACAAGGTGGGTCCCTTCCTTTTGACTGTCACCTTTGATCAGTCTTGGCTTGGTGACAACTGTGTAAGAAAGGCTCATGTGACTTCCCCTGGCTATTTCATGCCTGGTCATTCCCCAAGTCCTTGAACATACAAAAGACAACTCATATTCACACCAGTTCTGAACATGCATGCCAGTATGCAATGCCACTGCAATATCTCTAGAATGTCAACAGACCCTCCCGTTTTACAACCTTCTTGTGCTTTCCTCTATATCAGCCTGTTTACGCAGAAACAGCATTCCCTGGGATTGGTACACAGTCCTAACTTGTGCTTTTGTAACTGGATCAAGTTCAGTGTCATTGTCAGGGTGGGGAACAGAAAATAACAAGCTACTTAGGAGCTGAAAGCTCAAGGTACTGAAAGCAATTCCTCTGTCTGCTCACTAAAAGCACAAGAGAGACGTTGAGTTCATGGGAATAATTTATTCTTTTTAAGCATTTGAAATTGTATCAGGTACTTATTTACAAGGGAGCTCATGGTGCATGAAATACTCATTAGTTAGCACACAATCGTTTTATTCATTAAACAGGTATGATTAACATCATTCCCATTCTATTTAATGAGACCATTTGTAATTCAAATATCGAGTCATTCCTTTCCCAGCTATTCCTGTGAAAGGCCTCACAGAGCAAACTGGATTTATACAAAAACAGTGTTCAAGCAATAAATGTATTTAGTGTAATTGTTCAACTCCACTTACTGCTAGTGTTTGGGAGAGAAATTTGCTGTATACTCATTTATCCAACTTAACGTTGAAATTTAGAAAAAAATACCACTGGCCTGAGTTTAGGGTCTGTGCATGAGAAAACAAAGGGCACCAAGCAGGAAATCAGTTTAGAAGTATCCCATATGTTCTATTCCAGAAGACTCAATCATCTGGGCATGATTATGCAAACATCATATAAAGGAAACTGCATTAAATGGCCAGTAATTAAATGCAGATTATGGCTCTGGAAATGCTCCCTCGTGTGCTCAACTTCACTTTGAATTCAAGGATGCATTTTTACCAATGTTGCAAGATTAGAGTTCTACATATGTTTCTGAGCTACATGAATCAGAGGAAGCAGGGAAATGACACTTGTAAAGGTTTTCATCCCATCTCCTTAATAATGTTTTTGTGAGGAGTTATTCACAAATGCTTTGCAAAGACATTCAAGAACTATGTTACATGGCAGGGCAGAGGCACACTTGCTAGCTTCATAGAAGCCTCCAAGGGAATCATTATATGAAATTTCAACTGCAGCAACTTTCAAGTTCTGATCCAACTGTACAACTAAAAGATACAGTCCAATTAGACATGAAAAGACAGACACAGCACAGCAAATGCGTTTCTTTCTAAACCTTTATAAAACTGCTGTATCAGGCTGTGTGTTGAAATGCTCAGGAAACCACATTTAGTCATTCGTTCCCCAGAAGTTCTCAGTAGGGCAGAGCTAAGAGATGTTGCTGAATGTTCTGCAAATTTATTCTACAGCCTATAGGAATCTCTGACTTTGAAACTTTTTTCTTTTTTCTTTTTTTGCTGCAGCAGAGAATAATTTGTTAATGGAATGGTGCTAAGCATTCTTAATTGGAACAGATGCCCCTGGCCATAACTAGATCTGACCCTTGTGGTGAAAGGACAAAAATCTTACACTTCACACCTGAAAACCTTTAGAGGTCAGTCAACTCAGCCCACTGTCCATTATAGACAAGTTGGTCTCCCCAGCTTCATGAAACATGCTAAATACAAGAAAGGGATCTCCTACATGTAGCATGGAATAAGAAACTCTCTTGGCACTAAAAACCTGAAGGGTGTGATTGCTTGTATAGCTAGAATGGGATTTTTTATTTACTTATTGGTTACATTTATATTCCATCCCTACTCCACTAATCATAAGGTAGCGTACGTGTCTTTCTCTCTTCCTACCTTCATTTCATAATCAACCCATGAAGTAAGTCAGGCAGAGACAGAGTAGCTAACTGGCCCAAAGTTGCCCAATGAGGTTCACAACTCAGAGGGGACTGAGATCTGGATTTCCTGAGTCCCAGTCCAGAACTCTAACCACTTCTCCACACTGGCTCTCATAACTGGTTATTCATGACTAACATGCACAAATTATGCATTGATTTCAATGGATCTAGTTTAACCATCACTAGATCTGGATCCAACGTAATTCCTACAGTGCAATCCTATGCTTGCCTACCTCAGGAGTAATCCCTCACCCTAGATCAGTAAGATTTACTCCCAGATGAAATTTGATAAGTAAACAGATGCAAATGTCCTGTTCAACATTCTTATGGCTTGTTCCTAAACTCCACAGAATGAGCAGAACAATCCGCAATCCAATCCTAAAATATATCCAATTTAGGAATAGTGCAATTATAGGTTTCCTTTTTACTGATTTGAATGCTTATCAGTCATGTACTTCTTACACATTTCTTAAACAACAGATATCTCTAACATCTTACAGTTGGGTGATGTATTTTAAATATTGTATGATGGTCAAAAGCAGAATAAATGAAAATAAACAGGGTGATTTCCATCCTGAGAAACTGAGGCTTTTTGCTTTCCTTTGCATAAAAATAATATGTTAAGTGTTACCATTTTGCTTTTAAAAAAGGCAGATTGAATGAGTTTTCTGTGGTCCTTCTTTAAGTTATTAAGTGGCTTAATCAGCTCCTTCTGAAGCAAAGATCAAGCCTACACTTGAATTAACGTTAATGAAAATGTGGGTACCATACTCTTTAGCCCTGAATATTTAAGTATGGTTTAGTAGATCCCTACCTCCTGCTCCTGCCTTGAGTACAAACATGTGGAGGAACTGGATGATCATAAACACATATGTAAGTTATCTGTGAGCATAAGTTGCACAGGTCACAGAGTGATAGAGCTTGGAATTGTTACTTTTCAAGCTGGTGGCCACACTGGCTGAAGGATGGGGAGAATTATAGTCCAGAACATAATTTTCCCAAGTTCCTGGATATATAGGAAATGTACACAGACTTCCCATTCTTCTGATGTTCCACTATATGCACATATGTCACTGAATATTCACTGGGCATGAGAGATGAGAAAATAAGGCCCCACCAAATCTATGCTTCCAGTCTCTGATATTTAAGGATGTATCTGAAAAATATTTACCAATATATTCAATTCCACGGATTCATCTTCTGTGTAAAGTAAGCATGTCCTTGACACATAGGTTAGACAGCTTTAACTTTAAAAAAACTGAAAGTAAGAATGGATTTCAAAGCCAGTGTAGTATTATGGTTGCAGTGTGGGGCTTGAAGCAGAGACACCTGGAGTCAAATATTAAGCCAGATAGTTTACTGGGTAACCTCAAGTTAGACATTGTTTCTCAACCTAACTTGCCTTCTAAGATTGTTGAAGAAAAGGGGATGGAAGCCTTCTGAAGATAAAGGAGTGATGTACACATTAAAATGTTAGGATTAAATGTCACTAACTTTTGTGGGACTTCCTTCCAAATGAGCACAACGTTGCGGGGTCTAAGGTCTCTTTCACATTACTTAATTATAGCACTATGGTTCCACTTTAACTACCGTGGCTGTATCCTATGGACTCCTGGGATTTCCTGTTCGAAGCTCTCTGACTCAGAATCCTAAATGCTGCTCTCAGCATTCCACATGATGTTACCATAGCAGTTAAAGTGCTATAACTGTGTTGTCTGAAAGATACACATGCTAGAATGTGAAACTCCATGGAAAGAGTGCTCAGAACTGACAGGCCGGAGGCATTTTTTGACATGTTTTTCTCCAATAGTAACTTACTTCTTCCATCCTTTAGCACAAACTGCTTTTCAAACAAGCAGGCAATGTCAAAAGCATTTTCTGAAAGGTCATGATGGGTGTCAGCTGTTCAGAGGGTAAAATGAGATTTCTGTTGGGCATAACGTGAACATAGGGGCGAACATACTGGCTTTGGGAACCCCTCCTCCCTGACTCAAAAACTGGCAGAAATAAACCCCAAAAGATAAATGTGAAAATAGCCACAATTCTGGGTTTGAAAAGCAGAGGGTTTTTATGTCAAACAGTGTGTGGTGAGGTACAACCTATTTAAAAGGTGACTTGCCTCCCTTTTTGGCCAAAAAACAGTGGTTTGGCAAACATGGACAGGTTGAGGGCCACAAGAAAAGCCTTGAGGAGCTGACGAGTTGTACTTAATTGATCTCTGGGCTACTCTTGTGCAAGCATAACCAGCTAGCTGGCTGCATTTTAAACTGGCTGAAAATATCCATTTCGATTCCAATCCATGTAACGTGAAAACTAATATGCTCCAATTGCCAGCAAGGAGGAAAGTTAGCCATCTCCTTCTCAAAATGTGCTGGTAAAAAATTATTCAGCAAAAGATTTAAGATGGAAACATAAAATATATGACCTCTGTATATAAGGAACCTAACAAATGAATTATTAACTACAATCAAATCAGCCTTGTTTACAATGTAAGGTGCTAACATGGCAGAATGGAAATTGCCTCCCTATCAAACTCCTTCTTAAGTGAATAATTGCAGGAGGGTTTTTTTTTTCTTGTCAAAAGACTTTAAAGATGAAAGTGAAGTATTCCAGTTGTGTGCAATAAGTTTCATGTAAGCCACATTTGGTTTTCATTGACATGTGCTGATTTGCAGCTAACAGCAGTGAATTTAAACCAACAAAAAAAATTTCACTGGTATGTTCATTCTTGCCAATTTGTCAAGATTTGAACATGTGAGTTATAATGCAGAGCCATGATTGAAAACCACCATGACAATGTTAAGACCAAAATATTATGTATTTCTGTGAGACTGTGTCTACACACACACACACACACACCTTTTGTTTTCTTAAAGAAGAAACAAAGTGGAATTCAACAGATCCATTAATGTGTTCGTTATAGTTTCCAACTATTCCCAATATGTACATATGGGAGAAATTTAATTTGTTTCAAACCTTTCAAGTCTGGCTTCTGCTAAATCGTGAGCTGTGGTTACAAGTTCCTGAGGTTGCACAATGCCATGTATTCCATAAAGACTCCATTAAACTTTTTAAAAAGAAAAAAAATACTGTGACTCAGATGATCATCCACTGCTTCTAACACAAGAAGCATTGATTCATCTTTTAATTTTTTTTCTAAAAGGTATACTAAACCTCAGTCGTTGCTTGTGGGGTTTTTTTTCTTTTCACAAGTTACTACTAGAATATAAGAGAGAAAAACAATAGGAGAACAAAAAGATCCCTTCTTTCAAAGATGTGTATGTACAGTATGAAGAATCTTATAACTGAAACTCCTTTAAAAAGCTGCTTCTTTTCTGAATGTATGCAGCCCCAGAAAACTTCTAGACTGGAAAGTGGCATAGACACTGTACAACAATGTGTGTCAACCATCTTTTCACAAGCTGGCTTATATAAATATCAAGAGGCTCTTTCTTACATGAAGCATACTAGAAAAAGCTCTGAACACTTACAGCCATCTGGTCAGTACTTTTAAGTGGGATACCAGAACAAGTCTCCCACATGGTGCATGCATATGTAAATTAAGGAAATTTGCAACAATGCCCTTCCATTTTGTTTCTAATGCTGAAAGAAAGCTGGTGCCAGATAAGTGGCTTTCCACCAGAGATTAACTTCTGCTGCTTATTCTACTTTTTGGCACGTCAACCACCATCACTACTGAAGACTGGAGGGACATGCTCCTGCTCTGACCCTTTTCTTAAGAAGACGCTCTGCACCAGTGACACCAATAAATGGCACAGGGTACTGACATGAGCTGCATGCCAGGCGACCCTTCCAAAGCCAGGCCAGCTCTCACAAGCTCAGAGGGCTCTCTGGCTCCCCCATTTTCTCTTTCTCGGGCAGGGTGAGCACAAAAGGGAGAAGAACCCCTTTCGTATCAAAGGGAGCTTTGAGTAGTTCTGTGTCAAAGGTGCCCTTGAGTCCTCCATCGGCTTCCACCTCCCCATTTTGGGACAGGTTAAAACACAGCATCCCAGTCCGGTTAACGCAATAGATGGTGCTGCCCAAGGCTGCACAGCGGAAGGGCTGAACGGGGCTGCCGGTGGGGCGCAAGGAAGCACACTGACTCCAGTGCTTGGCCACCGTGTTGTACCTGAAGACTTCCACCCCGCCCGCCTGTCCTGGTTCCCCACGGCTGCCGCTCACGTCAAAGCGGTAGATGAAGCTCTTGTAGGCCACCATGTCGGCCGAGCGCCGCCGGCTGCTGTTGTAAGGGCACTCCTGCCACTCGTCCCGCTTGGGGTCGTACTTCAGCAGGCGGTAGAAAAGCGACCCGCCCGACACGTAGATCTCGCCGTTGCAGGTGGTGGCCTCGTGGGCCACGGCAAAGGCTCCTTTCGGCAAGGGGGCCACGGGGCTCCACCGGTCCGCCCGGGGATCATACTTCTCTACGGTGAAGAGGCACTCGCCCCCCACGGCATAGAGGTAACCGTCCAGGGCCAGGAGCTTCAGCTGGGACCGGGGCTGCCCCATAGGCTTCACCTGGCTCCAGGTGTCGGTCAGGGGGTTGTAGCAGAAGACCTTGTCGGACAGCTTGGCCCGGGGGTCTCCGGGCCCGCTGGCGATGCCCCCGGCCAGGAAGAGATAGTTGTAAAGGACGCACATGGCACAGCCCTTGGCGTTGGCCTCCTCGGGCAAGCGGGTGAGCACCCTCCACTCCCGGGCCCCCTCCTGGTAGCTGTGGAGCAGGTAGCCGCTCTCCTCCAGCGAGACCACGGAGGAGGGGCTCTGGGGCCGGCTGCTCTCGCGGCTCTGGGGCCGGCTGCCCCCGCCCAGCCTCTCGAAGGCGTCGCTCACCTCGGCCACCAGCAGGCAGGGCCGGCCGGCCTCCAGGCGGCGCCGGAGGATCAGGTCCCGCTCGGCCCCGCTCAGGCGCCCGTAGACGGCGGGCTCCCGCAGCACCTGCAGGTAGTGGTCGCTCATGAAGCGGTAGGCGGCCTCCCGCAGCTCGGCCAGCCGCTGCTTCTTGGCCAGGCAGAGCAGCTGGTAGCAGTTGTCGAGGCGGAGCTGGGCCCGCATGGCCTCGGCGGCGCAGTGGAGGGCGCAGGGCATCTGGAGCACCCGGGCGCCGCTCACCACCTCGGCCAGGTTGTCGTGGCGCACCTCGCCCATCCGCGCCGTGTAGACGTACTCCAGCAGCAGGCGCAGCGCCCCGTAGCTCACCCCCTTCACGCGCAGGATGTCCCGCGAGGAGCGCGCGCGGAAGTAGTCGCTCTTGGCCGCCAGCACCGCCTTGTGCGCCCGGATCCGCCGCCCGGACACCTCGATCACCAGGTCCGGCTCCTCGGGCGGCTGGCCCGGCGCCGCCTCGCCCTCGCCCTCGCCCGGCAGGCAGACAAAACTGCCGGCCGGGGAGGGCTCGGGCCGGGCGGGCGGCGGCCGGCTGGCGTTGTTGCTGCTGCCGCCGCTGCCGCAGTTTCTCCCGCCGCCGCTCCCCTCCGCTTCCCCCTCCGAGTCGGAGGCGGCATTGTTGTTGATCTCCCACTGGCTCTGCACCACGCGGCGGACGCTGCTGCTGCTGCACGACGAGGGCGAAGGCGAGGAGGAGGCGGCGTCGGCGTCGGGCTCCGGCTGCGTCGGGGCTTGGTCCGCCCTGCCGCCGGGCGAGCTGAAGCACAGCGCCGAGCTGAAGCTGCAGGGGGCCGGCAGGGGGACCGGGGCGCTGGGCTCCGCGCCGCCCCCGCCCCCGCCGCCCTCTCCCTCTGCCGCGACGCGCCCTTCCATGGCGGGGGGCTGCCCGCCGTCGCCGGAGGTCTTCCTTGCCGCCGCTTCCCCGCCGTCGGCCTCCCCGAGCCGCGTTAGCTGCTGCTCCATCTCCCCGCGGCGCCGCTTCGCCCCGTCGGCGCCCCCATTCTCACCTGGGGAAAGGACACAGGACAGGCGTGAGCTTGCCATCCGCCCTCCGCGGGCTGCCGCCGCCGCCGCGCCCTCCTCCCCTCCTTTCTCCCCACCCCCGTTGGCGCAGGGCACCTTTCCTTCCCGCTCGTCTCTCCTCCCTAGCGCTGCTGCGCCGCTCTGGAAGCGGAATGGGGAGGACGCTCGCTTTTGCTGCAGGGCTTCTCCCTCTCGGCTCTCGGTCAGTTTCCGCACTAGTTTCCCACCCGTCGGGCTTCTTTCCCTCTTCGACGCGAGGTGTGGCGGCGGCGGCGGCGGAGCAGCTTAGAACGGGTCACCGCTGAACTTTTGAACCGTCCAGGAGTGTATATAGTTCAGCTGCTCCCTCGCGCTGCGTGATCAGGGCTCCCACTTCCCTGGGTGGCTCTGCAAAGATTACAGAAAGTACGAGATCTCAGTTCCTACGGAGGTGGGGCCTGAAGAACAGTACGGGAATTTCCTCTCCCCCCACAAAGTAATGTTCTGGCACTCTCAAGGTATTTTATTTGTTTTCCTGCACATCACATGGCAGTGACAGTGGGTCAACAGCGATCAGTTTCCTGCTACCAAATACTTTCCTTAACAATAATATAAAGCAACTGTTACTTTCCTAATACAGCTTTGGATTCGCTGTGCCCAAATTGCCAAAACTCCATGCAGAGGAATATGCAACTGTGCCTTCTAGACGTAACCTTCCTATATTGGCATAACTTCCTCAGAAAAGCTGAGCCCCACGTTTTGATCACTGAGTTAAGTGACTCATCCAGCTTCTAGATTTCACTTGGCCTGGGTCTTCATTCATTTCAAACCCATCTGAATAGTCTTGAGAGCTAGAAACTTGCTCATCTAAAAATGGAAACAGTGTGCTAATTTCTATAAGTTGAATCCATGGACCTCTGCCTAATAAACCTATCATGTTTCTAAAGACCTTTGTATACGCAAGCAGCTATATACCAGACACTCATTCTGAGGTAAGGCAGAGTCCACACAGGCTTACTAATAAGGAAGCAGGGTGCATTGGGTTGCAGCCAGAAAACCCAGTCTGATCCTGCATTTATTAAGAGGAAGAAATGGTAGGTTCACCTTCGGGTTGCCATACATAGGAAATGACTTGAAGACATACAACAAGTTTCATGAAGTTCACCTTCTATGTAAGTGTGCCCAGGTAGTGCTTTGCTTACCCTAGAATGGCTGGTGCCATCAGTCTGATAGAAAGCAATTCATGGTAGCCAATTGGCACATGAAAGAGGTGCAACTCTAGCTGGCAGTTTGTGGACTGAGCTTGATCATATGGTGACAGAATGGTGCCTGTGAATCCTTCACTGTGCAACTAAACTCCACTAGAGTGCACAGCCAGTGTTTTGCGCATGTTGAAAAGCTGGAACTTCAGTGTGCAATGAAATGATTATGTAATGTTTTTTGTATGCACCCAGATCAATAGCTCTATCATAGTTAAGAGTGCTGGGCTGGGACTTGGGAGATCCAGGTTCTAGGCCCCATTGAATCATGACACTCACTGGGTAACCTTCACCTAATGTCCCTCTTGTCAGCTTGGCCTACCTCACAGAGAATGGGGGGTAGATGAAGGCATGCATGCCACTTTGAATTTACTGTGCCCAACAAAATATGGTATACTGACAAACCAACAAACAAAACTAAGCCCACTTAGCATCACAATCATTCCTCGTTTCAAAATAAATACTTCCGGGAGAAGTGCCAATCAGTCTTATATGCAACCCATATTTTTGAAAGATAGCTTCTAACTCTGTCATATGACAAGCAACAATTTCCAATGATACAGTACAGATTTACCATCCTCTGGACCATTCTCTTAGTATTGAATAGAGATAGCATTGAAAGTAGTTATATATGTAGATCAGATGTGGGCAAAGGGTGGCCTGCAGATGTTACTGGATAGCAGCTCACATCATCTCTAGCCCCAGCATAGCTATTGGTGATGAATGCTAGGAGCTGCTGGTTCAACATCTGGAGGGCTGCATTTTGCCCACTTCTGATGTGGAGCATTTGGTGTGGAGCAACAAAGCCTGAGCTCAAGCATTTTCCATATGTAATTTAAGCAGCCACTAAGCACAAAGTGATTCAACCGTGGGTGAGCTAATATGTACGTCATGTACAAACAGTATAAGCCAAGTACAGGAGTAGGGAACATGACTCTCTAGATATTAATGAACTGCAACTTCCACCACCTCACCCAGTATAGCCAATGTTGAAGGATGATGGGACTTGTAATTCAACATTTAGATGACCACATAGTCCCCATTCCAGCAACAGAGAAATATGAGCACATAAATCTTCCCTTGAAAACACAGTAATACATAAATACAGAATAATAGTGACTAAGGCTTGCAGTCCTAATAATGCAGTTTGTATGATTAATCTATCAAACCATTCACTTTTGCGTCACAATTCCTTTGATTAATTGAGGCACGTGGACTTTAAATATTGCTGCTCCAAGTCAAACCTCAAAGATAGAAGATCCCAATTCCACAAGAGCTGCAAAGAAAACAGCAGCATTTGAATATTCTGTAAGATTGTCATGAGAAAAACTGTACCTGTTGAGGGCTTGCTAATTCACACATTTTACGTGTATGAGTGTGTGTGTGTATGTATGTGTACACACACACACACACACATATATTACATTTTGAACCATTAGTGTTTGTTAACTGGTTGATAGCCCAAGTGATGAAAAGCTAGTTTATGCACCACCCAAATATCTTGTGATGGATGGTATCTTTTGTATTTCTTCTTCAGTATACAGTATGTGGGAATATGATCCTTTTAAAATTATTGTGGTTATTTATTCTTATCAGTTTTGACAGAATCAAACAAAGTCATTCAAAAATATAGTTCTGAAATTATTTCAATGGAATAAATTAGCTGCAATACTGTACATGGTCAGAACATTACAGAAGGTGATTCTTCTTCAATCTTCCCTTGTTCAGCAAGCTGGCACCTTCAATCAGCTTCAAATAAATCTTCCATGTCTTATAGATTCATTGTATAGCTTTTCTCCACCTATGTAATAAATAAACCAAGCTTTGATACTGTTCAGTTATATAATGGAACTATTTCCATGTCATGTCTTTTGTCTAAGCTGATTCCTCCAAAGGAAGCCTGTATATAACTACTGTGTTTTTAAGAGTGAGTTCTATATTTCATAAGTATGTATGTATGTATGTATAGATATATTCTCACCTCTGGAGTTCTTCTGACTTAATGCAAGACTCAACACAACACAGCTGTTCATTTCAAAACTTTTCTGATTTTTACTGGAATAAGAGAGTATAACATTTCTATCCACTAATTAGAACTGTTCCATCATACCTATCTGCTAAAGCATGTCTAGATGCAGTACTGTGTAATTAGCCTGGCACAGTGAACAGTGGACCTGGGTGGAGATAAACACTTCCACCCACATCAAAGGTGCAATTCCTGCCCATTCCATGGGATCTAAAGTTCTTTTCATTTATTCTGAATGCAGGCTGAATAAATACTGAGTAAGGAAGACACTCTCCTTGTCCCCTCTGTTACTGCTTCCATCGCCTGAAGATGAGACTCTCCTCTAAATGGTAAAAGCTTTCCAAAATTTTCAGAAAACGCCTGTACTTAGGTTCACAGTTGTTTGTTCAGATAATCAATTAAGCTTACTGTCTGGTGTTACTTTACATCAAGACTATCATAAACTCAGTTACTTAAAATCACTGTCCAGACTTGAAACTCATGATAACATGCCCCAAAAATATACCCAGGCATGCGTTGGCAGAAACAGCAAGTTTCAGCATTTGGACTATATGGATCTTAAATCTGTACAGCTGATTTGCAAATCTGTTTAAAATGATAACCTCATGTTATTTATTGATTTTAAGCAATTTTGTAAGTCTCTCAACCTACAGTTTATATACAACAAATAACTGAGGTTGTTTTGTGTATTACCCAACTTATATTTTTATTTTTGCTCCACAATTTGAGTTTGAAATATTGCAAAACATACAGGTCAATTATCTTTCATCAATATAAATTTCATTTAATGCCACATGGCTGGCTTGGATCAGCAGTTCATTTTCTGGATACTTCAGTTTGCCTCCCAACCCGGAAATAAACTAGTTTATTTCAAAAGATGCATGTTTCACATTTTGTATGCACTTTGTTTCCTGGAAAGTCATTTAATTTTTAAAAATTTTTTAGATTACTCAAAGTTTATGCTGCAGTTAAGAAACAACTCTTGCCAAAAAGTATTCTGCAAAGCTTCAACAAACATTAAAAAAATTGTAAGCAAAGTATTTGCAGGGCTCCTAAGACCTTTAATATGTAAGCTAATGTCTGTACTCATATACAAAAAAAAACACTTTTAAAGAATAGTTTGCTCATCGTGACCACATAATCCTATGAGTTAGGTAAGAAATGCTTGTAATACAATGCCATTTTTAAAGATGAAGTATTTGAACCTAGTCATAGAATCATAGAATCACAGAAATGTAGAGTTGGAAGAGACCACACGGGCCATCCAGTCCAACCCCCTGCCATGCAGGAACACCCTCAAAGCACTCCCAACAGATGGCCATCTAGCCTCTGCTTTAAAAACCTCCAAGGAAGGAGACCCCACTACACTCTGAGGCAGCAGATTCCACTGCCGGACAGCCCTGACTGTCAGGAAGTTCTCCCTGAGGTTCAGGTGGAATCTCCTTTCCTGCAGCTTGAATCCATTGCTCCTTGTCCTGGTCTCTGGAGCAGCAGAAAACAAGCCCTCTCCTTCCTCTAATGGCATCCCTTCACATATTTAAACATGGCTATCATGTCCCCTCTTAACCTTCTCTTCTGCAGACTAAACATACCCAGCTCTCTAAGTCTATCCTCATAGGGCATGGCTTCCAGGCCCCTCACCATTTTGGTCGCCCTCCTCTGGACTTGTTCCAGCTTGACCATGTCCTTCTTGAATTGGGGTGCCCAGAACTGGACACAGTATTCAAGATGAGCTCTAACCAAAGCAGAGTAGAGTGGTACCAGTACCTCTCCCAATCTAGACACCATACTCCTATTGATGCAGCCAATAATTGCATTGGCTTTCTTGGCTGCCGCATCACACTGCTGACTCATGTTCAGCTTGTGGTCTATGAAGACTCCTAGATCCCTTTCACACGTACTGCTATCCAGCCACGTGTCCCCCATCCTATCTTTCTGTATTCCATTTTTTCTACCTAAGTGTAGGACCTTACACTTCTCTCTGTTGAATTTCATTTTGTTAGCCTTGCCCAGCTCTCCAATCTATCCAGGTCATTTTGAATTTTGATCCTGTCCTCTGGCGTATTAGCAACCCCTCCCAATTTGGTGTCATCTGCAAATTTGATGAGCATGCCCTCTATTCCTTCATCCAAGTCGTTGATAAAAATATTGAACAGCACTGGGCCCAGGACAGAACCCTGTGGCACCCCACTAGTCACTTCTCTCCAGGATGAAAAGCAGCCATTTGTGATCACCCTTTGGGTTCAGTCGGTCAACCAATTACGAATCCAACTAACAACAGTGAACCTTTAAATAATTTTTAGTGTGTGCATGTGTGTGCATGCATATGTTTTTTCTGTATTGATGGTGTTGCTTCTGTCAGTTTTGGGATTAAGAAAACTATAAGATAGTAGACAAGGGAACCTCCTGCAATCATGCATTGTGCTGACAGTCTTGGCAGTGGCACACTAGCAGTGTTCTGGACATGTGCCTCTCATTTAGTAAACTGGAACTTAAGCTGGCTAAGAAAAGCTTGGCAGCACAACAGGCAGTCTTCTGAGATAACATGCTGAGCAAAGACTGTTGTTTTTGTCATGTACTGAGAAAGGTCACCATTTCCTTAGCTTTAGTTCTATTCATTTCTTCACTACTTACTTCCCAATATTGCGTTTTGTGATGGTGTAATTTTAATTTAGTTGTGGTTGCTATTTTTTTTAATAAACTTTTACCCAGTGTCTGACTGATTCATGGGCAAAGCTTCCACATAACTCTGCCTCATTGCACCATAAGTTGGGTTACGTGATCAACTGACAATGTGATCACAGTCAGTTGTAATTGGAAGGCAGGTCCTCCTTGCCTCAGAAATGCATTGGTCAAGATGGCTTTTCTTACTGCCCGCCATCTGATTCTTGGGCTTGAACCTGGAACCTACTGCATGCAATGCGTGTGAACTGTGATCCCTCCCAAAAGGCTTCTGCAGATGGTTAGGCAGACCTCACAAAGCTTACAAAGATTAAATATTTTCCAGTATCCTGTGTCCTCCTTAGCAAAATTTGAAGGAAAAGAATAAAATATATTTAAGGTCTTTATAGCTTAAAAAGTATGATCCAGGTAAAGCTGAATGCTCTTTCATTCCACTTTTCAGTCCCACTGACTGTAACAGGTAACTAGTTAAATGTATGTATGAGGTTTTCCCTATGGGCAATACTGCTGCCCCAATTGTGGGTTTTCTACCTTTTGTATGAGGGTTCCACTTTTTGCCCCACTACTGTGGTCACCAAATATGTGAGTTCTCCGACCCTTATCCCATCAACTGTGAGGTTTAGACTTGGTTTAGATTCCCTTCAGGTAATCCCATCCCTGTGGCCAAATGTGGGATTTCTACTCTTTAAATCACCAACTGTAGACCTCCAGAGTGCTCCCTACAATGATCAAGAATTAGGGCTTTCCCTCATCCCCACTTTGGCCACCATGTACAGACTTCTTCTTGTACACCAACTCTGGGGACCATCGAAATGCCTTTCAGGCACCTATTTATGGAGGTTCTTTCCTCAGTGGATATTACCTCTTTTTATTCAATGCTGCCATCACAGACACTTTGCTTGAACCCAAGCTCCCAAGTAGATAGCATTTCTTGAGGCAAAAATGTATAAAACATAAACTAAACTTTATTTACAGGATATAAAAACAACACAGCTGATCATTTGTTACATTTGAAGCACCACACACATTCTCTGATCTTCATCTCAAGTTAACTCACATACTTGCAAATCACTCAACTCAAGTTTCCTTCTCTTAATCCAACCATAGTCCAACTCAAACCCTTTTCTAACTGCATTTTACTCAAACTTGTAGGCTAACAAACTCCCCACTCAAACTGAACTCCCAAATGTCATTCATCAACTATCATTCACCAGCCTTATGCAAATCTCCTCAAACAATGCATCAATCAGCATTCACTCCAACTTTCCATTCTCTCCCCACTACCAACATCTACTTACCTCATACTCTAATACACAATCAATAAATCAAACATCATTTTGATTTACAAACCTAGGACATTATAGGGTGCTTGTTGTCCCATAGAAACCTCAGGCATTGGATAAAAATTAGATCTTTTCGCTGAGTCAGCATGAACATGACATGTGCTTTTATTCCTTTTTTCTAGGAAAAGAAACTTGATAGTCAACAAATGTTTTCCAATTTTCATCTCTGTGTGAGAGATGAAAAAAATTTTCATGAGAAGTTTCAGAAAGGAGTGGCTTTTGTGATTGTTTCATGTTACAGCAGTGGTCAATAATTTAACTTGGGAGTTATTTTGCCTTAACTACAGGATGTGTCTTAGAGAGATTTTCCCATTACATCTGCTCTCAAGGTGCTTATTAAATTTCTTCATGATCCACCACTGGCTGTACTATAGTCCCAGGGTACTTAACAGAAGTGAATTTACTCTCTTTAGATAAATACACATTTTCCCAAACAATCTCTGCAGCAGCAATAACAAAGCCTCCAAGTGTACATTTCCCTAATCAGGACCACACATGCATAACTACATGTAACGGGAATCAGAGAATGCACATTTTACAATGTAACAACCCACTTATAATAGATTGTTGTCAAAATCTTTAATGATGTCTATGAAGATTGTATAAAGGAACAAGCCTGGCTATTCCTGTCTTATTAAGTAAAGTTTTTACACAGACAATATCAGTTTTATTTGGGATCATTGTTTGTGAGGTGAAAATTTGATTCAACCAATGCTCAACATCCTCATTCCCTTGGGCAGGGCCAGCTCTGCCATTAGCCAGAGTGAGGCAGCCACCTCAGATAGCAGAGACGTGGAGAAGCAATAGTGTGTCAGAAGACAGCCATTGGTGCTACACAGTCTGCTTGCTTGGCTCTTCAGGTGGGCACAATCCTCCTGTCACTGTTGTAGAAAGATCAAACTTCTACTTTCATCTTCTGTATGTGAAATGAGTGGTGAGTGGGGCCAGCGCTGGCTGCAGAACAGACCTAACACACTCTGAAACTCATATTTCAAGGTAGGCCAAGCTGTATATGAGGTTTCCTTCTGGATGACTCCAGTATTCTAGCTCAAGTTTAACAACACGTGCTTAAACAGATACTGTTGTAACCAATGGTGTCTTTGCCTTATCAGAAAGTACTTCCATTCACACCAGACTTGGGGACTTATCTGTACAGAGTTCTCCCACACACATGCATCCCCACTCATACACACAGCCTACTGCAACCATCTACAACCCTCCTGTACTGAGTTTTTTCCAATTTCCAAGAGTAGCTCTGGGGGATTGGGCCTGCAGTGAGTAGAGGAATTAGTAAGAATCATGTGTTCCATCCTGTGTAAATGACAAGGAAAAGCCATCATCAGATAAAACCATTGCTACATCACACTGTTGCTCTAATTAATTCCAGAAGGAGTCTCCACCTCTCTAAAATTGTCACCATGCAGTCCTTCCAATCTCCAGAAAATGCCTGGATCTAAAGCAGTAGTGGGCAAAGTGAGGCAAATGTTATACAAGCAAGATCTAAAGTGTGACACTGTTATTCTACTGTGCATGCAGCTGATGTCATGCCCACCCCCACACACCTTGGTGTAGTTTAGTCTGTTTATCCAGAGAGTCAGAAGTCACCAAAACAGGACATGCAGGTATCCCTGATCTCATGCTATACCTTGGATACAGATCCCTTTAGTCCTGCCTCTGGGTGTGCCACCCATGAGAGCCACTTAGTGGCTTCCATCTCAGAGTGATGGTGAAGCCATTTTATTCCAAGCTTTAAACTGGCTATCCCAGTAGTTCTTAGCCTTTCTTTACCAGGCACTCCCCCATAAATATAATTTGTTGCCGGAGACCCCCCAAGACTTAAATCAAAATTTAAATATTTAGATTTAAATATTAAAATATTTATTTAAATATTTATTTATTTATTTATTTATGGCTTCTGGAGACAAGGATTCAAATCCGCACTCGAACACTGGGTGACCTTGAGCAAGTCACATTCTCTCAGCCTTAGAGGAAGGCAAAGGCAAACCCCCTTTGAACAAATCTTAGGGGAAAAACAAAAAAAAACAAAAACCTGTGATAGGTTCACCTTGTTGCTGTAAGTCCAAAGTGACTTGAAGGCACACAGCAACAAAGTGCTGCTGACAGGGGGAGGTTCTTTCTAGCCATCATGTCTCTCCCCTTTGAAAACAGACCTTTATGGTGACCCTAAGGTAAACTTATCATGGACATTTTCTTGGAAACTTTTGTTACCTTTGCCTGTCTCTGAGGCTGAGAGAATGTGATTTGCCTGAGGTCACTCACCAGGTTTTCATGGTCACAATCATAGTTTGGATGTGCACCTATGCCTGCCACTGTGTCCCATTCATCAGGGACATGGCAGCAGGGTAGGGGGCACAGGCACTGAAACAGTTTGGGTACATGCACATGGCTGCTGCCATGTCCCTTGGTACCCACATCCACACTGATGAAAGAGACACAGCAGTAGGCATATTTGGGCATGTGTGCATGCCCAAACTGCTCCCTTGTTTGCAAATGAAGGAGCAATTTTGGCAGCCGCACCCCCCCCCAGCTGCTGTGTCCCTATTGCTGGTGGTGGTGCCCAGCAGCAGGGCTTTGTGGACCCTAAGGGCCCAGTGGCCCCCCCATCAGTCCACAGACCCCAGGTTAAGAACTATTGAGCTATCCCATATTTCGACCTATCCCCAAAATAGGGTCAGCACCTAAGACAGCTCCTTTGAAGTCTCAAAACCCCATGTGAGTTCATCACGTCTTTGAAACGGAAGCCTCCAGTGCTGCTGCCACCCACATCCACTGCCTGGGTAGAATGATGTGGTCCCCTCACACAGTAGATTTTTGGTGCCCTGAAAAGGATAGCAGATTGTTAACCAATCCATTTTTGTTAGTATTCATTTTACTGTCATAGACAAAGAGAGAGAGAAGGGCTTCTGGATTTTTCTGACCCATGTGCCATGGCTTTCCATACTTTGCACCTTGACCTGGGTAGGAGGTGAGTATCATTTGCTGCTGTCAGGAAGCAAAATGCATTTTGCTATTCCTGTTTGTAGTTGATGTGCCAGAGGTTAGCTCCGTATTGCTTAAAGGTGGCACCAGATCTGCTAACATTAGACGCCCAGCACTCTAAGACATGAGCTGGCTTGACACTCTCCTGACATTATGAGGACCAAAACAAAACTAAACAAGCCAATTCATTTCTTGACCTCTACTGGACGCTAAGCTAATGCAAAGCTCTTCCTTCAGCATCAGAACAATCAATTTGATGGGAAGAGAGGAACGTATTAAAAACAGAGAATTAACTCTTGTTGTGATAGTGGGAATCTAATCTGAGCAAACTCTCTTGAGAAGAAGATCTTACCACTTCTTGTTGCAGGGAGGTAGATAGAATTATATTTTAGTGATTGTTTTAGTTTCAGCACATCCTGCCACATTGCCAGGGAATGAAACTGTTTAGCCTGAATGTCCCTGCAGACCTCTGCTTCTATTGTGCTGAGTGGTTTGGGGGATGCAAAGAAGGAAAAAACAAACATTCCTCCTTCCTCAGACTGAACCTGGTGCATTAGTCATAACAAATATGACATCTGAAAACAGATATTTTCCAGTCACCTCACCCCCACCGAGGATGCTTCAGCATCCACTGACTTATTTATTAACAGCCAACGGGTCTTTGTTTTATGAGGCAGCAGGATTTTGCAGCACATAACATTATTCTCTACACTGTTTTGCAATACAAAGCCAAGCCAATGTGAGTAGGCACAATTTTATTAAGTTATACTGACAGTGAAGATCAGCAGATTTTTATCAGTTGCCTTCAATAATATGTCAAGGATCTTAGAAAAGGATTCAAAGACAGGATTCTTTCTTCATGCCTCTCTTTTGCTCTCTCCTTTATATAATATCTAAATGACTGTTATTTTTAAATTTTGGAGAGAGCAGTGAGCTCTTTAGGAAACAGAACCAAAACTGCAGATGCACTGCAAGGGAATTAACACTGTAAAATCTTGGCTCAACTTCAGCTAGGTAGGTCTGAACAAAGCATACAGAAATGTTAAAGGATTAGCAGGGATTAACAGAGAAAGGCCAGGGAGGGGGAGAATGATCATTTGCTGCCCATATCCATGACAATTTAAAAGATCTAATCCCCCCTCCCCATCTAAGCAATGCACTGAAAAGAATACAGTGGAAAAGAATACAGTGATGAGCAGATACTATCATTTCTATGTTTAGAAAAAAATCAGAGCTCAGAAATAAAGACTTTTGAGAACCAAGAATGCCTGGAGAATAGGAAGATGTTCACCAGACAAGATTGTAGACCTTTGCCCAAATTAATTTCAGTTTGTGTAACAAACTGGAGATCTTTTGGCAAATGATCCTCGAATCCTTGCTTGGCCTATCCAATACACATCAGATGTTGGAATATCAGCTGGAAAATTGCAACTTTTGTTAGTTCATGCAAAACTGATGATCAAGCATCTATTCACACATTGCTCCAGCCCCAGATATTTTGCTGCCTGAAGCAGAGCAAATAAGCCACGTTATTTTGGCACATGAGGCAGAAAATCCCACAAGGCCCACTCCTCAGTAAAAATGCAACAACAGAAAAAGTAAGTAACAATTTTCTGCTCATCCATGACTCCCCAAATCTGCTACCTGAAGCATCCACTTTACTCTGCCTAGTAGTAGGGCACACCCTACCATGTATTCTTGTCCATAGGTACCATACAAAATGGCCTCTTTGATAGAGCTTTGAAGAATTCATACCAAGGATTAAACTGGTTCACATCTGTCCATTCTGTCCAAAGCCTCCTCACAGTCAATGCAAGCAGAAACAAATATAAAGAGTAATCATACATTTGAGATCCATATCTGAGACAACTACACAGATTTGAAATATAAAGGAGCTGCCTCAGAGAAGAAGGGGATTCTCTATCCCTTGGCCAGTGGCTCCCTCTGCAAACTACCTTCATGGAGGTCCAGCCCAGACTGGTTGACTGTTCATCCACAGAGTAAACAGAGGCCATTGTGCGATAAAGCACAGAGCTGACTCACAAAAGACCAAGGGGTGACATCACTGCTGTGAGCCTGCCCAGCGTGGGCACTCCTCAGGCTGAGCAGAAAGCAGCCACCTGCTTCCTGGGCCTTTGCCTCCAAGGAAAGAGGTCATGGGGAACAAAGAGGCTTGCATCGTTATCAAAACTTTACATTAAATATTGTCATGGAGCAGTTTGGGTTGACTGTGATTGTGTATTTCCACAAGAGAGCTGGGTGCAGAGGAATTGTAGGACTCGGAAGCAACCTATCGATCTTGCAGTCTGGACATGTCAGCTTTACAGTGGGCAGAAAGTGTTAGACGTTTAATTCATGAGCACTCAACTCTCTTCAAGCTGTCCCAGAGGCTCTTTCTAGGTCTCAGGCAGATCTGATGAGTCTGCATCCCACTTCCAAGTCAGTGGATTCAGGAGAGCATAGCCCCAGGCTTCGGTTGTCAAGTTACATACTCAGAATATCCTTGTTGACTTTAAGGAGCCTCCTCCTGACTCAATAATGATCATTCTCATTCTTTTGTGCAGGGGAAAAAATAGCAAACAGAAGAAGACAAGGCTGAATTTGGTTTTAGGAACTCTTGTTGCTGTTGTATGCCTTCAAGTTATTTCTAACTTATGGTGACCCTAAGGCTAATCTATCACCAAGTTATCTTGGCAAGATTTGTTTGCGGGGGGGGGGTCCTTTACCTTCCTCTGAGGCTGAAAGAGTGTGACTTACCCAGTAGGTTTTCCAACTCTCAGCAGGTATTTGAAGTCATATGGCCATTTCCACACTACAGTGTTAAAGTGCTGCTATTCCACTATCAACCTCCTATTGAATTCTGGGGTTTGTAGTTTAGGGAAGGGCACTTTGAATTCTCAGCCAAAGAGCTCTTTGGTCTCAGTAAACTACAAATCCCAGAATTCCACAGGGCATTGAAAGTGGAATAGCAGCAGTTTAACACTGTAGTGCGGAAATGGCCATATAGTCCATCACACCACGCTGGCTCTTGGCTTTAGGAATACAGATTCATTAAACGTGTGTGTATGTGTGTGCGTGTGCATATTTTATATAAATATTTCCTAGGGGATATGCCTGTCTACTGAGATATAATACTACTGCCCAATCATACCTACTGACCATTTTGTTTAGTGCCCAGAAAACAGCACTGCTCCCCTGGTTGGTTGCTTTGGCTGCTATATTAATAAACATATATCTTCATTAAATACTGGCCCAAATCCTATTGATATCTCACACACGTAGATATTCCCCATGGAAGTAATTGGACATTATTGTCTGATATGGAATATTTGTATTCAGTTCAAGATTGCACATGTGGTGCCACTGAACATGAAGATATGCAGTGCACATGGATGCACATGTACTTTGCTTAGGGTTGTGTATTTGGTTGTACGTCTGGTGTCCTGGTTTAATTTGCCAACACTGCCCTTCAAGTGAAGGGCTGCATATCACAATTAATGCATAACAATGAATGCAGATATTTATGCTGCACAACTCCAGTACACGATCCCATTATTTTGCCATTGGAAATAGGAACTGTATTTTTTTTGTCCTACACTCAGAAAACAGGCCTGTTTTCCCTGCCATTTCTTTTTTTAAAAAAGTCACTTTTTCCATCATGCTTCATAGAATTTTAAACAATTTAAGTGAGAAACATTGGTTATATGGCAAAAAAAAGTATAACTCCTACTGCAGTCTAAACCAGAGGCAGGGACTGTAAGCCTTCCAGATAGTGCTTGAATGTAGCTCTCATCATCTCTCACCACTGACCATGCTGGCTAAAACTGATAGCAGGTAAAGTTTAGTGACATCCAAAAGACTATACATTCTTTCACTCCAGTGTAAATCATGAAGTAGGTTCAAATCTCATTTTGTTTACTTGCCTAAAAGATAATCTACCATTCAGTCAAGAACAAGAAATTAATATGACTGTCAAGTCTTCAGTTCTAGTGAAGGGCATGGAACTTTTTCAGCTGCATTGCTGCAGAGTCTGATAGCTACAATCAGCACATTAGCTGCAGGCTCTATTTCTGATACAGCAGTACAAAGAAAGTGGACTTGATTCTGGTTTAACCTATTCCACAGCCTGAAAAAAGTAGTTGTTTGGACTATCATTTCAACAATTCCTTCCAGGCATCATGGACATGCTAGCTGGGAAATTCTGGGAGTTACAGTCCAAAAAAGTAACTTTTACAAAGTCTTCCTAAACATATATATTCAAGAGTAAGTCCTGCATTTAGTAATCTCTAGCTCTCTGCACACATACATAAGAATGAGCACCACTGACTCTAACAGAACTTTTTTTCTGGGTAAATAAGACTTGAGGATCCATACAAGTCTCTCTGGTAACCAGGCTAGTAAAAGAAAAATCTATAACCACTTGAGCCGACTTCAAGCTTCTTCCACTACAAGCTCACTTGAAATACTTCTTGCAGTAGGATGCTTTAGAACAGCTTTTTCCAACTTGGTCCCCTGCAGATGTTTTGGACCACAACTCCCATCATCCTAGCAACAATGGCTGGCTGAAAAGAAGATTCAGAATGTTGGTGAACTCCACTGAGCATGATCAGAAAAGTTCAATGCTCTTTTGATCTGATTACACCAGTCTCCCTTTCCTGAAGTAAACCTAGAACAGTTGTCCAAACAACACTGTATAATTTTGCTTTTCTGTGGTAGTGGATGATTGCTTCCACAAAATACAGCAACTAAATTTGGATTTGATTCACAGGTAGCCATGTGCATATACATAAGGAGTGAGCTCATCACTCTGGATGCAACACAACATGCATGTTGGGTGTGTATATTCCATATCTACAATATGCTCAACCAGTTCCAGAATAGAACTTTTTAAACAAATTTATTGTGTAGCACATTACAAAGTCCAAAAAGGTTAATTCATTGCCATTAATATTAAAGAAGCATCACCCAATTTACATGGCTTGTTACACCACTCATTTGGTTTTTTGTTAATTTTAAGGCATTTCCTACAAATCCATCTAAAAAGTAATGAAATGATTTACAGTTGGGGGGGGAGTCAAAATTCCCCAAGGACATAATAAGAAAAAGTAGAAAGTAAGAATTACTGGTTACATGGAGAGAGTAATGACTGGAACCAATCCTTAAGCCATATTCAAAAGGAATATCATTGCATCTTCATTACAGTAAGCAATGCATCACAAGCAACATCATTCACTATAATATGTTACTTCAAACTCTTGAAGTGGAATGACATCTCTTCCTTTGGTACGGTCTCTCCTTCCTTGCCATAGCAGAGAGTAGAAGCATGGAACTCAGCAGAACCACTGTCTACCTCCCCATCAAATAATTTGGGCCATTTTGTCCTAGGTTAAAGGTTTTATTTTGTTTGGTTTGGTTTAATCTCTGTACCCATGAAAAGTTCAGACCAGGGGACCTGGGGGTGGGGGTGAGGGTGGGAGTACTGGAAAAAAAAAGGACAAATATCACATTGCTACTGGAGAATGAGAGGGTTAATGTGAAGTTAACTAAAGAAAGAGTGGGGAAAAGGTCTTTCAAATAGATTCCTTCCCCTTTCAAATGGATCCTCTTTGAAATGGTGGAGAAAAACAGGAAGCTGTTTCAGGCTCAGAGGATCTACTTTTTCACTGGAACTCCTGAGGTCTTCCAAACAGAGCCAGGTGCAAAAGAGCAGCTCAGGTAGGTAGGCAGGCAAATCCTAAAAACGAGGGCAGGAACAGGATATGCTTGAACACATTACTCAGCATAAGAAATTTATAATCAGTACCAGAACTGACTGGTAAAGGGGATTCTTCATACAACAAGTCTTTGGACATGAAAGTCTTTTGACGTGAAAGTCCAGTCCTAGTTTTCTCACAGTCCTATTCAGCAATTTAGAGTAGAAGGGAACATTTCAGTTGCAACTGCTAGAGTCCTGGGGATCGGAAACCCATGCTGATCTCATTCAGATCACTCAGAAGCCTAGTGGTGGTTAGGTCCTGTTCTACCCATCCCTGCACTGAAGTAGTATTTGCTGCCTCAGGAAAGTAACCCCAAAGTGAAACCCTGATGAAAGACTCTAAAGGGATGAGGTACAGACTTCACCAACTGCTCCCTCTGCTATTTTAGATATAACAGACAGTTCAAATGCAGCCTAATGCATTTTGCATAGCTATATGCCTGTGTATCTCCAGGGGTTTATATAGATTGTATACCCATACAATGATCACATCTTTCCACAGAAAATCCAGGAGCTGCAATTTGGCAAGAGTTCTGTTAAAAAACAGCAGATAATCTCTCCCTTGGATTACAGTTTCCAAAGTTCCTTCGGTAAAGGAAATAACTGGATTAAGTCTGTCATGCAGATAGATTCAAAGAGTCGACTGAGACAGCCATGTGCTGCAGTTTCCATTTGTTTGTAAAATATCAATCAATATGCCCTTGGAAAGAGACTGGCAGCATGTTACAAAATCATACTGGGCAGGCATTAGATTTATTATTATTGTTAAGCTTCCAAGTGAATCACCAGGATTTATATTGATCTCAAGAAATTGTTGGTGATTACTGTCATCAGGTTTTAGAGATAAGAGTCTTACAATGCTACATGGTGGTGGTGGTGTTGCTGTGTGCCTTCAAATAATTTCTGACTTATGATTCTAAGGTGACCCTATCACAGGCTTTGGCAGAATTTGTTCAGAGGCTGTTTCCCCTTGCCTTCCTCTGAGGCTGAGAAAGTGTGGTTTGCCAAAGGTCACCTAGTGGGATTCCATGGCCAAGCAGGGATTCAGACCCTGGTCTACCAGTGTCCTAGACCAACACTCAAACCACTACACCATGCTAGCTAGCTCTACTTACAATGCTACATTTACGTGTAGGCATTAGTCCCTAGAAAAGTTTTGGAGGTCAATTGTTGACCCTCCAGATGTTTCTGGCCCGCAGTTGCTACCTTTTTCACCAGCTGATGGGAGTTGCACTCCAGCAACATTTGACAGACAGCAGCTCCCCGCCCACCTCCTTAGCTCTGGAATTGGAGATATTCAGGATGCAGATGTGCACAGAACTGCCTAAGTTACTGATCACATCCTGCCATCTGGCAACAACACTGCACATAATACTTAAAAGATCCCCACCCTGCCCAGCTTACAATCTAAATTTCAACAGAGAGGGCGAAAGAATGGGCAACAGAAGGAAATAAAACAGGGCAGACAACGCCAAAATAAAATTGCAACTAATTTGTGGCTTCTTGCAAAGAATGAAAAGGGTTCATTTAACTACTTAAAAGAAAGAGTATATTCTTAGGAGAGAATGTAGGAAGGGGTGCCATGTAGGCCTGGGATGGGAATTGTTTAGCCCTCCAGATGTTGTTGGAATGCAACTCCCATCACTCCTAGTCAGGATAGTCTATAATCAGGGATCATAGGAGCTGCAGTTCAGTAACATGTAGAGGGCCACGTGATTCCCACCCCAATGTAGGTGCAACATGGGATGTTCAGTGCATAAGGAGGAGCAAGACAATATTCCGTACATGTCTGGGAAGTAAAATAAACTTGACAGGCTGTTTTGTTTTGGCTTTAAAGTACAGATAGCTGAGTCAGTGTAAAGAAGACTGGAACGGATCAACTTCTTCTCTTACAAATATCCATAACTGAAGCTATCCTCTATTCAGTGTTAACACTGCTAGCAGCAATCAAAGAAAGCATTGTTAGAAAATACCCTATAGAATTCAAGTGGTGTTTTACTGCACAGATTTTTACGAAGCTCATGTGAAAACCAAGTGCCCTCATTCCAGTCTGGGGATGCAATTCCCAAGGATAGTTAGCCACCATGATGTAAAAGGCTGCGATTGTTGTATAACACTGAAGGTTGGGTGGCTGGGGAAGGCTGCACCAGTTTCTAATGAAAACACTTTCAAATCTTATCTTGGACGTTTTAAAGCAAACAAACTAGCTGGGGCGAGGAAAATGCTGCCAAATTGCTCAACCTTCTGGCAAGCCAGAGAGAGAACCTGACATTACAATGATAACACGGCCACAAACCTACAAGAATAACATTAACGTGCTCTGTCTGGTTTTCCGTTTAGGAGAGACGGCCAGAAAAAAAAATGCCTGTGCGTGGAAGAGAGCATGCTCAGTGCAGCCGCGGTGCTCCTGTACAGGCTGGGGGCAGCGAAGTGGATTAATCGGGATTGTGGGAAGACCCGGGCGGCGGGACGGGGGAAAGGGCGGGGGGCACGGCGGGAGAAAGCATGATCAGAACTGACATCGTTCCAAATCTCCATCAGCGAACACATCCCGCTTGTTTTCCCGGCTGGCTGGCTGGCTGGCTCTCCCTCTCTCCCCCGCTGCCCGGGGTCCATGCCTTCCTCGAAGGGACACGGGCACTCTGTGAACTGTTGCGCTAGAGAAGATCCGCCACCAAGACCATTTCCGCACTAGCCTGTTGTACCGCGATAATTCCACTTTCAACCTCCTCTGGAATCCTGGGGTTTGCAGTTTCGGGAGGGGCCGGCCGGCCCCTCCCGAAACTGCAAACCCCAGGATTCCAGAGGAGGTTGAAAGTGGAATCATCGCGGTACAACAGGCTAGTGCGGAAAGGGCCCAAGACCAGACTGGACAATCCTGCAAAATGTTAAACGCGCACCTCGCATCCACCTTTCTCCCAATGCCGGAAGCCAAGGTGCTTTAAGGAAAGTGTGCAAGACTAACCACAAGGATTACTGAAAAGGAATGATTTGCAATAACTGTTATTACGCTTGTTATGGTTGTTATTAAAAGGTCGGGATGGAAAGGAAATCCGTTTCGTGGCAAAGCTCCCCGCCTGCCTTTTAAAGGGCCGTTCCAGGGCCCTGCGAGCAGCCAGCGAGAGATCCCCACGCGCAACGGGGGAAAAAACGGGAGAGCGCCTTGCACCCCTTGCAATGCGGGGAGGAGGGAGGGATGCGCGCCGGAGGAGCCCTGGACCGACCAGAGCCTAAGGACTGGCGGGCGGGGAGCCACGTACCTCACCTCGGGCCAGGCAGGTCGCTCGGCCGCCGCGAGCGCAGGCGTTCCTCCCGGTCCCGGGAGCAAGCGAGGGGCAGCGAGCCCGCTCCGGTTCCGTCTTGTGCTGAGCCGCCGCCGCCGCCTCCTGCTCGGAGCCGCCGCGACAACGCGCGGGGAGGACCCCCTTCCTCACCAAAGCCCGCCTTCAGGCCGCCAGGGATGCGCCGCGCAACGTAACGCCGCCGCGGCGCCTCGGGACACTGCGGGCAGCGCTTCTGGTTCGGCTCCGCTTTGCCTGGGAGGAGGGGGGTGGGGGCTGCTTAAAAGGGAGGGGTCTTCCTTGTCAGCTCCGGCTCTGCGGGGCGCCGGGGAAAGGGGAGCGTCATAGCATCGCAGTGGCGTCGCGGGGGGGGGGAGCCAGGGTCGCCCCGCGTCTTTCCCGGCAGAGGAATTCTGGATGCGTCTAAGAGACACAGAGAGAGAGAGACAGAGAAGGAGCTCCCGCCCGCGCTCGTGCGAGAGGTTTGCAGGAGGAGGAGGAGGCTGCTGGGCCACCGCGCGCGCACCCGCGCGCGCCCTCCGCCGTCCCCGCGGGCGGGCGGCGCGTGCGGAGCGCGGGCTTCTCCTCAGGCTCGGATGTGCGGCTCCGGGCCAAGGAAGGAAGGGTTCCCCCTTTTTTTTTTGCCTAGGATTCTCCCTCCCTCACACGCGCCCACGGAGGAGAAGAGCGGCTCCCGAGCCTCGCCGTGCGCGGCCCTGAGTCGCCATGACCGGCGTGGGAGGGCTGGGTGACCCTTTGTTTATCCGCGTGATCCTTCCCGCCTGTGGCCGCCCTTTTGGAGAGGGCGCCATCCTCCTCCTCCTCCTCCTCGTGCTTATGCAGGAGTCCCATCGAATGCAATGGGGTTCACGGTAAATGAGAAGCGTGTGTGTAGGATTGAGGCGGGAAACACTTCTAAAGTTCTCCTGAAATTCTTTCTTTTTAAGAAATAGCAACGACAGTTCTTTGTAATAGGTGGGACTTAGGCCATTGCCGCACTAGCCTGTTCTAGCGCGATGATTCCGCTTTCAACCTCCTTGGCATCCTGGGGTTTGCAGTTTCGGGAGGGGCCGGCCGGCCCCTCCCGAAACTGCAAACCCCAGGATGCCAGAGGAGGTTGAAAGTGGAATCATCGCGCTAGAACAGGCTAGTGCGGAAATTTAGTCCCAGTCCTTTTCCAGAGGTAGCTGCTACCTGGCTTTCTGGTCCACGCCCTTGTTTTCTTTAGCGCGGGAGAAAAGCTAACATTGGGAAAACCTGTTGCTCCCCGCGGTGCCGGATACTGAGCGGCTTGTCCGTCAGCGACACGCTCCTGTGTGTTTCCTAAGCCTCTCAGCAGCCCGGCTTAGCCTTTCAAACATGGCAGAAGAAAGCAAAAGGGCGGGAGGACCCTCTCGGGGAGCAGACTGGCGGAAAGCCCCCGCCTCTTTTCCCCAGCCCCCCCTCCTCCTCCTCCCAACATTGCGGGATCCACCTTCGCTTGGAGCCGAGCCAGTCAGACGCTGCGGTGCTTTCCTCAGCCCTCCTCATCGCCCCGCTAAACTCGCCTCTTCCCATCCAGTCTTCCTGGCAAAAGCAGCACCAGACCGCCATGGATCCGCAGCGATAATGACTTCATGTTTCCTGATATGGATCACCTCCTGCATACAGTATCTCCTTTTTTTTTAAAATAGAAGTTTCAATTAAAAAAAAAAAAAGCTGGATGAGGAGAGAATATTCTCAGTGATGACTGTAGGAGGTTTTCTTTTTGTTTCTGTTGGAATGTAGAATGTTTCCAGTAATTAAATGGGTAACAAGAGAACGCCAAATTATGCATGCCTGTAGGTTACTAGGCTACCCAGCACATGATGAATTGTAATGAAATGGGAGATCTGACAGACCTCACAGAAAAGCATCAGATCTGAGGAGATGTGATATCCATGCACTCTTGTTCCTAAATCGGTGATGGCTGTTCCACAACGGCAATGACTGAGTCTTCCGTAGGCACCTTTGTGGTACCAGGGAAAATGAGGAGAAAGAAGGAGGGAAGGAATCACTTCAGTAAGTGCAGAAATGGCAAGGAGACCAAATGGTGAGACACGAAGAGGGAACTGATTATACATGACAGCCCATGGAATGCAATCTGAAAAGAAAGAGGGACATTGTGGAGGGAGTGCCTGGAGGAGTCAAGAAAACTGAAAAATGGACAACCAACCAGAAGGAAACAAAAAGTAAGGCCCAGTGAACACACAAAGATAATGCCTTGTGATTATCAGAAACATTCTTGTTCATTAATTATATACATGCCTTCCCTCCCCCCCACACACACACGCTAGTCCTGTCCTATGGATTTTGTCCACACATTTTTTTTTTCAGTGATTCTTGCTAGGAAAGAAATTGCTAAAGAAAGAAGACATTCTCATAGGGTTTAGGTTTCCTCAAGTTGCCTAATTTATAGGGTGGTTGATGAGGGTGTCAAAAGCATCCTGTCTGTATTGTGCCATCCTCCTCTCACTCGGAGAAATGTAATGCCTGGTTTCCCTTGTGAAATTCTGAATAATGACACCTCGAGAGGAGCAACAGTTCTCAGAAAACACTGGAAAAGTTCTGAGATTTTTCTTTTTCTCTCTCTCTCTCTTATCCTTTCACTAGATATACAATAGAGGGCTGCCTTGTAGAATTTTCTCCCTGTCCTCCTCTCCTTTCCTCCACTCCACACTGCAGTAATGCTCAAAAACAACACTAGATGTGGGGTATTCTGGAGGGTGCAAAATGGTGGCCAGGCTGCTGTTGCTACTTGTTGTGACACAATCCTCAAGGGAAAGAAAATGGAACCTCCAAGAAGCTGTTGAAAACTTCTGCTTCCCTCTGGGGAAACTTAGTTTGATTTGATGCCATTTTGGGTGCCGTTTTTGGAGAAAAACAAGATATACTTCACATAAACAAAGAAACAAAATGGTTAAATGCTTTCCCCAACAGATTTTTCTGCCAACAGATTGGAGAATGTCAAGAAGCCATTTGTGCACAACTATATTTCTCACCCACCTAATGTATATCATTATATCTATAAGCCACTTTTATGATATTCACCCCAAGCACCATACAATAGCACAGTATAAACAAGAAACCAACAGAAATATATAAACATTTATAGCTAGAATACTATGTAAGGAAACACAGTACATGAACAGCAACTTTCAAGCAATTTCCTAATTCCAAACAGTAAGATCCACCACAGAAAATGTTCTGGTTTAAGGCACAGATTCACATTCCCCCAAAGCAGAAATGGGCAAGTGCCCAAGGATGCTAAGAGTTGTAGTTCAACAACATCTGTAGGGTCATAAATCCCCAATCCCTCATTTTAAAACATACTATCTGGAACATGGTCTGTTCAGGTGCCACAACTTCCAGAGTGAGATTTTACATGGGGGTAGATGTTCCTGAAGGAATGCTGTGTCAAAGATCAACACTCACATTTGAATTTGGCCCAGAAACAATTTTGAAGCTGGAACATGGTGATGTCATGTGCTTTCTCTATCCTATTCCAGACAAGAAGTAAAATGAAGCAACTGAAGCATATGGCTATCTTACAGAGAGCCTCATCACAACATTTGTTTCATGTTGTGTCACCCTGAATTTTCCATTTGTACTCTTCATCATCACTGTGGACATTCCTGTGCATCTCTTGGCAATGCTGCCATTTCCTGATGTTAGGGTCTGTGTTCTGGGCTCCCATCTCAGGTGTGCTCTTTTGTGCTGGCAACGATGTTAGGCAAACAAATTTCCTCTCCATTGATGTGCAGCAACAAATGAAGAATGACAAGTGATAGTAATGGGAATGACATGCCATGGTTGTGGCTATGTATGATCCTTGACAGGTGGGCACCAATTAGTAGTAAGATTACAACAGGCCTGCTACAGTGTAATGAGATAGCAGGTGAAGGCAGGGATGGCATTGAAATAGCCCTAGCACTAGTATAACCCTTGGTTCTGGTAGGTTGTGCTTTAGCGTAATTTGAAGGCCAGACTTCTGGTTTGGCCTTCTGTAGACTGAAGCCTAAAGAAAAACATTAGTTAGCAATTATCCACATCCTCTCCCCTAAGTGTGATTTCTGATCAAAGTGATACATAAAAATAAATTTGCTCTTATTATACCAATGCCACCTAACTTGAAGACAAAATTGTCTGCGGGCTAATGGGAGTTGTAGTCCAATCATTAACCAAGTTAAATGGTACAGACTGGAACCATAGGCCAAAACATCTGGCAGCCCAAAGGCTCTCAACCTCTAATATAAATGTTGTGTTCATGGAAGTGCTTTTCTCCCACTGTAAAGTGATAACTTCTCCAGTAATACAATATTCCTGGAACTGCATGATGCAAAACATCAAATATGCATTGGGATTATGGGCCAGCATTTGCTTCACTGTCTGATTTTGTAGTTTATTGAACTCCTCGTAGCCTGTTGTCTGGATGCCTTGTGGAGATTCCCAGCCCCAAATGCAAAATCTTTTTAAGTTTGTACTTTAAAATATCATACCGGGTTGGTGGAAGGTGAGTGTAGAGAAGATTCCTAGATAACACTAGAACTGCATCTTTATGAGCCCAAAAGACAAAGTGCTTTTTTCCATCTGCCTTGTGCAGGTGGAGCTCTGTCAGGTGAGACATAAAAATTACTCTGTATAGGGAGAAATATCTTTGTTTCTCATGTGGAACACAATAGTCTAGGAAAAAGGATGGAAGTAATCCCAATATTAATTATTCCTCCTCCATTTTTAAGTTGGCCTATTTCTATCTTCTGTTTCTAGGACAAGACATGTGAGGATGGATACCTATCAAGAGAGACAGCAAATATGTGCTCCAATCACTTTGGACTTAATGTACAATCACTTTTTTACTTACTGTACAGTGGCAACCTATATATGGCTATTCAAAAATAGGTTGCATCAAGTGCCAGGAGATTTATTTCCTGGTAAGAGAGAGCCAGCATGGTGTAGTGGTTTGAATGTTGGACTATAGTCCTTGAGACCAGGATTCGATTCCCCACTCAGACATGGAAATCCACTGGGTGACCTTGGGTGTATCACACAGCCCCAGAAAACCTCATGATAGGTTCTCCTTAGGGTCACAACTTGGAAACAACTGGAAGGCACACAATAAGCGTGTGTAGGATTGCAGCAACTAATTCGCTAGTTTGAATTCAGAGAACCATTAACTGAACATGTTTTTACCAGCTTCTTTTCCAGTGTCCCTCAACATTCTTCTCTTTTCCTCATTTTCTCCTTTAAACCTACTCCAACTACCCAGTTCAAAAGGGTAGAAATACTGCTTACAGAAAATTCTTTAAAATTAAGGTTGCATTTGTATGTGTTCTGATTTTGAACTCTGTGGTACCTCCAGACACAGATAGGATTTCACTGTAACTATTCGTTTTTGCTAAGCACAGGTAATAAAAGCAATTTGAAATATTGATTTAACTTTTGTTTATATTAGGAGAACATTGTGATTTTGATATAAGGAAAGGAACATTATTGTCCACCTGCTCTGCATAAAATGAAGTTGCTACTATTAATTACAGATGCTACTACATCTATATAGCAACTCCCAGGCAAAATAATACACTTTAAATTATTTACTATTGGCTTCAGTAGGAAAGACAGAAGCACAAATCACTTTTTTCTTTTGAAATCAATGGAACATTAAAGCAACTTACATCATTCCCTAAATTAACAATCAAACCCATTATATACTAGTTATAAATAACAATACAATCTTGTCCTCTGAATGTTATATGAAGATCTGTTCACACAAATGGTTAGAATGAATAAGCTCCCCCTACCCTGCCCCCAGTGTTCAGAGACAGATAGTTGTCCTTAAGATACCAGCATGCTCAGATAGAAAATTTACTTGGTGGTGGAAAGGGGCATCTGAAGACAGAAGGAAAGTCCATCCATGGGACCCAGTGAAGCCTGAGTGTGATTGCTTGATGAAAGTGATGGAAAACTGGGTGGGAGTAAAATGGAATGACTCACCATGCAGGAAAATATGGCTGGTTGGCCAAAATACACTGCAATGTTTCTGCTTGTATAAATTAAGATATTCTCCACCCTCAGTGGAGGCAAGTCCATCCACGTTCTTGAATGTAAGTTTCACTAATGTAATTTTTCTGGATGATGCTTCAGTAAAACCGAGTGTGGAAGTGTCTGACAGCCACAATTCAGAATGGTTGTTGTGTGCCTTCAAGTCGTTTCTGACTTATGGTGACTCCAAGGCAAACCTAGCATGGTGTTTTCTTGGCAAGATTGCCCTTGCTTTCCTCTGAGGCTAGGGCTAGGAGAGAGCTTGACTTGCTCAAGGTCACCCAATGGGTTTCTGTTGCTGAGCAGTCTCCAGGGTCATAGACCAACACACAACAACTACACTACACTGGCTCTCCACAACTCCACAACTATTGTATTAATCGCTTTTCCAACACCCAAATGATATTCTCATCAAACCCCATAAATCAGGGAGTATGACAGTGAGAAAATTATTGAGTAAAATAAGAAAAAGTCTTTAAGGATAAGGCCTAAATTCAGTTACTAGCCTCAACCAGAATAGACCCACTAAATCATTTTCTGAATAAGCCAACATTTATGTAAAACCTCATTGATTCACTAGTTCTTTCCCAGTTGGAACTATCAGATGGATTTAGCCTTTCCAAATTTATTATGGTATAGACTTCTGTTAACTATGAAAAATTACGCTTTGACATAATATTTTTTTGTTTTAAGGTGGCACAGCTACCCCCCTCCCATTTGGCAACAGACTAAAACAGCAATAACATTGGAAAGTGTATCTAATACTTCTGTGGGGTTTGTGAGTTGGTGATTATACTGAGTAACACTGTATATTCACTAAAATTTATCAAGATAGATTTAGACAATGGTATTCCTGCCTGCTCAGTCATGTCCAATTTGCATAGCCTGAGATCATCTTTGCTTTGTTGGCAAGACACTTGTCTTCTCTCATCTTTATAAAATGTATGGGTCCATCCAGCCAGGTTTTGCCATTTATATACCTCCACACTGTGAGGAAGAGGAGGCTGAACTCTGGAATATTTTATTCATTTATTTATTTATTTTGTGTTTTGGAGTATTGTGATAGGACTTCAGAAACCATTTTTTTAATAAGCAGCACATATGGGTTGAAATCCATTTATTAGGGGCAAAACTCTGGGCAAAATATGAAATGGGGATGGGAATAATGTAGCCCTGCAAATATTGTTGGACTGCATCCTCCCATCCTCCCTTGACATTGAGTATCCTGGCTAAAGGTGATAGGAATCATAGTCTAATAACATCTGGAAGGCCACCTATTCCCCACTCTGTGTAAAAGATTTCACTGCAACTTTGTTACAAGGAAGTTTAGAAAGCTGAATACATTGTTTTCCAAAACCAGCTGCCTCAAAGCTTCCTTCTACTTCCTCTTTTTCTTTCAGTCTTGCTATATGACTTCTTTTCAGTGTTGCTTGCTACATTAAGCACAAGCCTTGCATCAGTTCTGGGGAGGCTATATAGACCAAGGATGAGTAATTATGTGAGTTATAAGCCTAAAACAGGTGGATGGCCCCATTTCCCACTTCTGCTGTAGACTTAAACAACTGTGGGCTATTTTTCTGGACAACAGTTTCTTTCTGGAGCTCCAAAATGTATACTTCAACCAACCAATGAGCAATGGTTCAAGTCCTTAGAGTTTACTGTCTATGCATGGGGAAAGCCAGGGTGCTGGAAAAGTTGGATGAGGTGCCTTCTCTAACCATTTAAACAAGCTATTGCTCTGGGCAATCCCCCTGCTGTTTTTTGAAATGTCATTTGAAGAGGACAAACCCACATTTTTCCTGTGTGTTCACAAGTTCTGCTCTGAATGTGTCATCTCTTCTCTCCTGGCTCAATTACATGCCCTGTCAATTACATAGCCCATTACATAGCCCTGCCAAGCCATCCCAACATAATGCAAAATATCAGCCCTGCCTCGCCATCTGCTAAGTATGTTTTTATACCCCTAGCTCAAAGAATGCTCATGGGGCTTGTGGGACCTGATTAACTGCAATTAGTAAGCTTTCCAGCTACACCAATGCTTTGAGAAGTACAGTTATGCACTTATTAGGGCTGTGGCCCAAAATCAGGACAAGTTCTCTTAGAACAACATTCTGCATCTGGTAATGGAGAACCGGAGCTGTTCCATGATTTCCAAGCAATTATAATTTTACCAATATGTATCAGTGTATATAGGTGTAACCAGATCAGATTTAAAGTGTCAGTGTATTAATATTAATATTATTGGAATTCCTGTTTAAATATCCATTTATGGAGAGTCCTTTCTGAGGGCATTTACAGCCAGAACATTACAATTTACATGCACCCTTTTGTAGATTTATAACTAGTAAAATGAGGAAAAAAATAATAAGTTTTGAGGTCTTGTTTATTCACAGTTTTCTTTAATAAACATTTTGCCAAGGTTTTTGTGGACATGCACCCAAATTTTTATGGCTCAGGTTATAATGCATATACTGTTAGATGTCAGAAAATACTGAATGCCATGTAGTGCTTGCAATACTTCCCCTTCCTCCCCCACCACCAATTTTTCAAGTGGAGCCAGAAACAAAAATCTGGTCCTCCTAGCAACACAGTTATGTATATCTCTGATCATTGACTCTAAAAGTACATTATTATTAGCTTGCATCCAGCATTAAAGCAATATAGTACCAATTTATGGAATTTTACAAAGCAAATGTATCTTGCACTTAGTAACTGGTTAGTATTTTAATCTATGCTACATATAGTTTTATAAGATAGTTTAAAGCTTTTCTTTGCCATAATATTTAGCAGCACAAACACAGAATCTCTGTCAACAGAATTTAATGAGTGGGAGCCAGAGAGTTAGCCCCAATAAAATCTGACTTTTTCCTTCTTTGAACAGTTGAACTCAATGACGTATTACAAAGTATTTCTAAAATTCCCTTCCATTTCAAAAGCTGTTTCCTAACTGGAAATACTGCTAACACAGAAGATTGTTTGAGACTGACTTCAAAACCTCTGAATTCAGAAAACTATCTTTATTTCTCTGGATCCTCCTGGTGAATGACAATAAATTTAATGAGGCTACTCAGGCAAGAAACATAATGAGCTACATAAAGCTTTGAGGTATGCAACCATGGCATCCTCATGCCAAAAGTTACAATAAATGACAAATGCAGGTCAATCCAGTTCTTTTTTATGTCAGTGTAATTTAGCCCATTGATATATATTTTTTCAAATAGTACAAACTGGTACAAGAGCATGCAAGTTGATACTGATTAGTTTTAGGGATGAGTGGTCTTCTCCACCTCGTGTCCAGTGCTGGGGAATATGTGACCCTCCAGCTGTTGTCGGACTTCAACTCCTATCAGCTCTAGTCAGCACTGTCAGTCAACATAAGCCAGCATAGCTGACTCCCTATCATGGAAGATGAAGTCCAACAACATTTGGAGCGCCACATGTTCCTTTTCCCTGATCTATTGTGTTTACCTTATTCTTACGGGAACATTACACGGCAAACCAAAAGCAGTAGTCAAACCTAAAAAAAAGTCATTCTAGTTATTCTAATTAGATTGAAATTAGTTGAATATCATTAAGAATGGAATGGGCAAGTTGGGACATAAGGTAATCTTTTTATTCTTCACTTTCCTAGAAACCATAAGTTCTTTTTCTTGACCCCTTGCCTGTCATTCTAGTAAAGGACCCAGGACCCAGAACTCAAATGGATGTTAATTACTTCAGACTTATATTTGACTACATTTACAGATCTGGGATCCTGGCAAAGTTTGAAGCTTTTCTGACGATGCTAATGAAGAATAACTGGAGCTATAAATATTTGTCAATTTATTACAAATCATCCAGTGATCATGTAACAGACTTTCTGCTTCATCTCCAATAAAATCAATAATCATGTCCTTCTTGTCAAATTGGTTATGTGCCCTGATAGTCTTAGATTTATTATCACTCTAGAGGTGGATCCAGACTAGATCATCCTTACAGTTGTTGTTGTGTTGCCTTTAAGTCATTTCTGACTTATGGCTACCCTGAGGTGACCCTATCACAGGGTTTTCTGGGGCGAGAGTATGTGACATGCCCAAGGGTACTCAGTGGGTTTCCATGGCTGAACAGAGAATTAAACCCTGGTGTCCAAGTCATGTCCAACACCCAAACCACTATACCATATTGGCTGTCAATCTTATCTGTAGTCCCTCACATATCACTTAAATGAAGTCTTTTAGTTTATTTCAATCTACTTGAAGCATGACCAAATCTGGACTCATTCTTAGAGGTACACTTAACTGTAACTGGCCATTTAATAAAGCCTTCTATTTTAAAGCTTGGGAATTCATCTTGCATCAATGAATGAAAGAGTAAAGCTAGGTCTCTGAGTGGTCCAGCGTCACTGATATGATCCAGCTACTCCCTGTGAACCTACTATTATAATTGGTTTAGCAATTACTACAGCTTCTAAAACTTAAAACCTTCAGACAGTCTCTCTCATACAGTGAAACAATGTTGTGTTTTCACGAATTCTGATCCATCCAGAAAATAGCCAACTTAAGGAGGTCATGAAGGACATGAACAGAGCTGAGCAAGTCTCAGACTGGACAAGACCCACAGCATGTAAAGCCCCACAGTATTTGTAGCTATTTATAGAAGTTGTAATGCCTTTTGGATGGAAAGAGGTGTGTCCTGGGCTCACAGCTACAGGCTGTCAGTACAGTAACAGCAAACTGGAAATTGCTTTATTATCTGTATCTAAATCCTGGGTAGAGGACTCAATGGGAGTGTACATTATACATACAACCCATTATAAATGTGACACATCTCATTTTCATCAATCTAGTCTGCCTGGAAATAAACACTGTAATGTGCTTCTTTCCAAAGACAGTAGGCAGCGAGTTTTGCCTATATCCACAGCAAAAGTTCACATTGATTGATTTCTGATCAAAGTATGCATTAATAATGTGTACTGTCAGCAGGTATTGATATTTTGTATAGTGTTGTATTCTTATAGAGAGATTACAGTCTCTTAATATTCGAGATCTCTTTATTTTGCATTTGTTTCTCTATGATTTTCTATGTTTCTATGTTATTCAAAACATATATGTTTTATCCATAAATGGAGCACATTCTATTGCCAGCAACAAAATGTACTATAATCAAATGAGCACCAAAACATGAATTACTTCTGTACTTAGTAAACTGCATTCAGTGTAGCTATTTCCCACCTTTTGGGAATCACCAAATGGTTAATCTCCTCTACAAAGTCTCTTAATAAGTAAAACATGTAAAACATTTGTTTCATGTTTCCATTTTTTTAACATTTATTTTCTGCAACATTCATTTTTAAATACTAAATATTAAAATTAGCATTAAATGCTCATTTTAGAGAGTATAAATCTAAAGCAGTATATGAACAAGCTACATTTCTTTCTTTTTTTTGTCTGACACTTCCTTGAGGCAATATATTACAAATTTATCTGTACATCCTGGTGTTAATCTAGCAGACTATACTGGAATAATTACTGCTCAAAAATACTTGGTCAAATGAACAGTATATGCATTATGCTGCCTTGTAAGGAGAGATTATTTAAGAAAGACTCATCAGTGGAATGCTATTTGATCCTTGCCTTCATTTTGTGTTCTACAAGCCATAAACTATAAATTAAATAAAGGCAAAATGGTAAAAAAAAAAAAAAAGCAAGCTTGAAACAAGCCCCTTCTTCTGCTACAGTGCTTCCATTTAGAGTTAAACATTTTCAAACAGAGTTCTGAATGAGATTTCTTAGGATATCTGTAGGTGCTATATACAAGCAAATCCACAGATTTGAGCACAAACTAGACTTATAAGCAGAGCTTTGCAAGAACCAACTCTTAACTCAGAACTTATATTGAGATGATGACATCAGAATTCTCTTTTGAAGAAAGTTCACTGTAGTGGATTTAGCCTTTTAAAATTAAAGCAGATGTGTTTTGCAGAGTCATACTGTATCATGATTTTAGATCTTTAATAGTGGAATCTGCCAAACCATCACAGATGAAACCAGTTCATCAGGACGCTGCTGCTTTGACTTCTTATTCACTCTTCTGTGTCCTTGTCCTCCAGAGATGACTAAGACAGATATTGCTTTCCCTTCTTTGGACCGGCGTTTCTTACCCTGATTAAGAGACACCTCTTTCAGAAGGTCATAAACAGCACTCTCCTCAGGCCTGTGTTCAGTGGAGTTTGATCCATGAGACAATGTCAGAGATCCAGAAGATGAAGACAAGTCACTTTTTTGAGCAATGGATCCTAGAGAACCTCCCAGCCAAATAGCACTGTCATTTGGGTTGCTTAGAGAAGAGCTTGGCCTCTCACTGGAAACAACATTCTTTTGGTCTTCATCTTTCAGTCCTGAATGTGGATGCCTAGATTTATTTTTGCTTCGCTTGCTTGTCACAGAGGCCATGACAAGGAACTTAACAGGGCCATTATGTGCATGGTAAGAGACCATTCCTCTTCCTGCAATCAAATGGAAAAAAGAAAGGAATTATCACGTCTATTAGCTAGAAAGGTTGTGTTGGGGTGGCTGGAGTATAACAAGGAAATGAAAAGAAGGTGAGGCATGATACTCGTAGATGTATTCTATCCTGATTGCCGTAACTGGTTCTATATCCTCCAGGAAAGAGACATCTGCACAGATGCAGTGAGATCATGGGCCAGCCCATCCCTTCTCTGGGATGGGGATATTTGGAGTGACAAGTTCTCTATGCTCAGCTGCCCTTGGGTGCTACAAGCCTGAGCATTACTAAAAAGCAGGTTTCTTGCTAGCTTGAATATTATCTCATTAGCCACTATGTCCTTATGATTCTTCTCTTTAACTGACAGCTATACACCCCTTAGAAAAGGACTGTGTTAAGTTACTCTATGTCTTTGTATACTGTTAATATGGGAACATACTGTTAGATTTAAATGGGTTCAGTGACCATTTTTCTTGCTGAGGCATTATCCCCGAGATGGGGAAACTCAATGACTTAGAGCCATAATCTGCATTCTGCCAATGGAAATGTGCCTTGCAGGAAGCCCAACACACGGAAGTTGTCTTTGCCGAATTTGAGGGGACATTCCCCTTCCACTTAAACCACAGCCCATTCCATTCAGAAGATTCCCTAAGCTTCTATGTAGCATTCTGGAAAGGGATGGATGCTCTGGAGGAAAGGAGGAGGGGAGTTTGCTTCCACCAGCCTAGGCTGGTTGTTATATCTGATGTCTGGATCCAAACCAATGTGATAATCTACTCAATGAACATAGTAAACGCAACTGAATAGATTTCACCACCATAACACTGGTGCTGGATGACAGCCCATAGGAGGTGTTTACTTCTTTGCTACTCTGAATTGAATTGGCTTCTGATCATTAGTTCATGTGGACCCCTGCTACCATTACATTTTTGCAGGTTACCTTCCAACTCTTGCCAAGCAACAGAGAATCTATGTGTTTTTGGCTTTCATTCCACATCTTCTGATCTTTCCCTGCTGCTACCCTTCCTTCCTGCTCACCTACCCTTGAGTCTACATATGGAAAAACAATAACTACACCTCTTTAGACTGCAGCTGGATTATGCTATTTTTGAATGCTCCTCTACATTTTTTTTAAAATCACAGCAAATAGAAAAGCTCTTTCCCTACTGAGCTGTTTTTTCTAAATATGTTTTTAATGTAAGGAGGCATCAACTACTGATCATCCTCTTCAGTCTGAAATAGCGCAGTTGATACTATCTCTAAATCTTCTCCCAGGATTAAAGCAACATATTAGAACATATTTGAAAAGTTCTCAAAACCAACAAACTGTATACTTCTGACTTTAGAAATAATAATCAATAATTAGAACATGTAGAGCTGAAGCTGACATACAGTTCATGCTTTGTTCTCTGTTTCCACAGTATCACGAATAAGGGAATCAGATGACTTGTTTTAGTTGGCATGGGCACTGTTTTAATATTACTAGCTGTCTCCACAATCCTTGTTTTGAATTCATCTTACTCCACATTTGTTGCATATTTACATGTTAGTGCTGGCAACACTGAAATGGAATTCAAACTTTACTGGACATTCCAGAGGAAAGCTTCAGAAGTTCAGGACCTGGAAGCATAGTGACACTTCCTTTGCCAGATATTTAGTTATTGTGGTATTCTAAAATAAAAATATGGGATTTCAAACTATTTATCTATTTACCTATTAAGCCATTTACCTATTATCTATTCAGATATGGATTTACCTATGTTAATTTATCCATTTATCTACTGTTGTTGCTGTGTGCCTTCAAGTTGTTTCTGACTTACGGTGACCCTAAAGCGAACCTATCACAGTGATGTGTCTAAATTCACACGGTGTGTGACTGTAATGTGCCTAAGGTCACCCAGTGGATTTCCATGGCTGAGCAGAGAATTGATAAGTATATTTTGATAAGTCAAGTATATTTTGACTTATGGTGACTCTATGAATGGGAGACCGCCAAGTCACTCTGTTATCAAAAGCCCTGCTCAGGTCTTGCAAATTCAGAGCCTGGGTTTCCATGAAACTGAAGAAAGTCAAGAAAGAAAGCACAAAATCAGTTGACATTAATAAAACAAAAATAACAACCACAGACGGTTTACTTAACTTGGACACAGACAATGACAATGACAACACTGAGATAGTCAAAGACTTCCTATATACCTTGGCTCAGTCATTAATCAGAACAGAGACTGCAGTCAAGAAATCAGAAGACTAAGACTGGGAAGGGCAGCTATGAGGGAACTAGTAAGATCCTCAAGCGTAAAGATATATCATTGAATAAGGTAAGGATTGTCCATGCCATTGTTGCTTAAGTTAAAAGCTACAAAATAGAAGCACTTTAGATTTAGAAGTTTATGTGTTATCTGAAAGGATCCTCTGGCTATTTATCAAATATACGATGTATAATTACCTAACAGGCTCTCAGAGTCTCCTTTACATTTACAAAACGTATAAAGTCAGCTCTCCAGATCTGTGGCGTTCACGTTCATGGATTTGATAATTTGCAAGTTACTTCAACCTCTGCTATTTCCCTACCTCAGGCTTTTCTTTTTTCTGGGAGAACCCTCCCTCTCAGCAACTCCAATCAGGCCACACAGCCCTCTGACCTTCTCCTCCTCTATCAGCCACTGCCTGGCCAGCTAAGGACAGATAACAGCCAATTTCTCAGCATCACATTTCTAAATGCTCCCCACACACCCAGGGAAGGAGATGGATGAAGACAGGAAGTACAGGGCCACCATGTGTATCCCCTCTTTTTCCTGATATGGTGTGGGCCCTGGATGTCTGTGCTCCCCACCATGTCTTGGTCTCCTTCCCACAGACACACACACACACACACACATTTTGATATTTGTGATTTTTCCACTTTTGCGAAGGTCCCACATCCCTAAACCTAAAGAATGCAGAGGGCCAACTGTATATCTGACTGTTCAGACCAGAGTTACTCATTAAAACAAAATGATTCCACTCTAGCAATTCCTATAAATATACAGAACCATGCTTATAAGTAACAATTTCCTCACACAAGTCAGTCAGAAGGAACAGCCCCATGCAAGCTGCCCCCTCTGTTAAAGAAGATGCTGAAATCCTATTTGCTACATAAAAGTAGCTTAACCTTGGTGGGCTTATATCTTAACAAGCAGATCAAAAAAAATGTGGGAGAGCTACAGTTCTTCTAAGGTCTTCTAAGTGAGAAAAAGCAGCACCAAGAAGCTACAATTACAGGAAAGATATTATTATAAATACAGTATTACATCAATAGTTGCAAATTTGTTTAAAGAACATTACAGGCCACTTTCTGGTCATTTTTGCATTCTACTCACCAGTTACTTTTGGAATTCCCTGCAAACGAGGAACTGGGAGAGCTACTATAATCCCCAGATTTGTTCCAACCAGTAATAAGCCATGGCAAACCAGGAGGCTGGTTACAGACACACGTTGCTGTCCTGCAAGAATGAGAAAGGACAGAATTACTTCCCCATTAGGATCTTTCCAGTTGTGAAAGTGAACTCTACTGTAAAGCAGACTATTTTTTTTAAAAAAGGTCTTTTTTAAAACTTTTCTTTTTAACATAACATAAACTCTTCAATCAATCAACATCGCTAGTTAACAGATTTCAGTGTCTGATAGCAGTTCATCCAACCAAACCTTAAGTTTTATCTGTCAGTGCTCATGATATCTAAGTTTTCTTGATTCTGAAGATGTTATTCTCTTAACACTCCTCAGGTAGGTAACACATATGCTTTTATAAATGTATTTGAAAAAAAACAAGGCACACACCATTAAGATAAAAGATAGAGACCGTGCTACAGGACTATAATGGATTGTCACTCTGTTACATTTGCATAGGTCTACAGGTCTAGCTAATCTGCAGTTTCTATGGCTTTCTGTCAGACTGCTGTTTTGACAATTGGGCTGATTTTCTACATCCTCAACATTATTCCATGAGGGATGCAGAAAAGTAAGGGAGGGTGTCAGTTCTGTCCATTTATCCAACTAGTAACATGATGAATATAATCAACCAAAATGATGTATCTAGTAGACACATGACCAAATTGGCACGTGGTTACATGGAAACTAAGGTTACAGTCCTATACCTGCTTAGTTAGAAGTAAGACCCAATGAAGGCAATCGTATTTACTTATGTAGGAAAATGTAAGTCTGCTGGATATAGTAACATTTGATCCAAGGATTACAGCAATACGCATGATATCTGGGTTGCAGAGTTCTCTCATTCTCTTTCCTGGTTACTTTCTGTATGTGTGTGCACTGCATACAAAAGATGAATTGATGCAGATCATCTGCTCTGCCCTTTGCTCTAAAATGCAAGTTTGTGTTTTATTAAAATCCATCCATCTGTCTGTCTGTCTGTCTGTCTCTTTCTCTCTCTCTCTCTCCAAGGCTTCCTCCATATTCTTCTCTCAGCTGGCCATCTTTTAGCTATTTGGCAAAGATCCAAATCTTTGTCTAATGTCTACTCTTGCCTGAGTTTAACATAGCATACAGCAAAATAAAATGCAAAAATAAAAAGTACTACTCTGACCTCCTTCACAAATAATGGCCTTACAGCATGCATTTATTACCATTTTCAATTTCCCCATTGTGGCAACCTCACATTCACAATTGGTACTCCAACCTAGAATATGTTATCTTCTACCACATTCATAGGAACATTCTCTTTGCCAGCCATTTACTCATTGCACAAACAGTTGTGCAAGTGTGTTTTTTTTCTACAGTTGTGTCATTCTGAAAAGAGGGCTCACAAAACGGGAGCAAGAAAGTCTGTTTCCCACGTAGCTTTAGGGACAGTACCTTAGCTGCAGAGCTGCTTTAAATCTTTTCCCATTGCAGTTTGAAATGGTGAACCTGTTTTGCTTAATGGAACTTGTGGAGCTGAAGATTTTACCTTGCTTCTGCTTAAAGCACGGCATGAATTAGACATCATTTCACTCTGCGCTTAAAGGAAACTACTTATGAGCCTGCTAAAGATGCCTATTAAAAGGAATTATAAAATAGTAATGAAAGGGATATACTGGATCTCTAAAGGGTAAAATGCCCATGTGCTCTGTCAGAACTGATCAAAGAGTCAGCTTTGAATGAAACTGAAAAGTCTGCCCTCCCAGCCAAAAGGTGAATGATGCTAAGATGATCACAGCTGGAAAGAAGTGGAAGACATCTGTCAGGAAAAGGTCACTACACTTTTCAAACAATGCCAGAAGCTCTGGCCCAGAGTTGTTTGTGAAAGTCAAAATATACAGACATGTATTAAGAAAGCATTTTCTCTGGAAAAAGAAGATTTAAAAGTATTGATGTCTGATGCAGAGGAGGAGGAAACTCTGAATGGAAGCCTGGCATTTTTTCATTCATATGAAAATTATACTGGCTTTATTAAAAACCTAATCATTTAATTTGAAGCTGATATGCGTCTAGCCAAAATCCATTTCCAAGTGAACTTCTGACAGTGGGAAGAGGTCAAAAGCATTGTGCAGACCTAAGTATTATAAATAATTGTAACGGTCATAAATCTGAGTTGGACAATTGCAGCCTTGCAGAAGCATTCAGCCTACATTCCTATTGGATCCTTCAACAAATATAGTTAATAGTGAGGGATTATGGGAGATGCAGTCCAAAAACATTTAAGAGCACAGAGGTGGCCACCTGTGATTTGTATATTCTCTGTTTTCCACTCAAATGAGCATTTCCTGTATGGAGGGGCAGGCTGGGTTATATGAGATCCAAATGCAAGTGGCTGTGAAACAGTGAGAAGGCATGAAAGGAAAATTATGATGCTGTTGAATTTAGGAAACAAAGTGGCTCAAGATGGGGACTTGCACATTCCTGCTCCCTTGCTTTCTTGAAAAATGGAGCATGGCTAAAAATGAATATAGAAGCCATATGGCAGGTAATCACTTTCTAGTTCTAAATGTTAAGGATTAAGTTACTCAGATCAATCAGATTATCAGTTATGATAAAGGTCTTCCTCTCCAAAGCTGCAGTTCTGTATCCCATTACGTAAATGAAATCAGTATGTTCAAGCTACATGTAACATGACAGATTCATAATTTGATCTCTCAATAGATTTGTGGGGTTCCCCTCATGAAATGCCTCTACAGGGTGTTTAACTATTTCCTTAATCAAATTCATACAGTCTGCCCAACCTAGTTTACCTACAGGTGAAGTACAAAGGCACCTGTACCTTTTTCCATTACAGGACAAATGGTAGCCGAGGATGGGCATTTTATCTGGGAATACTGGCACATATAAAAAGGAGTCATCCTTTCTTCTTCACAGATATGGGAGCATGCACATTCTACCACTGTTTCATGGGGGTACTGAAAAGGTGATTCATGTGCAATGGGGACACACTGGGTGACCAGCCCTGTGTGACATGTTGTTGAGTGAAGAAGCCATAGCTGCATACAGATATATTCATGCAGGGTTCCTTCACACTGGGGTGAGGGAATTCTGATTATCTCAGAATTTCCCTTGGCATGGAGAACTGTATGTATATCACACCCATTTTTTTCCAGCACCTGAATACAATGTTGGCAAACTACTGGAACACAGCACCATGATCCCCTCATTCACTGGGTGAATGTAAGCACAGGAATCATATATGCTCATCCCAAATCACTGAAAAATCAAATTATGGTTCTTCTTCCCATCTAGGATATACTTTGTTACCGTAAGTTTGGTAGAGTATGAATAAGTAAAGAGCCGAGCAGTTCTGCACTTGCATCCTCCAAACCAGACATAATGCAGAATAGAGGTGGGCAAAGTGTGGTCCAAAAGCATTTTTTTTAAAAAAAACTCTGCTCCCTAAACTCATCTAGATTGCCCTTTTTCTAGCAGAAAAAATGGAATTACTTTTCCTGGAAGCAGGGTTCTCCTTACACAGTTAAACAAAGCAAAAATACCCATTTTTTTTCAAAACCAAAAGTAGATTTCCATCCAGTTTTGTCCCCTCCTCCTCTTCTTCTTCTTCGGGCAGCCTGTTCAGTTTCTGGAGGCTTCAAGGTCAGGAAATTGGCCCCTAAGCCCACCAACATTATCAAAAGCACTGTATACCAACAATGTGAAATAGCTCAAACTAATAGCTTAAACTATTCATGTGGATAACTTGGTGTGGATGTGACATGGAAAATGAAAGCATCCTAGGGATTTTGTTTTGTTTTTGTGGGAAGGAGTAGTTTTGCTGTTCTGCCTCTCAAACAGAAATGAATATGAGACATGGACACAGTTCAGGCAAACTCTCTGTTTTTAGGAGGGAGGGCACTGGATGAGGAGATCTCTAATGCAGCTAGCAGAAAAGTATTCCTGTGTGTTTGTGTGGTTCCTTCCAAAAGCACAGAGGAAACTGCCAGCTATCTCTGCAGCCTCTACCACTTCATTGCTTTTTATTGACAGTTTAGTAACAAGGAACCCCTAACATTCTGGCTATGAGAGCCAGCTCTTTGGACTGGAGGTCGTAACTGTAGCTATGCACTGGAATGCCAAACTGCTTGTTTTCACAGTAGGCCTGGTAGCTCGCCTTCTTTTTGCCAATGAGCTGTTTGGTTATAAAAAAAAAAAATTAATGCTGCTACACTGAAAATCACCATATGTAACAGAACTGAAGGCACAACTGATATTAGAAGAAAAGTTGTTCTCAGTCTGGCCTCACCACTATTTTACTTGAGCCATTGCCCACAGCTAACATCTTTACATAAGTTGCTCATATGTTTCTTTTGCTTGTTTATTTGGAGAGAACAGCTTGCCATAGTTCATTGTCTAGCTCCTCTGCTGTGTTACACAGCACAACACATACATACAAAGTTAATAATCAGAGTTTACATGATGAATCTATACCTAGCTCAAACAGCTGGTGGCAATGATCTGATGTAGCCATTTCACTTTCTCCATGAGACTTTGGGGAGGAGTGAGACTAAAGCAGCTATACAGTAAGGCTGAGGTGGAAATTATGCAGTTCTGCAAAAACTGCTGGACCACAGCAACCAGTATGCCTTCCCAGTGGCAATGCTGGCCTGAGTGGCTGGCAGTTGGCAGGCATGAATCCCAACCCTGCTACCAAATAAGTGAAATCAAAACTACCAGCACACCTATATTAAAAATGTGCTCTCTTTACTGTCTTTTGTCTACCATGTTAGAGAAAAAAAATGTGTTGAGAGAGGGAGCTGCGGCCTGTAACGGGAAACCAGAAAATACAGAACTAGTGGTTTGTGACATTCAAATAACATTGCTTCCACATGTGAAAATTGCAAGCAATTACTCAGGAATCTAACATCTTGAATACAGGAGGCATGCTTGGGAATAACAACTGGAACTGAGGTCAAGCGGAAATCCTCTGCTCTTAAATGATGGAATAGTTGAGAAATGAGGAAACACCTGTTTGGTACGTCAGTTTCAACAACATGTAATAAATGCAAGATGGTGCAGCATAAGATTATTTAGATATATATTTCTTGATACGTATATACTGTTGGAGAGGGTTCAGCTTTGTATTTTTTTTTTCCCTGTTTGCTGTTTTCTGAAAGGGTTGCTGGTAAATTCAGTTTATGATCATCCAAAGTATATAATCTGCAGCCTGCCACATTTCACAGAAGAAAACCAGGGCACGCATGATCAAGCAACATCAGAGTGTGGTCAAGATGGCAAAAGTTATTACTGAGGAAGAACATGTAAGCCAAGACAGGCTGAAACAGATTGGTTTTGTCTGAGCCTTTGGGAAGGGCAAAATTCCAACTCCTCCTCTTCTCTCCTACCTGCTCAGTTAATTGAGTGTGTATTACTTCTGAACTTTGAAGCCAGTTTACAGTAGGTGAAAGTGGGAAGAGGAGAGAGAATGTGGGACATTTTAAAACTGGCTGAAAAAGTGGGACAGCAGAAGATCATTTGGGACTATCAAACTGGGACAACTGGAGAGTATGACAATCGGCTCTGAAGGAAAAACTAACCCACCCTGACAACCAAATGGATAACAACGGGACAATCACAACTTAAGATGGTCATCATTTCATTGCCTTAATAGCAACAATTCCTATAGTGTAACAATGCAATTTTTTGCACAACAACCATGCACATATAAAAGAACAAAACTGAATATTTCAGATCACTGAAGAATAATGAATATTTTGGTTCTTGTGGGTTTTTTGGGCTTTGAAACCGTGTGCTACTTGTATTTTCTCCTGACGTTTCGCCTGCATCTGTGGCTGGCATCTTCAGAGGAACGGTGAATTGGAAGCGGAGTGGAGAATATATATGCCAGTCTCCTCCTCCAGAGGGGAGGGAGCAATTAGCATAATAGTCCTACTGTGTGTATTGAATACTTGTGCCTGGAGGGAGACTTCCTCAGCCCAGGTGGGGCTCGTAAGGGCTCGTTAGTATCTTTTGTGTTTTGATGTTGGTGTTTTTCAATACTGGCAGCCAAATTTTGTTGACCTTCCGAGTCTCCTCTTTCCTGTTAAAATTATCCAAGTGTTTGTGGATTTCAATGGCCTCTCTGTGTAGCCTGACCCGGTAGTTGTTAAAATGGTCCAGAATTTCTGTGCTTTCAAATAACATTCTGTGTCCGGGTTGGTTTATAGTGTGTTCTGCTACTGCTGACTTTTCTGGCTGGATCAGCCTGCAGTATCTTTCGTATTCTTTGATTCGTGTTTGGATGCTGCATTTTGTGGTCCCTATGTAGACCTGACCACAGGTGCACGGTATGCGGTAAACTCCTGCAGAAGTTAGGGGATCCCTCTTGTCCTTTGCTGAGTGAAGCATTTGCTGAATTTTCCTGGTTGGTCTGTAATTTGTTCGGAGGTTATGTTTCTTCATGAGTTTCCCTATTTGGTCAGTGATGCCTTTGATATATGGTAAAAACACATTCCCTTCAGGTGGCTGTTTATCCTTACTCCTGTGGTTTTTTGGGGGTCTTGAGGCCCTTTTGATATCTCTGCTGGAGTACCCATTAGCCTGTAGAGCCCAGTTTAAATGATTCAGTTCCTCATTCAAGAGGGGAGGTTCACAATTTCTTTTTGCACGGTCTGCCAGAGTTTCTATTGTGCTCCTTTTTTGTCCTAGGTGATGGTTGGAGTCTTTGTGTAGATATCTGTCCGTGTGTGTAGGTTTTCTGTACACTGTGTGGCCCAATCGATGGTTGGGTTTGCGGGTGACTAGGACATCCAGAAATGGTAGTTTTCCCTCATTTTCTTTCTCCATGGTGAATTGGATGTTCGGGTGGATGTTGTTTAGATGGTCCAGAAACCGGGTCAGCTGTTCATCACCGTGGCTCCAAATGATGAAGGTGTCATCCACAAAACGGAACCATGTAGTGGGCTTTTTGGTGCTGTTTCCAGGGCTTGCCTTTCAAAGTGCTCCATGTAAAAATTTGCTATCACCAAAGCCCACTCAGCCTGGTGTTTACATTTTTTTAATTTTAAATTTTTTAATAACTTTTTATATAAATTTTTATTTTAAATAAATTTTAAATAATATTTATAATAAATAATAAAATAAATAAATAACAAATAAATATTTAAAATAAATAATAAATAAATAAAATTTTAAATAAAATTTTAATAATTTTTTTTATATAAATTTTTACATTCTAACAACTACCAGGTCAGGCTACACAGAGAGGCCGTTGAAATCCACAAACACTTGGATAATTTTAACAGGAAAGAGGAGACCAGGAAGGTCAACAAAATTTGGCTACCAGTATTGAAAAACACCAACATCAAAACACAAAAGATACTAACGAGCCCTTACGAGCCCCACCTGGGCTGAGGAAGTCTCCCTCCAGGAACAAGTATTCAATACACACAATAGGACTATTATGCTAATTGCTCCCTCCCCTCTGGAGGAGGAGACTGGCATATATATTCTCCACTCCGCTTCCAATTCACCATTCCTCTGAAGATGCCAGCCACAGATGCAGGCAAAACGTCAGGAGAAAATACAACTAGAACACGGTTTCAAAGCCCGAAAAACCCACAAGAACCAATGGATTCTGGCCGTGAAAGCCTTTGACTCTACAATTAACATGTTGATTATAAAATACAACAGTGAGTCTTGGCCACCATACTACTACAACTTACAGTACATTTCAATTATTCAGGGTATTTCACATATATTACAAATCAAGAAAATCACATCTTACATAATGTTGCTCAGTGAATTTGCAGCAGAGTTGATATTTGAGCCAGGGAACTCCTAGTTCATACCTCTCTGTGTGTTTTTTTTAAATTAAATATTTTTATTAAATTTTTCTACTAAGAAAAAAGAAAAAGAAGGACAGAAAAGAAAACTGTACATATAAACAAATCTATAGGAAATAGGATACGAAGGGTATCTATACATACATACAATAGATCAGAAGAACACATACAACATAAATTCCTAATGTTAAATTCTTTTCTTTCTTATTAGATTGTAATATATTTTGGGTTAGATCTATGCAGGACTCTCTTAGGATACTTCTCTGTGTTAAGGGATCCTGGGCCTGTTTTTAAAGGGGGGGGCTCAGCTTTGGAAGACAGATTATTATTCATTTTGCATGCTCACAGTTACTTACAGGGAGAAGGCAAATTACTTTTCCAGTCTGTTACCATCACTTAATATCCCTAAATAAAAAGACTCATAAAAGCAAAATGAGTACACAGTAGTGGTGTTCATGTGTTCAGTGTGGCTTACTCCCAAGTAAGTGTGTACAGGACAAATGGCAGGAAGCCTTTGTAGCTGCTGAAACGGCTCAATAACAATCACTGTCTTAATGTAGTTTGTGTGCTTAATCATTTCATACACTTCCAATTTATAATTCCCGAGGGAGCTCAACTACATAGGAGACTTAGTGGTCCAGTTGTGCCAGATCATTTCAGGAAGGAAGCGAGGCTTGGTGGCTCAGCCTAGTTTTGGGGAGCTCAAGCTCTTTGTGCCCCCTCCATTCCAGCATCCATATCTGTAGTAAACACCATAGCACATCTCATGTCATTTATTGTTATCTGGGAATCAAACTAAATTGTTTCTTCTAATTCTAGAGTGCCAACTTATCAATATGGTGCAGGTGACAAATTAATTTGGATGACATCTTGCCATATTATGAAATGCTATTTCTGCATAGCCAAATTAGCACAAACCCATGTTTGGTTTTCCTTGTAAAAGGAAACCCCCTGCATCATCACATCTCAAAACCCACGGATCTTTGTGTTTCATAACTTTGCTCAAATCCACCCTCTTCTTCCAAAGGATGATGAGGATAAGAAAGCTGATATTTAGAAGGAAAACATCTATTAAAGACAATATTATTGTACTGCTTTTCTTTTCCCTAGTGAGGAAATGTTTTCCTATCTCCCCTCAGTTTCCAGGAAATACATGTGTCATACTACAAGTCAGGGAGTGGAAATTACTCTTTGTTACATTGGTAATCTGTCACCAGGAACAATTTCCTTAGAGTCAGCAAAATTACTGTGAAAGGATGTACATTTTATCAAATGTATTTGACAAAGGAAAAAAATGGTTGGCTCTAGAATATAGTATAATATATATAAATACATTTTCATGCACAACACAAATTTACATAGTTTTATGAAAGTGTGAACTGCAAGACAAATTCTTGCAGCTAATCTTGGGCTACTCGGACGAGGTCAACTGGGATGAGAGAAGGTGTCAGATTTATTGCACTGTAGAACTGTGCATTCTTGCCACTTCTTCTGTAGTCTCAAGCTGACTTAATGGTCAAGTAGCCAAATTATGCATTACCAACTCAGCTCCTTCAATGGACTTCCACATCCTTTTAAACCACCAGACTTGTGTTCATTACAAGAACTCAAGATCAGCAGAAGTGATCATAGGATTTGGAAACAGAGAGATTTACAAAATTATAACAGATCATTAAACCTGAACAGTTTTTTAAAAAACACTATTGTTATTGGGTAACAACAAGGGTGGTGTGGTGGTTTCAGAGTTGGACTAGAACTCTGGAGACCAGGGTTCAGTTCCCTGCTCGGCCATGGAAGCCCATTGGGTGACCTTGAACACATCACACATTCTCAGGCCCAGAAAACCTAGAGAGAGGTTCACCTTTGGGTACCATAAGTTAGAAATGACTTGAAGGCACACAACAACAACAACAACAACAACATATTGTATTATTGGGTGTTAATTACATATTTTTAAAGTACCTTTAAATGTCCACAAAATGAACAAACTGGGTCACCTACTATAATATCATTGTTATTATTCATTTATTTATCCCTATCTTTTGGGCATGACTGGGACTCAAGATGGCTTACAAATTGAAATGATCACAATATCATTAAAATTATACCATTAATAAGTCAACATTAAAACAGAATTAAACTAACAATATTAAAATTTAAAACATAACCTTTAAACGAATAAAAAGCAGTCAATGCAGTACATTTAAAAAAAAACGCACACCCTTACAAGCTCTTTCCTTACAAGCCTTCAGTTCTAACAATGTGTTTGGGAAAAAGAAAAAGAAAAAAAGCATTTGCTTGCCAATAGAAGGACAGCAGATGGATTCATTTGAGCCTCCCTAGTGAGAGCATTCCAGAGTCTAGGAGAAGCCACTGAGGAGATCCTATCTTGTGTTCCCACAAGATTAGTTATACATGTGATGCTGGTGGGATGAAAGAAGGGCCTCTCCTGAGGATCTCAGGGTCTAGCCAAGCTCATTCAGGAAGATACAGTCTACCAGACAGTCTGGACATAAGCCATATAGACTTGTTAGGTAGGTCATAACCAAGAGCTTGAATTGTGCCTGAAAACATACCAGTGGCCAGTGGAGCTGCTGCAACAGAGAATTATATGATCCCTGTAACCATGCGGCAAAGTGTTCCAACATTTCATCTAAAATATTGTCTATTGAAGAGAACTACAACCCCGAGAAACAGTCAAAACCTTACACGATTACACAATTGTGCAGCTGGAAAAAAAAGCAGGTTTGACTCTGTAAATTGCCCTAATTGATAAGCCAAAATGTCTTTCTTTGAAGGTTATAGATATGATACACTTAAAACGTACCACAGCCATGTTCTTTTTTGTTGGTGTTTTCTATAAAGAGTAACAAGAATCTGTTACAGCTTAAGGATTTCTTTCTTTAGCTCATGGTTAGGGAAGATTAGCGAGATAGCAGTTTCAGTCTTATCCTGTTGCGTCTGGCTAAATGAAACAATATGGACTGTGTTTGTGTTTCTAGATATTTCTGATCTTGCCTGCTTTCCACCTCATCCTCTTTTCACAGATGCTACCTTAATCTAATATTCTCATGCTGTGGTGCAACTGACATTAAGACAATTAAAAAAAATTTAAAAAGAAGCAGCAGCAGCACACATATACTGCTTGTTCTATGCTCCTGCTTGTAATAGAGATGTTTGTGACACCGTTATAGTTATAATTTCCACTCTGTTGGATGCCTTAGCTTGAACCTTTCAAATATATCACCAGATAGCTATTCAGCTAGTAAAAAAGAGCATGCCATCACTTATACTAAGACCTAAGCAAGATATGATAGGGGAAGTGTTCATGTGAATACCATTTTGGCACATAAAGCAGGGACTGGATGTCTTTTCTTTATTGAAAAGGAGTACATGGGTTATTGGTGGTGGGGAAAAGCTAAATCTACTTAGTTTTCTTACCTTTCCAAAAAGTATTCTGTTGGCTTTAAGCAGTTCTCTCTCACCCTGGTTCTGAGATTGAAATATGAGCCAGGCTAGAAAGAAAGTGTTTAAAGCTAGTGGCAGCAAGGGTAAAGTGTGACCATGCAGGCATATATTCCTCTCCTTCTCTTGGTACTCCCTCCCTTTTAATGGAAAGTTCTTGTTCTTCGCTCCAGCAGAGATGTGCTGGTCCAGTCCATCAGTCTTGGGGCAAGAACCCCTCTTTGAAGGCTCCTTCCCTCATCTGTCATCACCAGCGACCATTTCAACAAGCTGCAGCAGAGGAAGAGGAGGTGGGAAGCCAAGCCAGGTCATTCTTATCCACCTCCTACCTCCTTGAAGAGAACTATTTGCTTTTGCCCTCTTTCCTTCCCATAATGTCTCTTTTCTCAGTCATAGCTTTTTAGATTACAATCTGTGGACAAGGACTTACTTACTTATTTATTTAAACTGATTGTTAGTAGGCCATTCATGCTCTAAATAAACAATATTTAAGAGCAAAACACAGGATAAAATGCATGGGGCTGCCCCCAATAGGAACAATATGGAAGCCCATTCTCCCAGCTCAGAGACTACCAAGCAAACATTGCTAAGCTCTAAGCTCTTCTAATGCATTAATAACCCTATTTAGATATTCAAAGCAAAAAGCAAACAACCAAAATAGAAGAAGAAACCACATAACATGCAACCTTCTGTAATAAAGATTTAATCTCACTGAATCATGAGAGACCATGTTTCTTTTGAATTTTTAATACAGAGAGACATGAAAATATGATTAAATCAATAGGTGTTAAATTCCGATTACAAATCCACTACTAAATTAGATGACACATAATGGCAAATACCACGGCTAAATGTATCATTATAAAACACAGCAGTCATCCCATTCCTCAACAAACTAAGCATCCTACATTTGTTTCTCCTATACACATATATATTACTTAAGTTTCATCACTACTGCCAAATCTCAGATCCTAATAAAACAGAGGGGAAGTAATATTCTTTTTCCCATGTGAGGCTATATAATCGTATTTACAGCTTTCAATGAATTAATAACCATTCTAGGTAGTTAAAAAACCCAAGGAAGCTCTTCTTTCACATAAATGGCCTCTCTCTTACTTCAGTCATGTGCTTCTGCTCACAGTGAGAGCAACAGAGAAGCAGCAAGGGATAGGAAAAGTAAGCATGAGGCTTGCTCCTCCAGATCTTTCCTGGATACAATTGCATTGGAAAGAATAATATCTGAACAAGGGCAGGAATATTTAAGTACTAAGCAGAGATTTACAGGGCCTAAATAATGCGGAAATTAAAATTCAGCCCAGTTGATTTTTAATTCATAGTCCCTGCAAAATGCACATCTGGCTGTGATATGCAAAAGCACAAAACCATTACAGGCCAGAATGCTACAGAGACACATCTAAGGTCAGGCACAACCTTCAATTCCTTTCTTTGCCCTTTTTGCCCAAGGAAAACTGTAACAAGCCCATTAACTGTAGACAAATTATTCCTGATCTAAATGATCTGATTTGACATATGCCTTGATTACATCCTTTCTGGATTACTGTAACACACTCGGTGTGGGGCTGTCTTTGGAAACTGTTCAGAGATTGCAGTGATCTAGGATGCTGCATGCCGGCTGACTGAGACTGGCTACAGGGAATATATAACTTCCCTGTTGGAACAGCTCTACTTGCTACTGGTTCATTTCAAGGCACAACTCAAAATCTTAGTTTTAATCCACAAAGCTCTACATGGTTTGGGTCCAGCTTATTCAAAACACATATCTCCTGATAGGAACCTGCCCAAATATTACGATCCTCAGGGATAGAGATTTCTCTCAGTTCAACCACTTTCACAGCCATATTCAGTGAGGAGGGAGCTTATTTGGTACTTGCTCCTACGGAACTTCCTTCTGCAGGAGACTGGTTCGGCTCTCTGCCTGCTCTCCTTGTGCTAGTGGGCAAAGACTTATTTCTTTACCCAGGTTTTTGACTATTAATTGACTATTAATTGGCCACTGGAGAAGTTTTTTTAATTGGGGTGTCCTATATTTTTATTACTATTAAGTTTTAGCCACTTTTTAAAATGTTTTTTTTAAAATGTCACTGCTTTTAAGCTTTTGTATTATCCATAGTTTTAACTGTATTTGTTTTAACATTTATTGTGAACCACCCTGGGTCCCATATTGTAAGAAAGGTGGGATATGAACTGAATGAATGAATGAATGAATGAATGAATGAATGAATAAATGTGGACAGGAACGAATACCAAACAAAATCTCCAGAAACCTGGAAAATGTGGCTTCATATCTCTGTGTTGCCACAACCCACACAAAGCACTTAAAGATGGTGTCTCCTGAGTTCTGCCCTCTCAACTGCATCTCCTCAAAAATATTTTCCACCAAGTACTCCCCCATTCTTCCTTCCCCATTGAAGTACTTTTACACCCCTCAGCAGGTTCAGTTAACTGCATCTGCATACATGCTACACTCTATTGTTATATGAAGGACACCTATCCTTATTACAGCAAGTCCAATCAGAAGAAAGAATGACCAAATAAGACATTTAGTTATCATCATGTGCCTTCAAATCATTTTGGACTTATGGTGACTCTAAGGTGAACCTATCACTGGGTTTTCTGGGGCTGAGAGTGTGTGATGCACCCAAGATTACCCAGTGGGTTTCCATGGTCAAGTGGGGAATCAAACTTTGGCTCTTAGTCCAACACTCAAACCACTATAACACACTGGCTCCTTTTACTGTCAAAAAATAATAAGCAAATCTCCTACCTGTTTAACATAAAATTAATTCCAGCTATTTAACTATTTCTGCCACAGCATAAATTGGTTATTCTTAAGAACGCCAGTGAAATCTTTAAGTTAAGAGATCTACTACAGTAGAAAGTAAATCATTATTCTGATAAAGCAGAATCTACTGAAATGAGGTAATGAGACCAGGGGATGAAAGTTTGGATGGATGGATGGATGGATGGATGGATGGGTGTATGTGTTTGTATATATTCTTGTGTGTACATATATGGATGTGTGTGTAAAATTAACCCAGGCTCTTCAAATGAACAGGTTGCTTACCTGTAACTGTGGTTCTTCGAGTGGTCATCTGTGCCATCATACTCTAGGAGCTTTAGCGCCTGCGCGGTAGCGTTCGGAAACTTCTAGAGCTTGTTCGCTTGGCGGGAACCCCTCCCCCACGCCGGTACTGCGCATGCTCTTCCCGCCGAGCAACGGTCTCTCCTCAGTCCTGTCGTCCGCCGTAGAACCTACAGGGACCTGAGAAAGAGGGGAGGAAGGGCGGGTGTGTATGATGACACAGATGACCACTCGAAGAACCACAGTTACAGGTAAGCAACCTGTTCTTCTTCTTCGTGGTCTCTGTGCCTTCATACACTAGGAGACTGTGTAGCTTACCGGTCGGATGGCGGGTCAGGTCCTACAGCACGGAAGCCAGCACCTCACGTCCAAACCGGGCATCTCTGCGCGACCGGCAGTCGAGCCTGTAGTGGCGCACGAAGGTCGATGGTTGGGACCAGGTCGCCACACGGCAGAGTTCATGCAGGTCAACTCCTCGCAGGAGGGCCGCAGAAGTAGCCACCGCTCTGGTGGAGTGGGCTCGAAGCAGGACTGGCGGAGGCTTCCTCGCGAGCTCATACGCCAGTTGAATAGTCCGTACCACCCACTTGGAGAAGTGCTGGGTGGACACTTTAAGGCCCTTCCGACGTCGCCCATAGCAAACGAAGAGATGCGGCGTCTGTCGGAAGGAAGCAGTCCTGTCCATGTAGAAGGCCACGGCCCGACGCACGTCCAGGGAGTGGAGGGACCGCTCCAACGGTGTCGTCGGGTTCGGGAAGAAGGCAGGCAGGATGATGTCCTGGTTGAGATGGAAACTGGACACCACCTTAGGCAGGAACGAGATGTCAGGTCTCAGGACCACCTTGTCTCTGTGGAAGACCGTGAAGGGCTCATCGGATCGAAGAGCTGTGATCTCACCTGCTCGCCTCGCTGAGGTCACCGCTACCAGGAAGGCAGTTTTCATGGTCAGGAGCCTGTCATCCGAGGTCGCCATCGGCTCGAAGGGCGGCTTTGTCAGCTGCGAGAGCACCAGCGAGAGGGACCACGGCGGTAGCGGCGGCGATACCGGCGGGTAGAGATGATGAAGTCCTTTCAGGAACCGCTTAACGGTATCGTTCCTGAAGAAGGCCGAGGCAGCCGATCGTGGCGGTTGGTATGCCACGATCGCGGAGAGATACACCTTCAGGGATGGAAACGCCAGACCCTGTTGCCGGAGGTGCAGGAGGAAATGCAGGACGGTAGAGAGCCCCGCGGGCGATACCGGCTCACTCTTCTCGTTAGCGAAGGTCAGGAAGCGTCGCCATTTATATTGATAGTTGCGACGGGTGGATTCCTTCCTGGCCGCGACGAGGACGGTACCGAGCACGGGATCGTCTAGTGTGATATCCTCCAGGCATGGAGGGCCAGGCGTGGCAGGTCCGGATGGAGGACTCGGCCGCCGGAGTGGGAGAGCAGGTCCGGTGTCGGTGGCAACCGGAGCAGGTCGTCTCGTGCGGCTTGTAGCAGGGGTGCGAACCAATGTTGCCTCGGCCAATACGGGGCTACCAGGATCGCGTCGGCTCGGTCGGCGAGGATCTTCGATATCGTCCGGCCGAGCAGCGGGAACGGCGGGAACGCGTAGAGGAGTTCCCCGGTCCACGGAAACTGGAAAGCGTCCCCGACGGAGGCACGATCGTGGCCCGCTCTGGAACAGAATCGGCGACACTTCGCGTTTTCCCTGGTCGCGAAGAGGTTGATCGATGGTTCGCCCCAGCGGTCCCAAATCAGTCTGAACGCCTCTCCGGAGAGAGACCATTCGTGATGGGATGAGGTGTCCCTGCTGAGGGCGTCTGCCGTGGTGTTCTCCTGCCCGGCCAGGTGAACTGCCACTGGATGCGTGTGCAGGCGAATGCACCATTCCCACAAGTCGAGTGCAATGTTGAGCAGGGTTGTGGAGTGAGTCCCTCCTTGTCTGTTGATGTAACAGACGGTGGTGGTATTGTCCGTCAGAACCAGGACTGTCCGCCCCGCTACGACGTGGCGGAACGCCCGTAGCGCTTTCGAGACGGCGAGCAGCTCCAGCGCGTTGATATGGAGAGCGGTCTCGTCGTCGGTCCATCTGTCGCGGACTCTGAGATCGCCGCAGTGGGCACCCCATCCATACAGGGAGGCGTCGGTCGTTACCGTCACCTTCGGTGTCGGCTGTTGGAAAGGCATCCCTGACATGAGATTGCGTCGCGACTGCCACCATCGGAGGGATGAGCGGACGTCTTCCGGCAGCTGCAGTCGGAGTGTCTGTTCGTCTCGCAGGGGGTCGAATATGCGGACGAACCAGTGTTGAAGAGGTCTCGCTCTCAGCCTGGCGAGATATGTCACAGCGGTCGTCGCAGCCATGTAGCCCAAGAGCTGCTGGACGCTTCTCGCAGATAACGTCGGGGCCGTACGAGCGTGAGCGGCGGCCCGGATCAGGGTTTGGGCTCGAGACTCTGGTAGGTACGCCCTGGCGGAGGTCGAGTCGAGCGTCGCCCCGATGAAGTCCAAGATCCTCGCCGGCTCGAGGTGGGACTTCTTCGGATTCACCCGTAGACCAAGGCGGGTCAGGAGTGACAACGTCATGTGGACGTCGTGGTAAAGTCTCTGTTTGCAGGACGCCACCAACAGCCAATCGTCGAGGTAAGGGAAGACAGAAGCACCCTTCATCCGCAGGAAGGATACCACCGGGGCCATGCACTTGGTGAAGACCCTTGGGGCAGTCGAGAGTCCGAACGGCAGCACCTTGTACTGGTAACAGGTGTCGTCGACTGCGAAGCGGAGGTACCGTCTGTGCTGCGGGCAAATGGCGATATGGAAGTATGCGTCTCGGAGATCGATGGAGGCGAAACAGTCCCCTCGATGTAGGAAGGGTAGGATCGACGGTATCGTGACCATCTTGAACCTTTTGGGGCGGATGTAGTAGTTCACCCCTCTGAGGTCTAGGATCGGCCGGAGGGTACTGTCGGCTTTCGGTACCGTGAAGTACCTGGAGAAGAAGTCGGTGGTCTTGGCTTCTTGCGGGAGCTGCTCGATCGCCCCTTTCTGGAGGAGGGACTGGATCTCTTCCAGGAGGGCCGGACTCGACGGCGTGGAATAGTAAGCGCCTCGAGGAGGAATATCGAGAAACTCGATGGCGTAGCCAAGACGGACGATGGAAAGCACCCAAGAGTCCGTAGTGACACATTGCCACTCCGCGAGATGTCGAGCCAGAGTCGGTCGGTCTCCGAGCGCAGATGGTAGGCTGAAGAGTGGGTATTGGTAGGTCCTGCCAGGCACGTCAAAACCGAGACTTTGTCTCGGAGGAGGACTTCTTGGACGAAGCCGGGCGTCCTCTTATCGTGCGTCTGGCCGATGAGCCGGAGGACGGTCTCGACTGTCCAGACTGGGCCGAACGCTGGAACGACGAGGTGGAAGATCGTCGCCAGGATGGGCGGAAGGTGGAGGTCCTGCGGGCTTGCGTGGCCGGCTGTAGCCCGATCTTCTTGGCGGTCAGCCTCGCCTTAACGAGATTGTCCAACGCTTCGTCGGTGGACGAATTGAATAGGTCCTCACCGTCGAAGGGGAGATCTTCAATCCTCCTTCTGGTGTCCTCCTGGATGTCGGCCGGCCGCAGCCAAGCATGGCGGCGCAGGCCGATGGATCCCGCCATGACCCGGGAGGCAATCTCCACTGCGTGCCTGGAGGAGGCCATCTGCTGCCGAGCGATGGAGATGGCCTCGTTGAAGATCACGGAGGAGGCTTGGCGGATGTCCTCCGGTACCGCCTCCATCGCCGGTTGCAGGCGATCGAGCACCTTTTTCAGGTATGCCGCGAGGCAAGCCTGAGTGTTGGACAGCCTGATCTGCAAGGAGGCGGCGGAATAGAACCTTCTTGCATAGGCGTCCAACTTCCTGCCCTCTTTGTCCGGCGGGGTGGTGTGCTGCCTGCCGGAGCCTTTCGTCTGTGCCGACTCGACCACCACAGAGTTCGGTGCAGGGTGATTAAAGAGATAACCGGCGTTATCCTTCTGCACCCTGTAGAGGTGTTCCAGCCGCTGCGGTATCGGCTGAGCCGAGGCCGGCCTATCCCAGGCGGCCTTCACCAGTCTGGATACCCGGGGCAGGAGAGGCAGCGGGGCCGTGGCAGGTTGCTTCCCTTCAAAGACGGAGAAGACTGGATCGTCGTCCTCCGGCTCCGCATCGGCGATCTTCAGGCCGAGGGTAGTAGCCATGCGGAGCAGCATCGCAGAGAACTGGTGGACGTCCTCTGGAGCAGAATCTGGGATCGGGTCCCCGAATCCCAGCGGAGGAGACTCCTGGGAGGCCGCCTCAGACACCTCTGATTCTGCACTCGAGTCGTACGACTCCGAGCTCGGTGAGTCCTCTCGCCGCTCGCTTTCCGGCTCCTTCGCAGTCGCCACAGGTGTTGCCTTCCTAGGCTTCTCTGCAGCCGGGGCGGTGGTAGTAGCAGCGTCCCGCTTGGGCTGGCTGACCACTGACTTCACCTTCTTAGTGGTGACAGGGGTAGTCTGGCAGGCTGACGTCGTCGTAGCCCGCTCAGTCACCACCGACTCCGTAGGGCGCGTCGCCGTTGCCGTGACCCTAGGAGGTGGCGATATCGCCCGATACCGAGGTGAAGGCTCCCTCGCCCTATGATATCGAGGAGAGGGAGAGCGGCTGAAGGAGCGGCGGTCCGACGGAGATCGGCTTCGGTGTCGACGGTACCGAGCCTCGTCCCCTCTAGGCGAGCGCGATTCGCGCTGTCGACGAGGTGACCGGGACCTCCGGAAGGTCTCCCAGCGACTCGGGCCACAATGGTACCAATCCCGGTACGATGGTGAATGTGACCGATAAGAGGCCGGGCGCTCTCTCCATTCAGATTCCCTCGCGTACCTGGCCACGTAGGACGCCGAGGTATATCTGGAGGCAGACGAGCGAGGTTGTTCCTCTCTTGTCTCCCTAGGAGGCGGCGAGGCCACCGGACGCTCGGAAGAGCGGGACCGGGACCGGAAGGAGGTCGAACGCCGCTCCGGAGAAGCAGAGGGCTCTCTCTGCTGCAGGTCGGCCGACCTGCGACGGCTGGGAGGGCGGTGGCGCTCCTCCACCAGGGTTGGAGGGTCTGCCACAGGCGAGTCCGGGCGCTGTTGGGGAACGTCCTCGATCTCATCATCCGAGAGATCGACGGACTCGCCTCGCCCTTTGGAAGGCTGCTGAGTAGGAGGAGGAGGTTGAACGTCCCCAGCCGGGGAGCGCTTCTTCTTCTCCTCCTCCTTCTTCTTCTTCTCCTTCTCCTTGCCCTTGCCTCCGTCCGGAGCAGGGCGCTTTTTAGCAGGCGTCTCCATCAGGGGAGCCTCAGCCTTCCTCGCCGTCGAGGATCCTTTCGCTGACTTGGCAGCCGCCGACAGCTTCGGGATCCTCGGTAACGCCGAGATCGGCGTTCTCGCCGGTACCGAGCCCGATACCGACGAGGTGGACGGACCGGCAGCCGCCGATACCGTCGATGGCGTGGTCGTCTTCTTGTCGGCCATCTTGGAAGTGGAGGTCTCGTCTATCGCCCGCAGAGACTGTTCCCAACAATAAGACTTAAGTCTCGCGGACCGGTTGCGGAGAGTTTGGGGAGTAAAATCCCGGCAAATTGGGCAAGTCCGAATGTTGTGGGACTCACCCAAACAGAAAAGACACTCCTTGTGGCCGTCGTTGAGGGCAACTTTGCGCCCGCAGGACACGCACTTCTTGAAGAGCGCGGACATAAGACGAAGAACGCCAAACTGCGAAAATCCGAAAAGACCAAAAGCCGAATGGGGAGTCCGAAAGAGAGGTCAGAGACAGTCCAAAAGTCCGTAAAACCGTGAAACAGCAAGCCAAGCACAAAAGTGAGAGGAACAAACCAAAGAACCTTCCGTACGCGACGGCGGACGAGAAAGAACTGAGGAGAGACTGTTGCTCGGCGGGAGGAGCATGCGCAGTACCGGCGTGGGGGAGGGGTTCCCGCCAAGCGAACAAGCTCTAGAAGTTTCCGAACGCTACCGCGCAGGCGCTAAAGCTCCTAGTGTATGAAGGCACAGAGACCACGAAGAAGAACTCATTTTTCCCCTATGGCAATACCAGCTAAGACTACATATTTTCTGACTAGCTTCTCTCTTCTCTCAAATACACAGAAATATTAACTTCTGACCATGGTATGAAAACAGTTTACTCCCTACAGTGTAAAGCAGTACCTCCTTTTTCCCCACAAGAAGAAAAGGCTCAGTGAATATTACCACTAGACAATAAGAGAAATGACTGACTGTTGTATCTGTTAATATGAAATTAAGAATGGATCTGACAGGTATGTGGATGGGATTGGAAATGTTTTGTTAATAAGAGAATCTACATTTTGAAGCTAATAGAAAAAAAGTAGAAAAACTGGCAAAGGGTGAAGATATTCTATCATATTTGTGACTATTTAAAAAATGCCACAACCACTCTCAAATTCAGTGGAAAAATACACCCTGCAGAATTACTTTTAAAATTTTAAAATAGCTGTCATGTTTCCAGGTTCCCAATACAACTAAAGCTGGATGAAGTTTTAAGTATGGACTTTATATTATTGTAATAGCAATTTCAATTGTGCACTGCATGACATCTATACAGAAAACTGAATATATATGGCCCTGAAGTTTGAGTTCTATTAATGAGGCAAAGAAAAACAAACAAACAAAACAACAACAACAGCAGAACCATACCTGTGTAACAACCATGAGGACTTTGCAGTGAGATTTCAAACAAAGTCTTGGACCTGGCCACTTAATGGGAGACCCTTTTCTGTTCTTTTGTCAAAAATTAAATGAACAATGTAAATATAAAACAATTGCTGCATGGGGAGGTAACTCATTTTTATCAGGTATTCCAAAGTCCACATCTGTTGTTGTTTTGAACAGCTGGGTCCCCAGAATGAAACCTAAATGACCAATTTGTGAGAAGTCTGCATAAATTTCAGGGGAAAAAAATTATAAGGACTTGATATAGACATAAAACTAGACATTTAGGTCACCTCAAAAAGTAATTGTCATCAAAGCCATATCTAATATTGGTGTAAGTAGAAGGATCGTTAAAAAATTACTGTTGTTCCATTTTCATACCTCACCATATTTTGCTTTTTATCCACATTTTGCATAATTTTAGAATTATGCTAACATTCTGATGCCAGGAGGATTCAATTCAAACAGAAATTATGGTGGAAAGACAACTTAGATTTGCAATGACAGATCTTCTGTCTGGTATCATTATGCCCATGAAATACCAGAGAGAGATGTAAATCCTTGACACTTTTGTCCTCACAGGCAAGGATGAACCATTATAGGAGCACTCCTCCACAGTATTCCTGCCATTTTTGAACATCCAGAAGTGTTGTGGAGGAATTATTCTGCACCAGGTTTCTTTTTTTGTGCAAAACCTGTTTTCTGTGCAATTACTATAAAAAATTATTTGTGCAGAAAAAAGAAAAAAGGAAAAAAAAAGATGAATACTCTTTCCATTCCTAGTACTAAACTCTGCCAACAGTTAAACTGAACACAAAAAAACACAGATACTGTTGATAAGTGTAGGTAACATTGGTACCTGACATGTTATGGACAAGAGGAGCAACATTAACATCTTGAAGATGCTTAAGTGTTTCCGTGTGGAAAAGGCGAAGAGTAGATCCTGATGTGAAAGCAATCCAGATTCCAACTCCTGCAACAGCCATATGAGAAATCACCATCCCTTCCTCTTGATGAGCTTCAAAATGGCACTGAATAACAGACAGAAGTCATTGAAATCATATAGTCATACAAATAATATCTGCAGTACATATGTAGATGTTTTAACGGGGGGGGGGAATCTTGAACTCTTTAGAACGTTTGTCATATTTGAACATTTCCCTTTCTTCCCTAACATTTCTAGATGGAAAACTCTAATGATGAGCACCTAATGAAAACTGAATTTTATTAATGGGATTCACTAATGCTTATTACAGGGTTGCTATACATGAATGCTAATGCTCCTTGCATCCAGTAGGCACTTCCTGCTGGAGACAGGGAGAAAAAGACAATTCTCTTCCCCATGTAGCCTTCAACAATGCCAGCCATGCTATTCCAGGTGATCACCCAACTTGGACGCTCAACATGACCTGGATTCTGTTCATTACAGATCTAGACCCAACCAATAATCCCTCTCCTAAGTGCATATTTTACTTGTACCTGCTCAAGTTAAGTGGAAGACAAAGTACTACACTTTGACTGGGGGAACAGATTAAAACGGGCTCACTCATGAAGTCTGCTAGATGATCTTAGGACCCATCTCTCAGTACTTCACAGTACAGTTGTGAGAATAAAATGGACTGAGGGAAGAAAAGGTAATGTGCATACAAAGTATCAATAAACTGATTGTTTTTCCCCCATAACTGAACAAAGAAAACATGACAACTGTTGTATTTATCTATTTGTTCTATACAAAGCTATCTAACTGAACTTATATCATTGATGTACTACTCTGCTTACTTTACTCAGATACAAAAAGTGACACGACAAAGAAGAATTCAATTCTAAAATATGCTTCTACTAACCAACTATGCCTAGGGCTGACAATTGAATTTCTCTCAGTTGTATTTCTGGATTTTAGAACTGCTTTCATTTCTAGAGGTTTGTTTTATCCTTTCAGGATTTTCTAAAAATTTGCCAAATTGTACAGTAATGATGTAAAAATCTCTATATCAAGGATGAACAAATCTTCCAGTTGGTGAAATTCTCAAGAGCTGCAGTTTTCTTTGTTTTAGGAGAGGGATGGAGTTTTTTGGTTAAAATCACCTACATATACTGCATAATTATTAATATATTTATATTTCTAGATACATGAACCTTAAATCTACATACTTTTAATTACTATGATACAGAATACTGATACTGAACCGAAAAGAACAAAATCAACTATGATACTGGCTGTGGGGGATTTCTTTTCCCCACTGATCAGTGGTGCCCGGTGGCTCCCACATCAGTAGTGCAATTACTCTGCTCTGGGTTTTAGACTAAATATTTTTAGAACTTTCCAAGGTGCTAAACTCTATCTTCCAAATATGTTCAGCACTTTGGACAGGATATCTTTAAACTTTAGGCTAGAGTGAATCTGCTACTCCGTTAACATCGGACTTATCCACCTCCCTGCATTTAGTGGTTTTGTCACTGAATTCCAGTAGCAAACTGCAATGGTTAAAAAAAAATAAAATTCTGTGACAATGCCAAAAAAAGGTGAGGAGGCAACATATGGGCTGCTGGCCATATTTTTATTATCTCTGATTTATATCAGTCAGGGAGATTTGTAGGGGCTACTTCTCTTGAAATAGTTGGTGTGGGGCAAACAGAAACCACGCACCAAATACCTCCTTTCCTCACAGGTCTCTAAACATGGCTTTCTGTTTGCCTCAAGTCAGACATTTTAGAGCTGCAGGCTTTTAAAATTTCCCTCTTCAATTCAACAGAGAGAGACATGGAATGGTGGAATTGATTTAACCTTGCTCAGGTCTAAAAGATGGAAAAAGGTTTTCTACCAAAATGGAAACAGCAGATTGCATCCAGAAATCTGGATTTCTCCAAAATCTAACCCAGGTGGAACAACAGTGATGCCAAATCTGTGCAAGAGTTACACAGTATAATCCAATTCATTCTTATTTGTTTTAACTGTCTAGGGAAAAGGCATGTCTCATAAATTTTGAGTTTATACAATCAGTCCACCCAAAACAAGGGACATGGATATGTTGGTTCAAATATTCTAACTGGGGTATCTTTTATCTGAAAAGATATTGTATCTGTTCAGATATGGACACAAGCAAAAATTCCATCTGAAGCTTTACATGTCACAGTCCCAGTAATCTTCTCATCAGATAGGATGCACAAAACAGTTCTGAATTCACTCCTTTAAGAAAACAGATGGCCACAACTATTTTATTAATACTAATCCTGAGGTATTTAATGAGAAAAGATTTTTTTTAAAAAAAAAGTAAATAAAGAAAGGCAACTAATAGCAACAATTCTTTTACTCTCTATGCTAAAAGAATTTAACACTGGTAAAAAAAATGAGGTGCAAGGGGAGAATAAAACCCTAGATGCTGATATTAGAGACAGATCTTTTAAAAGCATGTTATTTTAGGATCACTGGTTGCTGTGATACATTTCAACATGCGACACTGTGCAGTATTAATGCTCTATGATTAATACAGGTTAGAGAAAGTTATGAAAATTAGAACATTTCAAAACCCATCTTTTGAGGGGAGGCAAGAGTTGGCTGGATACCACTTGAAAAGAGCATCAAAGTTCATTGCAATTCATGATGTTAAGAAGAGATTAGAAAAAACTCAGCGCTGATTTAAAAAAACTGAGCAACTGTCTCCTTATGCATGAAATATGCAGATTCTTCAGTCTTGCTTGCAAACTAATCCAGTGTTCTTTCATCTACTTGACACAGACTATGACAACAGTGGGAAATTCATAGCCCTGTGACAGACTGAGAGCACGTCTGACTCTACCCCACCTAAAGTCTGAGAAAGTTACTTTTTTTGGACTACAAAAATCCACATCAGCATAACAAATCACCCTCAAATTTTCCCGCTAAGTTAAAATGTGGTCTTAAAAAGATTATCTTCTCATACAGTGGGAGCAATCACTACCCCCCCACCAAAAGACAAGCTAGCCCTCTACTAAGAAGCTGAGGAGTTATAACATCCAATGTACACCCTTATATCTCAGGATGCATTGCAATGCCAATCCCACATTGCCAAAGAGTGAAGCTTCCTAGTCAACAGCACTTCCATGAGGCCACAGGGCAGCTAGTGGACTTTGCCCAGTCAGGAGAGATTATGTTGCAGGTCCAGCCAATTTATTACTCACGCTCGAGGGCCAGAGAAGGCTCGCATGCAATGCTTACTGCTAGCTCTGCACAATTGAAGCTTATTCCCAAGTTAGTTGTTTATAGTGGAGCTGCAGGAAACAACACTACTCCAGTTGTCTTTTGGCTTTCCCTCAGCCACTCCTCCCCCATATACTGGCAGGATATGAAGAGATAATGTAATATAGTTGCAGTTGTTTCCACCCTAAGATCCTTGCATTTTGCTAAAACACTGTTTTAACATACTATTTAAACACAATCAGTTAAAATGAAGGTTATTCATAACACTTAATATTTTATCATTTTCTCTGCAAAAGCCTACCTGGGCAACAATCTAACAACAGTTTACTCAGAAGTCAATTCTATCCTGTGCAGTTCTTTGAATTACTGATCTTTCAACTGGTCCGTCCTTCCTTAGTCCTTTTTTTAAAAAAAATGGTTTCTGTTTCTTGACTAGTGGCCCCTTATTTAGTTGCTCCCTTTCACTTCCAGCAACAGCATTTTAAAATCAGCCCTTTAATTAATCAATGCCCTGCTTTAAAACCAGACGTTAAAAGTAGCAACATAAAGATTACTAGGTTTAGCTTTTCAGCAAGCATAATTTCTTGTACATTATTTTTATGCATTAATAAATTGTAACAGGAAAAAAATTGAGAAACTTGTGGGACTGCTCAGGTTCTAAAGAGGAAAGTTAATTGAAAAGCCAACTGATGCCATAGAGATATAATTTCTCAATTATTTTTGTTGGCATGTGCAAGCATGAAAAACTGACTTAATTTTCTCCCTGCTATGGGAGAGAAAGATTATTCTATGTAGAAATACACATAATAGTTGTGGGATACCGGGGAGGGGCATACAAGGAACATTCAGGTATGTTCTAATACCTGGAGATATTCTCAGCTACCTCTCACCCTCTGTTGGCCACTACAGGGATGTATCAAAAAGGCTGCTGAGGATTATCTTCCTATGTTCTTATAGCTGGATGACCCCGTCTTCTCCCACCTCCCAGGACTGTCAAATATCGGACTAAAGTTCAGGAAAACAGTGACTCTCTGGGGGGTGGGGAGTGGGAGATGTGGTATAGCTCTGAATCCACCAGGCTATGATGTGCCTTCCTAAATTCACCTACCTCTCCTTGTTTCTCTTCATCAGGGTTCTTGACACATGAGAAACTCTCTTTTCATTTTTTTTCAAATATTCAATATTCTTTCTATCCCTCTGGATAGGAACTGGGATTTTGAAAGGGCATATGAACATATTTTTAAAAATCTATGGTGCAAGTTAATTCATTCTAGACTATTCTGTATCTCATTGTTGGCTTTGGTAATTACTTCCTCCAACATCTGGACCCAGTGTCATCATTTGTTCCCATCCCAATTATTTCCTCCTGCTATGAATTATGCCTGAGCCACTGGCATGGTTCTTAGACTGTGTGGGGGATTCTACCTTCCTGTATTATCATTCATACAAGTTCCTTGGGATGAATTATGTTCTTGGTATCAGGGGAGAGAGAATGCACTGATCAATCACAGTAAGCAATGAACTACTTTTCCCCCCTGTATGATCACCCATTTCCAAATTTTATTCCAACAAAAGCCTGAAATGCCTTTTAAGAGCAGGCACCAGTTCCTACTGCAATATGTGTGTATGTGCCTTAAAGTTGCCTGTCAACCTTCAGAAAAGAAAAATTGCACATTCAAATATAAGGGAAGAAGTAGATAGTGACTGGATTCTTAAGTTCAATGCTCATGGAAACCCATAAGCATGTGTAAAAATATGGGCCAGAATTCTAAATGGGCTACTCAGTTACATTTCTATAAATAAGCAAAGTCTCCCTGCTCGAACCCTCAAATCTCTTACTGGACGTCATCTGCAGTGACAGAAGGAAGTCCCTTCTCCTGGCTATCAAGGCACGGGTGGATGATGTGTCCACACCATCTTGCCACTGAATAAGGCTGCCATGATCGGAATCTGAATTTTGTGGAGATGGAAATGTCCCCCTGTACCTGATAACCAGGAGACCTGACCACCTTTTCTTGGTGCAGCTGATGTCCTGTAAAGTATGGTTGGGAGAGACAGTTACAACTGTAGCAATAGTACCCTGACTGTGACTATGCAGGGACTGTGAATATGGATTAGTTATGAATGCATAACTGTCATACTGAATTCTGGCCATTAAATCTAAGTAGGGAATTAATTGACAATAATCATTTTTGAAAAAAGAATACAACAATAATGCAACTAGGTTTAGCAGACAGCTTTGCACCATGCAGATCTCTGCATAAAAGTACGGTATATGTGTCATACTTTTGTGCTGCAAAGCTAACTACAGAAGGCAATTTAAAAATATAGCTAAGAAGAACTGACATGAAATTATTAAGTAATTACAACTGGAAATTACAGAAAATGAGAAATATTCTAAGGAACAATGGATATGCTTTCAGATCAGGCACCTGTCCTGTTCCTACCCAGTATTCCCATTTGGCATCATTGCTACTTCACACTTTCTTCTGCTAGGGACATCCAAAACTATCACAGTGCTCCAACTGTTTCTTTCAGCAAGAAAAGGCAAGTCAGTAATTATGTTTGCTTGTTTCTCATGGTGGTGGTGGGGGGAGGCAACTATCTTTCTCCTCTACCAAAAGACAAAGAAAACATGCACATTAACAGCGGCAGCCATGACAGAAACCTGAGAAAAGTTATGGTTGTTGCTGTTCTCAGTGAACTCCTCTGCAAAATGAAGCAATCCTAGCATTCTTCTCTTGCTCTCCACAGTCCCATTCCATCTTCACTCTTCCCTTCTCTGAAGAAGTTCGCATCTCTCCTTTCTTGCTTTAGCTCTATGGCAACGTTAGAGCTCCAGCACTGATTTTCAATGCCACAGCCAAGTGGCGCCTGAGATGCCCAGCCACCATTAACAACAGCACAACACATAGCTCACATCTTTCTCTTCCTCCTACTTACACCCAGTACAAAACCTTTTGTGATTCTTGGCCCAAAAAGTTGTGCCAAGGACTGAACCATGCTTTCTCAAGCATAGCAAGTTCTGTATAATGGGCCCCATTGTTCAGGAAAAGTGACCGACTGACTAATTTTAAGAAAGCAAGGCGGGGGAAAGGAACAGCATTTAGGCATGCTACCAAACAACATAGGGTATTTTTGTTTATCTAGAAAATTTCAACAAGTTTTATTTGCTTTTAAAAATGATGTTAAAATGTGTTTCCTCCACACAAGAAATGTTCAGCTATAGATTTGTTTTACAGGCACTGAAAGAAAAATCCATTTCACAACAACCCCAACAAATGCTATGCTTTCTCTGCACTACATATCTATGGCACTGCATGCAGAAACAAGTGTGACAGACAAGCAAATCAAGGATAGTGGACCTAAACTCGAGACTGTATTGTGGAACCTGTTGTTAATTGCTTCATTTTGGAAACAGAAAGACACCACAGATTTTTTACAATATTATCATCTCAATGTTAAATGCTGCTGTCCTTGCACAGCTATCTCTAGCAACAAGCACTGTAATTCTGGATTTATACTGGAACCAGTAAGGGTGCAGCAGCAGCAGACAGAGAAGCTGCAACAGCAGTTTAACCTCCCCGGGAAACAACAAAGCAGTATCATGTAAAGGCACTTTGATATACTCCTCCCACTCCTGCTGCTACATTTATGTCCTGGCTTTATTATCAGCAACTTTTCACATCCATTAGAACTGCAGATGCTGGCAGAACTGCATGCCAGCCTCCAGCTGCCATGACAGGGACTTCCTCTCTTACTAAGGATAGTCCTTACAGCAGTTCCAGCACTGTGGGAGGAACCCCCCTCCCCACTATTATTCCTAAAAAATAAAACTATTTGCCGCACACACACTCACACACAGAGTAGCCAACAAAATCAGTGATGCCCTGTGGTTGGCATAAAACTTCCAATGTATCTCAGGCCAAAGAAAGTTATATTTAAGTACTGCCAACTTCAGCTTGAAACATGGATGCCAAGTAGAACATTCTGAGTGTCATAAATACACAGCAAGGAAGAAGAACAGAGATGCAGAGCAATGTGCCAACATGTTCTCTTGCCTTGAAAATATTTAACATGTGAGAATGCCTTGGCTGTGCTTAAGGACTTTGCTTGTTTGTTTACAAAGGACTACTGCCAACCTAAAGCAGAGGCATGGTTTTTTTCTTGTGTTGGGGAAGAGAGGAAAACATTACTAGGACAGATACTGGGGCCAGGGAGGGAAAATTCAGCCATAGTGAGCAACATGCAAAACATGTCAGAGTCCCATCTGACTACATCATAGAGCCAGAAATGTCTCACCTTGGCCGAGGCATAAGAGGTATAGGACAGAAAGGAACTGTGCCTCTCTGACCCACTTCAAGCTTGTATAAAGGATGAAACGTGGGTCTTAGGCACAGCTGCAGCACATCGTCCCACTCATTTGTCCTCTGCTTCTGGCTCTCCCTCAAGCAGCATTTACTATGGAAACAGAGCTGACTGCTAGTTAGCACTGAGAAGGAAGCCTTTTATTAGAGTAACTGATTATGAACTGTGTGTGCGCTTTTGCAGAGATACTGGGGATGGGGGGAGGTGATGATTCTCTAGTTTTCTTGACAACTACGCATTTGTTGTAACTGTGCTTTTACATCCAGCAAAGATGCTGGTGCAGAGGGCTGGGGACCTGAACTAAGAAGGGTCAGCCATTCATTGGAAAGGACAATTTTTGCCTTGAATCGTTCTCCTCCTAGGTCTCATCCAGCAGCAAGAAGTGGTACCATACTTGCATTCCTGTTTTTATCCACAGAATTTGTTATACATTCATAGATACAACTGTGACCTGATATTCAAATAGCCCAGCATATAATCACCCACACCATTTACAGGTACAATTGCAATTTGTATTTAACCGCATTATTCCATAAATATATAGTCAGACTATAAAATTTAGTACTTCAATTACCAAAGTTATCAGGGAAGGTGCAATAGTGCTACTCCTTCCCAGGCTGCCATGGTAACATACAAATTCCTGAATCATGCAGAAACTTCCATATTGCATCCCCTCTCTATGCCAACTCATTTCATAAAGAGGCACAGAAAAATCTAGTGGGATGGGAGCTCCTACAATCATGAGTATACCAGACCTAAGCCGTAGTTAATACTGAGGAAAGGAAATCTCAGTATTTTGTTCATGTTCTGCAGCATAACTGTATCACTTGTATGTCACATGTAATAAGTCATCTTCTGGCTCCAAGCAGAAAAACTACAGATCAAATTAAAAGTAATAGGGCAGTAATAGAGTAGTAGAGCAGTAATAAATCTTGACTAAGATCAAGAAGAGAGATCTAGAAACAACAGACTATATCTCACTGTGCATTCACTAATTACTAATTCACTAAGTAGTGAATAATAGGGATGGGCCAACCAAATCCTCAAATCCTGGGCAAAGATTCGAGATTCATGAATCTGAATCCCTATGCCAAAATAGGCAAACTGAATCTTTCAGATCCACCAACCAAATAGTTTGTTAGAGACCAGGGCGCCTGAAAACCTGGGAGACCAGACACACAAGGGGAGATGGTAAGTAGGTGAGTTTTTCCCTTGGAATAATCATGGCCTTTGCTAACAATTTCAGAAATTACATCTGGGGTTGTATTTTATTTCAATTGAACATTTTAGTTCAGCACTTGACTGAAAGGTACAGGCTTTAGATTTCAAGGACAGCTGAAAGATTCCTTTGCATAGCTACCTTACAAAGCTCTTTCAGACACAATTCTGGGGTTTGTACTTTTACAAGGTGTCACAGCCTTCTCTCCCAAATTGTGCTGGTGCATCATCAAACTACAAACCCCAGGATGCCATAAGGAGCTATGCAAAGAAAATCCAGTTTTGACCTCGATTATCTCTGTTTACACAGCAGGAAAATGTGGAATTAATCCACATTTTCCTGCCTGTGTATACAGGGCCTTCATGTCATTTTCAATCTGGGGAGATTCTCAGGCAAAACTATGACAATTGTCCTGGCCAGATTTCTTCAGAGGGAGGTCTGCCTTTGCCTAGGCTTTTGCTAAGGCTGAGAGTGTGTGTCTTGCCCAAGATTATCCTTCTTTCCCTTGCTTTTTAAACTCTTTTTTTAAAAATTCTGGACTCTTCCCATCTCTAGTGAATAACATTCTGTACTGATGGTCTGGTTAAGTATGAAATGAATGTCTTCCATACATAAAACTATTGTATCTATACAGTAAAATTTTGTAACTAGTCAGGAAACAGTAGGAATTAGTATTCAATTTCAAGATCTTTTGAGCGATCTCCCAGGCCTGATCATGATATCAAATCCTCACTTTAAAATGCTTTACCAGAGTAAGATGTCCTGTGGTCATGGGCGGCAGGGAGGGAAGTCTGCCCAATGATAAGCTACAGAATATCAAAGATTGTATTGATAACTAAAGGAACAGATTTCAACCTATACTGAAGCTACGAACCATGTGCTGAGGACTGGATTTCATATTGCCCATTTACACAGAACGAAAGTTGCCATCCTGCTTCTTCTAGTCTAAGGGTTGGCAAGTGTAATAAGGAACAGGGTTGAACAGAAGAGGGAGGACCGAATACCTTGACGACATCAGATCTACCTGATCCTGGAAGCTAAGCAGAGTCAGGCATGCTGAGTATTTGGATTGGAGACTGCCAAGGAATACCAGGTGCTATAAGATACACTTCGGATGAGGGCAATGGCAAACCAGCTCATTCCTTGTCTAATCTTATGAAATTAATGGGGTCTCTTAAGTCAGTAGGTGACTTGAAGGCACACACACATACAGAAGAGAGAGTTTTAGCAGGTATTGCTCGTCACACAAGCTTCCCCTGCTGAAATTTTCTCTTCTACACAACCATTAAAGGTACACGAACCTTATCCCTTGTCCCACCTGGCAACCCTACCTAGCCTGCAGGGAAAACCAAAAGTGATGAAGAAAAGAGCAGACATGAGAAAACAATTTAAGCATGTGTGATTTACGCTGGCATTGAGCTTGCTTGCCTCAGTTCCTTTAATGTTTAGCCCACTTACCAGTTCTAAGGGAAAACAACAAGAGTAACAAGCTTTTTACATGTGGACCTTTTGCATGATCATGGCCAGGCATCACACAGAATAATATACACACATAATGATATGCATGGATAAGAAATTGGCCACAACTTTATTGACCACAGTTCCTGACTGGGTTGGCTCATGCATGAGTCCAGAAGGAGGCATCGATCAACTCGCCTGTTGACTGATGAGACCAACTCACTGGCCCACTGACGGAACCTTTTGGATAATGGGAAAAGGGTTCACCCTGGGAAGGCACCTCAGCATAGTCCCCCTGCCACTAGGAGGTGTTGCCCACTAGTATTCACCAGAGCTGGATACTCTCATTCAATGCCACACTCTGAGTCCCTTAAGGGGACCTCCCTTGCCTACCAATGCTAATAGACACTGGTAACTGCTACCCCAGATCCAGGACCCATGCCACCACTCACTGAAATTTGTAACAGGAATAAAGCAAGAAAGAAAAAAAACTGCACAAATACTGCATGCCAAGTCTGCAAGGTAGAGGGTTGGTGTCTGGCGGTGCAGCTAGAAGCAAGCTGATATCTGTCTTGGGAACGAAGGGTGTGTGTGTGTGTGTGTGTGTACATACATACATATACACATACATACATACACATATATATGTATGTATACACACATACATACACACACACACCCTGAAGCCTGATTGGAGTGAACACTGCCACTGTTCACCCCCAGGCAGGCTCTGACAGCCAATAAGCTTAAATCCAGATTCAAACTCATTGGCTGCCAGTAGTAACCAATTCCAGAATAAGCAAATCAGTTCATTATAAAATTATATTTTTCAAAGCTTAGTATCTACAGGTTTACTTGAATGAAAAGCATATATGTTATGTATCAAATAGCATATGTTAAAAAAGACATACATTTAAATACTAGGTTACCTCTACAAGATGAGTCTCCGTGCTAATTATAAAAATTTGTCCACCAGAAGCAGCCCAGATGGTTTCTTCCATGACAAGGAGACTTCTTACTGGAAGAACACCCAACTTCACTACTTTCTGAGGTTCTGAGTTCCAGGATCCATCTTCAATAAGAGACAAAAGATATTAAAATAAAAATATAGCTCGGTATATGAATAATGATATGCAGTGTGTTTTTATCTACACTAGTGCAGTCTTTCTTGCCCAAAATGTTTTGTTTTCCTTTCTCAGTCTTGCTGCAGCCTCTTTTCAAACTGGTTTCATGAGCTTTTTGTGCTGCTTCAGAAACCTCTTTTACCAGAGGCTATACAAGAATAGGGTGGAGTATGGGTTGAATGTATGCAGCCACAGTCAACAGTAGTTCCACTATAGAGACTTTGAATCCTTGAATATATTGTCTGCCCAGCTACATTACTCTGGAAACAACCTGAGAGCATTCCCCTAAAATCACTGGAAGGAAAGACTTTTCATTACAGTATAAAATCCAAGCTGCTATCATGAGCAAGACCTCCAATATTAATGCTCAGTCTCCTAGAGAATGGAATTGGTCAGCCTTCTTTTGAATATTTGGGCAGCTTCCTCGGCACAACTCTAGTGGCCTAGAAAAAAAAGGCACTCAAATATTATATAGATTGACTCTTTGACATTTGTTGTTAATTTTTTTCTTATATTACTTAATTAAGTGTAACAATTTCCCTGTCTTCCATCTGCATATGATTTCTCTCTCTTCTGCTTTGATATAGTGAGCATTCTTTTGTTTGATAGCTTCCTTTTTATTCTTTCTGTAGCTGGTATTTCAACAGGACTTCCAACATAACCCTGTGGTTAAAACTTGTTAATTGAGTTGTGCAATGGGGCATAAACACTGGTGTATCACATTCTCATGAACAGTGAGTACTGAGAAGTTGCTTTATTTTAGTGGCAGGACAGTGAGATTTATAATGCACAACAGTGGTTACAAGCAACCTGAATTAAAAGCAACCGGAGCTTCCATAATATGCAAGATTAATATTTCCTACACTGCCTATATTCAGGTTTTTTATGGACAGCTGTCAACCTATATCCAGGATTCTTTGGATAGCTATCAGCCACTTACTCTCATTGGTGAGAACCAGCTGCATAGCTAATTTTTCATGATTTTACCACAGAAATGAAATACCTTTTTTTCTTTGAAACATGGTCCTCTTTAGTAGAAGAAGTCTACAAAATCCTGTGTTGAAAAAAAGCTGAACTATTTTTGGGTATGTATCTACTACTTTGAGTCAAAATGTGTGCTTTTAAAAAATATTCTATACAAAGGACAAAATTTAGAGGAGAACTATAGAAATTAATGGCCCTTACATTAGTCATCATGACTATCTTGAGCTTCACTGCTTCCAACAGATCTCAGTATGACTTAACTTAGATCTAACCATTTGCATTCTTTCAAAGAGTGCAGAAACTGTCTTCTACAGTAATAGCTTAGTCTCCTAATGAACTGGAGACATCTTCAGCGCAAGCATGATTTAGAGCAATACTCCAGGTTCAATGATACATGGATACATCTTTCAACTTGGTTTTCAAAAGTAGTGGTGGTAAGTTCAGTGAAAGTGACTAAGACATATTGTTCATTCTTTTCATCAGTATGCTGGGTAGAGAGTCAAGAACTGTTTCAAGCCTTATTTCTCCATGCTGTCTAGAAAAGCAAAACTGCATGGACACATAGAAAGGGGTTCAGTGTTCAGTGCTATCCAGCACTACATACCCACTGGGCTAACTATATTTAAATTTTTAAAATTCTGTTTGCATTTGCACAAAATTGGCAATTCCAAGAATCTTTGGCAAACTGGATGAAGAATTGTCCAAACTACGGAACTAATTTGTCCAATTCTGATTTTCTAGTTATAATTTAGGCCAATTATTTCTCTATCAAATTCTCTGTTGTATTATTGTTTAGATTTGATTCAAAACTCTAGCAAAATAGGTCAGCACTCTGTAAAATGGTTCTTTCAGGAATGATTGGAAAAGCAGCTTGAATCATAATAAGGATTACAGTTTCTTTAGTGGCCAGGGGCACAGGGTGGGGGACAAATAAAAATCACTGCATGCTCTTTTTATTACGTACAGAAAACAGCCACAATAACAGCAAAACAGTAAGTACAAACTGAGTCAAAAGACCTACATTAAAGGCCAGAATCCTATTGTGCCATTACATGAAACTCTTGTTAGGCCAGTGGTTGCACTTTCTCTACCAATATGGAATGGAGGTATTCTGAATATGCTTGCACAAGTGGTTTTGCCATGTGTAGAATGTTATACAAGAAGTTGTTTTCCTCTTTAAATATATCCCCTCTATTAGTATCCTTGACTGTGAGCAGATGTACAGAGGGAATCACCAACATGGGTTTCCCACTGTACGGTCGCTGGCACAACCAAGGTGTTCCTAATAAGTTGGTTTTCTCTGACCAGATTCCAATGGAAAGCCCGCATCCGAATATGAACAGAACAGCTCCACTCTGCTTGTGCTTCCCATGAACTAGCACTGGGAGATACACTGCCAGTGAAAGGTAATATTTAGTCATCATGATTAAAAACAATCTTATCCTCTCTTATGTGCCTTATCCTCTCACATCTGTATATAAGTCACACATGCCAACATACATGTATAAAGAGCCCAACAGAGCACATTCCAACTGTATGGGCAAAACAGAGACTACTCCTTATATGTGACAACACACATCGGTTTTATAATATCAAGGTGACATCCAAATAGGTAATCTATGATGTTCAAAGCGGCTGTCAATGACAGTGCTCTAAAGGGAAAGCAAAAAATACATTTTATTTGTTATTAATAACATGAATATGAATTCAGAATAAGGAAAAGCAGGGCACCAACTCTGCTTCAGCCAAAATATTCCAAAAAAGACGGTCTTCAGGATGCTGCATATTAGTTCTGTACCTTCCAATTTTGTGTAGATGGCAATGTTCCCATTGACAAGGCCAGCAAACAAATGGTGAGTTTTGTACACTAGGCTCATGACAGTAGACTTTTCTGGAGTGAAGAAGTGTTGAAGTCGGACTTTCTTTGAGCCTTGGCTACTTTTGTAAACAGAGATGCTGTTCAAAAGATACAGGAAAGGGGGAAAGCCCTTCAGTATGTGTTCATCTTTGAAGTGACATGATTACTCCATAGATAAATTTTTTACAGGTGGGAAAGCATTACATGAAATATTGTGGAAAAAACAGCCAACAAGACTATACAAGAAGCACTGAACTGCTAGCCCTCTGTGCCACTTTAGTCTCTCTGTAACATCTAATATGTCCACTGCACTGTCCACCTCTTTACCTGCAGCTCACACTGGTGAGGAGCAAAACACAGCCCAAAGGTGTCATGTCATGTGTTGTTTATGTAAAATATTACAGGAAAGAGACTATAGTGAAACAGAATAGTGGCAATATGGTGTTCCTTACAATGTCTTATGTGGTTCTTGTATAAGCAGGGTTGGACCCAGACTTACACCTACATTGGAACCATCTATATCAAAGTGCCTTGTTGAAGTATTCAACCCCTTTGACTTTTCCACATTTGGTTTGGATACAGCCTGCAACTAAAATGGATAGGATAGGTACTGTTATCACTTGACACACACAGGATACTTAATAATGTTAAGGTGCAGAATATTTTTTTAATTGTCAAACAAAAGTTAAATAAAAATGAACTGGCACTTTAGGTTTAATTAAGATTCCACTGATGTTACTGATGTACTCTAAGTATCAATAAGTCTGTACTCAACCCATAGGCTTATCTAAGCTGTCTTATTTCATGGGATCAAGAGTAAAATACATGTTACCTTAAGGACGTTGTATGTAACTGGACCTTCCCACCCCTTCCAAATAAGTGTGTGGGGCCTAATCTGGATTGGGACTACTGTTTGAAGCTAAAAGAGGTTTAATCCTTCATGCCAGCCAGTTTTTCCTTGAATTCACACTCCACGCACTCAAGGGCTGAAATTGTGAGCACAGGAAAACAGGATTAGCATGAATGTGGGCAAGTTTAGAGCAAAACATAGGGAAATTTAGCAGAAGGAATGGATCAGGCCCTCATTTACTTGATTGGAAGTGAAAGAAAGTGAGGCTCAGCTGCATAGTTTGTATTCAGTGTAGCATGTAGTTTAGCTGTCAGCAATGCTTAAATGCTGGCTCTGTCAGATCATGGGAAAATAATATATCCAAACTATAGCTCCCAGAATCCCCCTCGCCAACATGACTAAAAGGAACTGAAACTGATCTCCCTCCCTTCCCCTGCAAAGTAATTTTTCCCAGCTCTTGCGTATGTCTAGCCTGATTACAAATGCTCCACAATTATTATTTTGCTGCCTCCCCTGCTCAAAAAAAAGTTCCAGCACAACAACCTCTCGAAGCCAGGGCATTCCAAGTTAAAAGCAGTAATTAACCTACACAAAACCTACTATCCATGCCAGACATTCATCCATATTACAGTAGCAAGTTCCTTGTCTTTGAATCAAAGACAAAGAAGAAAATAATTTTATACTTCTCTCATTCATGCTGGAGTGATACAAAGACACCTAATGAAAGTATGCCCCCTGACCATCAACATCTGCACTGTCGTAGAAGTCTTTTTAAAAAATTGTTGCCACAGTACCAACAGGCTTTCAGACATTATGTTTATGCAGCTGATGAAATGTCTCAGTCTAAACACTGAAACAGTGCAGAAATTAGGCTAGCAGGCTTATCTTGGCTCTAATGGGTTTTGGATTAGGCTATGCTATGAGGTAATATTGTCTGATGATGCAACATCCTTCAAAGCCGAAATCTATCTCTCATACAGCTCAGGCGTTCAAATAAATGCTCTCACTGTTTTCATGTCTCCAAAGCAGCTGCAAGTATGATGTATGATGTTCAGGGAAAAGGGACTGAGAGAAGGGGAAAAGGCTTATGGAAAGTTGTATGTCTTAAGGAGTTCAAAATTAACTTATGGGCTATAAAATCAGTGGGAGTAAAATTTAATTAAATTAAGCATCTCTTAATTAATACTAATCAGAATAATTTATAGTTTTAACTAAAAGTGCTATCTAAATCTGTTTCCTCCATACATTACAAGGTACAAACAGAATGAGCAAGCTTCCCCTTTTATTCCAATACTTTGGAGAGCACCGTACACAGATGTCAAGACAGAAATAAGGAGACTTGGAATTAGCAACTCCTATGTCTGTCCCAGAGAATCTATGGTCCAACGCAGGAACTACTTGTGTTTTTAGATATATATGTTAATAGCATATGCACCTGTGTCACACACTCATTCCTTCCACCTGTTCTATTTCCTGTAAATAACTGCTGCTGTTGTTGTGTGCCTTTATTGTTTCCAACTCATGGCAACCCTAAGGTGAACTTATCATAGGGTTTTCTGGAGCTGAGAGTGTGTGATATGCCCAAGGTCATTCAGTAGGTTTCCATGGCCAAACAGGGAACTGAACCCTCGTCTCCTAGGGTCATAGTCCAGTGCAAACCACTACACCATACTGGCTCTCAAATAAGTAACAGTGAAGCACAAACATGAAAACTACCTTCCTTCTTCCATGCCCAAACAAATGGTAGGCACACTGGAGTGTTTTGCAGGTGTATCTTCAGTTTCAGAAGGCACATTAGGCTCTTTCTGTTTCTCCTCTTCTGGAATGTAGACCATGCAGAGAATTCTTGATTCCACATTGAAGCATTCAATAACTTTGGGACTGGAGTTTTGAAATGAAACAATGGCAATTTGGCCCATTTGATTAGTACAACTGCCAATCTGAATTAGGAAGAAAAGAGTAATGTTCTTCTGTAAGGAAGACCTTTGTAAACAATAATGCTTGTATGGCAATATCAATTAAGGCTAATCTGATCAAGGTCTCAGCAATTCAGTGATGTATTTTTCTGTCAACTAAACATTATCACAAGATAATAAGACTTCATGCCTACAGTAACAAATGAAAATATTGAAAAAATTTGACAATATTGAAAAAATAAAATTACTTTTGATTCCTAATAAGCAAGGTGTGAACACCATTCTTCTACAAGAAGCTCAATGTTCCTTTGAAGGTTTTCACTGCATAAGGTACTACAAATACAAATGTATACTGAGTGGTACTAAAAGGCTTCCAGATCTAAAACTAATTTCATTATAGTTGATTTTGGTTATGAGAATAATTGCAAATGAACAACAATCAGAACAAGCAGGTTGGGCAGAGTATTCAAACGCCTTGATCATCTTCTAGAGCAGCGGTTCTCAACCTGTGGGTCGCGACCCCTTTGGGGGGTCAAATGACCATTTCACAGGGGTTGCCGCTCCTTTATCCCGCCCTGCCCCCTTTTGAAACAAGGCAACCTCACAGCCAATGGGAGCGCTGTTTCTGAGACCCCACACTGGAAGGAGGGGAGAGGAGGCATGCTGGGCGTGTGCGGGGACGTTTCCCTGTCTTTCCCTGATGGGTGGGGAGGCATTGTAGGAGCCGGAGGTGGGGAGAGCGAGAGGAGAGAGTGTGGAGCCGGAGCATGGAGGCGGAGGTGGAGAGAGCGAGAGGGGCTCACGGGTGTAGCATGGTTGAGGGGCTACAGCGGGTATCGCACCCCACTCCCGAGCCCTCAGAGGGATGAAAGGAGGAAGGAAGGAGCGCCCGTGTGAGAGCGTCCGAGCAGCCGTGCTCCCTTTAAGGGAGGGAGGGAGGGAAAGTTCTGTAGTGAAGGTGGGGGTCGCCGCTGCTGGGGCTTTGCTGAACAAATCGATGGAAGAAACAGGGAAGAGACCTGCTCAGGTTTCTTAGTGCGGAGCGCCTTTCCTCATATCTGGGGTAGGGAGGAAAAGGAATAGTGAATGAACGTGCACATTTGCTTTAGTCTGCTGCCTGGGAGCTGCAGGCTGCGCTGGGGGAGGAAGGGGCGGGGTGGTCGCACGACCAGGAAGCCAGCTGCAGGACGAAGGAGCAGCGAAGAGAGCGCCTCACACAAGAACCTGCTTGCACGAACGGCACCCCCCACCTCCGCGATAAGGTAATGTGCGGAAAAGGCCCAGGAGTGGTGGAGCGCGAGCCACACGCTCGCGTTCTCCTGCCCCCTGTTCAGAAGGGACTGAAATCGCTCCCCTTCTCCGCTACCGGGAGAACCTCTCGTCTGACAGGCCAGCTCGGGGGGCAGCAGCAGCATGGGGGGCAGGCCCCCTCCTTGCCACGGCTCCTGCCCCACTCGCCACGGAGGAGGGCGCTGTGGAAGGACTGGGGGGCCGCAAGGCGGAGCTTTTCCGGGGGGTGAGCTGTGCTTGGTACAAAAGACAAAGGCACTGGGATTCCTCCCCCCGCCAGTCAGGGTCAACATTCTGGAAACTTTTCCCACACTGCCTGCCCCAGCGGAAATGAGAGCGAAGCAGAAGCAGAGCCCGGGGGGGGGAGTTCACGGAGTTTTTTCCTGGGGGAGACGTGCAGCTCCTCTTTCCATCCCTGCCCGCTCCCCTGTTCCTGGCCGGCGAGGCGGCCTTTACTGGGGGGGAGGCATTGTAAATAATAAATAAATAATTTTATGGTTGGGGGTCACCACAATGTGAGGAACTGTATTAAAGGGTCACGGCATTAGGAAGGTTGAGAACCACTGTTCTAGAGAGTCATAAAAAAAAAAGGCATGTGACCAAGATAATTTCCCACTTCAAAGAATTGTTCCCCCTGTTCCATTCCATCAGTAAATGCTGCAAATGCTTAATCATGGTTGGGAAAATTAAAATTTGAGAGTAAGTGGGGATTGCAAGAATTAATGGTGGTGAGTACGATTCACATCCCCCACAGGACTCAACTTTGAAAGGGCCAGCACTTCCAACAACTAAATCAAATTTTGTTTACTCTTAATATCAAGAGCCAAAGTAGAGAAGACTCCGCAATATCACTAATCCCCAGTGTTTAGACCAGCTGTGGTGTATATATGCATTATTTGTGTAGGGTGGATGCAACCTGGATGGTGATTGGATGCTTGAAGTTTTCCTCTCTCATGTCATTTTTCCAGTTTAACCCCCTACCTCACTCTCTACCTTTCTCATGGTAAAGCTTACAGTGCCACAAAGTGCAAAGAGAGATCTGGATTTGCGGTAGGGGAATCTTAGATTATGATGAGGGCATGGGAAAGGAAATTAAAACACTGCTTCTTGCAGTGCCAGTTCCATGAGCCAACCACTTCTCTTCCCATCAGCCTATGGAGATTGAATTACAGGAATAAATGAAAACAAAAAGAGCAAGAGACTTGATCATGCATCTACCAGCATCTCACTGAGCTTGGCTAAAAGTCAGTGGCCAACTTTTCCAGCTTCAAATGTGGCATCACTTCTAAACCTGGTCTTCAAAAAATTTAAACTCTTACCCACAGAAAACCATGTTCTATAGAAAGTGAATCTGGATCAGTTTCTTCACATGAATATGGTTCAGGATTATAAGCAGCACACTCAACCTTAAACACAGAAAATAAAAATCTATTCGTTCATTTACATCAGGAGAAAACCCAGTTATTCAAATATTTTTGGTACCTTCCCAACACTGGTCATATTACGGAATTAAGCCTGCACTGACTCTGCCTGGAACATTACATGTTCTCCACCCTTGTTAAATACAATTTTAAAAAATCTTTTCTGGGACTATCTCAATTGCAGCTGCTTTTGTCTCTGTATTCCACACTTCCTGCTCTCTCTTTTTGGTTACACTCAGTAAAAAAACTTCAAGTAAGGATTGCATCACTTTGTGCCCAATACAACACTTTGTTCAGCATAATCTCAGTGAAGAGTGTTTAACACTCAGGCTTATAATAATCACATCACACCTACACATAAGGGATTATCTACATGCAACCAGTTGCTGCTGATTGTTTCCAAGTCAGTTGGGTGGTGAAGCAGTTCTGGCTATAGGGAGTATACAATTCCCTTGTTGCAAAAGCTCCACTGGCTGCCAGTCTATACTAGGGACAATTCAATGTGCTGATCAAGACCTATAAAGCGCTGTAAGGCTCACGCTTGGCATTCAGTGAGAAATCTGCCAATAAACTCTGCAAGAGCATTAAACGAATCACATCTAAACATAACTTAGTCAACATACGATATCTCCAACAAGCAAAGTTAATGCTATTCACCTTAAATTCCTGTTGTTTGGCCATCATTACAGGCATATGCTTAACAAGCAGAGGATGCTTCTCTTTTTTAATCTGATTCCCATCATCATCTATACAGAACCAACCCAGCAGATTCTCCTCAGCTATAATAACATGCATAAGGGGAGAAGTAAAGAGTTAAGTATATGGCAGTAGGTAAACCGTCCATAACAACAACCTTTATAGGGCAAAATGGCAGTCAAACATATTTGTCTTCATAAAGAACAACAACAATACCTTTATACCGACACATAGGTGGTCCCAAGTACTCATCTAAGTTATTTAGCTGTGTAAGGGGGCAACAAAAAGCTTAACACTGGGGAATGGACAATGGGATTATTCAGGATTGCAATCTTATATTGTTTCAATTTAGGTAACACCAGTTATCTGTTCTTCTCTATTTCTAGATTCCTAGCCATTTAGAGATCTCAGAGGCTACAGTTCAGTTGGATGCTTTCACTGATAGAACTGTTTGTTGTTGTTGTTTTCCATAGGAACTGGGAGCAAAATGCTCTCCCCTCACCTCCAATGCAGACCCCCCTGGTTCTCCTTCAACATTTATGATGGAAGGCAAATAAATCATCTTTCCTGCAGCACTGAAGGGTAGAGTGGGGAGGAGAAACTAAGGAAATGTTATTGATATCTATACAGTCTCAAGACATGTTTCCTGAGGTATTGTAGTCTTGATCCGCAAATGTTGCTGGTAGAAAGTGCTCCCAAACAGACTACCTATCCACTTATTTAAACTTGTTGTGTTACAATATATACTATAAATGCTGATTCTGAAAGTTGGACCCTGAAGAAAGCTGACAGGAATAAAATGAACTTATTTGAGATGCGGTGCTGGAAGAGAGTTCTACAGATAGCATGGACTGCCAAAAAGACACAGAAATGGCTCCAAGAGCAAATCAAGCCTGAAGAAAGAAACTGAAATGACTAAACTGAGGCTATTGTACTTTGGACATATCATCAGAAGGCAAGACTCACCAGAAAATGGTAAGCTAATGCTTGGTGAGGTAGGAGGCAGGAGGAAAATAGGAAAAGCCCATTACAGATAGATAGTCTTAATCAAGGAAGTCACGGCCTTGACTGTCTAAGATCTTAACAGGGCTGTTAAAAGCAGGGTATCTTGGAAGCCCTTCATTCATAGATTTGCCAAAAGTCAAAGCCAGCTTTCTGGCAATCAGCAATAACAACATGTATAATGACGTACATTAAGCACCATTTCATCACTGCAAATTAAAAAACACTGGGGCTTTTCAGAATATTTGAACTGCACCACTTGCTACAATTCAGCAGTTAAGAAGGGTTTGTTTGTTTTTAAATGCAATTGCCAATTTCCAGTCAGTTTCAACTTCATATATATTTGGCTGAATTCTAGATCACTTAAAAATTTGAAAGGTTACCAGAGACCTTAATTTGTCTTGGATAACTTCTTTTAAAGGGCAAAAGATCAAATTCAAAATACTTAACATCTATTTAGTGTGATTATCTTGGCATGGATCCAAGTGCCATTTGGGCAGGCCTAGTAATTTTTTTTTCTTCTTTAATACAGTTGACTCTACTGGCAAATCACATGCCTGTTATTAAACTATTTCCCCCAAGTTTTACAAGAGGTGTGCTATGTCATATGGAAAGCTGTTTGCATACCCTTAGGTGTGATTCCTTTGAATCCTATTCATTTTTTTCTCCTCATATAAAATGTAATATAGATCTGCCATGTACTGCAAAATCTAACAGTTCAGATTTTAAAGAATTACTGGTCATTTGAAACACATATTTAAAAAAAGAATAACACTGACTGCTACATAGATGCATATATCCAGATAAAGGTAAAAGTAAATATTACAATTCGAATAAAATTTTATGTTTATGTACTAACAGAAAGCCTTACCCAGGGCAAGTTTAGCCATCTGTAAATTTTTGATCCAAGCTTGTTTGATGGCAGGGGTAAACGTATTGAACACTGCTGTAAAGAAAGTAGGTCGGCCTGATCTATTAGAAATAAAACAAAGTAAGTGATTAAACGTGTTCCTCTGGCATGGAAAAAAGAAAGCTTTTCTGAGTTACAAGCATGGTGCAAAATAACTAATTGGAAACCACACGAAACAGTCTGTGTTCTTAGTACTGAGATGAATGAATTTAAAAGTGAAAAGCAAAATTTATTTAACATAAATCTGACAGGTATAGGAGGGATGAAAAGAAAACTGTCTCTTTTGAGTATAAAACCAGCCCTGCTCTCCAATATCTGGTTCAAGAGCCAACATAAGCCCCTGGTAGTAGCCTTCATATTCAGTATGGGGTAATAGAGTAAGAAAGAAAGAAGTGTTCTGAACCCTCTTGCAGTTCCTCTTATGGAGAAAGCTCAACCATCCACTGCCTTGGTGGCAGTAGTCCCGTTCAACCTCCAGTAGCTGTGGGAGGAATGGCAGTAAAATCCACCCTTAGTTTTGCTTTGTTGCCACACTGGCCCCAAGGGTACTGCTAAGCTGGTACTAACTTGTCCTGCTTTCCTGGAAGCTGAAGTTGAATTCTACAGCGGTCTGCAGCTCTGATTTCATCTTCTTTTCTCAAGATAAGTTTTTGTAAACCTGAGGTCCAATCCTGTGCCACTGATTGATTTAAATTCTGACAGAAAAGGAGAGAAAGAAAAAAAGTATCAAAGAACGCTAAACACATTTTCAGTTTATATATTCAGTTCAACCAAACATTCATCATAGTATGAATGTCTGCGCGAGTTTGAGCCACACTCCAGCTATTGTAGCTATACTATTTAAAACTGTTTTGCTTCCCTGACAGCAATAAGACTTGAAGGCAAACCTATCCAAAAAATGTAATCCTACATCATACAGGTAGAGCCACATGTTCAGCTTCCTATCTCTCCCATCTTCAGAAGTCAGATTTTAAGAGTTAGGTTCTGCTTCCACAGCTGTGTCCTAGCAGAGGGAAACAGAGAGGAGAAGACGAACAGGCAGCTCCTGGTCACAGTCTGGTAAAAAGAGCTGAAGTCATCACCCTTGGTCTTGAATGACTTGCTGAAGATCTGGGACAGTGAAATCAGCTTTTGTCTCCCTGCTGCAGAACTGAAGCCAAACACATGACTTTTCTAGGTGCCTACATCTCCCTCCCCTCCAGCCACTAAATAGCCATAGCAGCTTCTCCAAGCTCTTGAAAACTGTGGGAAGTAATGGATATAGTACAAGGAAGTAGCACTTACCTTCTGAGCAACATATTATCATGTATGCCACAAACAGGATTCCAGGCATTATGTGCAAATGGGACTATGCAAGCCTTACAGTGTTTAAGAAAAAATTTGAAAAGGAGGCACTTTGGAGCAGTGAAGGAGGGCTAATGCCTTCAATCCACAAAGTTTCTCTTCTCTAATACTCTTTCCTGATGGAGTGGGTTTTTTTCTTTTTGTTTTGTTTTAAAAGAGACTGGTTAGGCCCCATATTACTTGAAACAGTCCTAAGAATATCAACTATGGGATAGATCTCACTAAACTCAGTGGGATTTAGGATTACACTGCACTGTAGTTTAAGTCTAAACACTCTGTGGACAGCAATAAAAGCCAAGTTAGAACGGGATTACTTTTGTCCAAGGAAAACCCAGAGTCTTGAACTCCATCCGGGCTTTAAATTTTGCTTAAATACAAATATTAAAAGTTGGTTAAAAGCCCACATCTTTACCTGATGATACATTAATCAAATTTCAACCATCTTCTGCTCACAACTACAACAGTAGATTGGTCCAGTTTAATTTAGTACCTCATATTATGAATATTTACAACTCTCAAAGTCATACATTCCCATATCATGGCTATGTGTGTATATATCTTTTTAAATACATGATTCCCATGGAAATATTATTCAAAACATAAGTCAGTTGTTAAAATTAAAAACCAAAGTTCTCAACTTACATTTTGTCAATTGTGTTTTAATTTCTATTTTAAATTGTTTTTAATCCATGTACTTTTAAAAATAATTACTGTTTAATTGGTTAACTTTTGTAAAATAAGATTTTAATTAAATTTCTGTTTGAAATTATTGTGAGACACTCTGTATCCTCTGCCGAGAGAAAAATGGGGTATAAACTGGATAAATTAATAAATTGATTAATAATAATAATAATACTTTAATTTTTTAAGAAAGCATTTCAAAGAACACATGTGTTCTACTAATAAACTAATGCACTCAGAAACATATTGTTATCTGCCTTCAAGTTGTTTCCAACTTATGGTGACCCTAAGGCAAACCTATAATGGAGTTTTCTTGGCAAGATTTGTTCTGATGGGGTTTGCCACTGTTTGAGAGAGTGTGACCTGCCCAAGGTCACCCAGTAGGTTTACCTTGCCAAGCAGGGATTCAAACCCTAGTCTGCCAGAGTCCTAGGCCACTTCCACACTACATGGTTATAGTGATATTATTCCACTTTCAACATCCTATGGAATTGTGGGGTTTGCAGTTTAGGGAGGAGCCTTTAGAATTCTCAGTCAAAGAGCTCTTTGGCCTCAGTAAACTACAAATCCTAGAATTCCAGAGGATGTTGAAAGTGCAATAATAGCACTAGAACAGTGTAGTGTGGAAATGGCCCTAGACTAACACTTAAACCACTACATCATTCTGGTTCTCATGAATGTAGTAATGTAACAAATCCTGAAGTAAGAATAATTAACAGCTGACCCATTTGCTAGTACACAGTTCTATTCATAAGAAAGTGCCCAAAAACATGTGAGCAGGAGTGTGAACTTTGCTGCTTGTATCATTTCCCTGTAGTCCTTTTCCCTCCTAAAGCATGATTCAGAGGGACAAAAGTGCAAAGGAGCAGTAGGGGTGTGTGCACCTGTTTCAACATTTCACCATGATTTCCTTCAAGACATTATGCTACAGCCTTCACTATAGATAGGATGAGAATTCTGGGCAGACCTGCACTGGATGACATTTATCCATATTGCCACCATGTGTCATTTATGCTGAAAAGACATGCGCATGCACAGACATGCACACACAGACATAAACAGAGAGAGACAGAATATTTACATACAGCACTGAACAAAAAGTCTTTAATAGTGTTATTTAGTGCTTAAACTTTAAGCACTGTTTGAACACTGCTGAAGACATTTCTGTGACTGCTTAACCCTTAACTGGAGGCTAGACAACAGAGCATTCTGTATTAAAAAGAAAAAGTTACCACTAACATATGGTAATTCTATGATCGTATTTTCTTCTCATGCAATTCTAAGCACTTTCACATCAAATTAGAAAGCCCTGTTATTACTGCATTGTAATTCAAACATGAAAGCAACAGGGTAAAACAAGATCAGCAAGGCATCTATAATCTACTTACAACTCTAAAGTTAAACATTTAACAATACACCAATTAGGATCTGAACAGATTATTTGTGCTTGCTTGGACATATACACTCATACGAAAGATCATTTCTAGCCATCAGAAAATTCAGAAAGCTCTACACCTGGAAGCAGAGCAAAGAAGCAACTCAAGCTTTATTAGCTATTATTTGTTACCTGGTAGTTTCCTTTAAGACTACTTATCAGTTGACTGATTTGGCCAACTACATTCAAATCATGCAAGAGATTCTGTAAATCATGGTAAAGTTGTCCTGGTCCCATATAAAGCTTGTCTGAAAAACATAAAAAGTATGCAATTATATACACAAGCAGCATGACAGTACGAATGAACAAAGCTAGTTTGATGGCCAAAGAACATCATCCTATATTTAAAACTACAGCAAATTTGCTCATCCGAATTTACAAAACACAGACACCTAAGTTAGTAGTACTACTGCATAATAGACTGTTTATAAGTTAAACGAAGTACCTTTTGTTTGTGTCCTTTCCCACTCGAAATCAACAGATATCTGCCTAGTTTCAACCATTTAAAATTGTTAAACATCTTTCAACTGTAAATTATTTATCTAAGTATTAAAGAGATTTCTGAATCACTTCCAAATCCACAAAGCCTCCCAAGTCAATGAAAAATAAAATCAATTTGAAAAGTGCAAAGATAAAACATTTTTAAAACACATTAAATACTCTTGAAAAACTTTTAAAGCGATCTTAAAAAAATCCTAAAAAATACTTATAAAACAGTTAAAAAAGAGCAATTTTAAACATTAGAGGACCTGCAGAACAGTACTGTTTTTGGTTGCATACTAGAAACTTAAAAGAAATGAAGCCAGCCTAACCTCCTTGGGTGCAGAGTTCCAGTCAGGATACTGTTACACAGAAAGCTCTCCTATGCACAGGTACCAATCTAAACTCCACAAGGTGTTGGGATATGCAACCGAACCTTCTCTGAAGACCTAAAATGCCTGGTAGGCTCATATGGGAGGAGGCAATATTTCACAAATCCTGGTCCCAAAGTGTTTAAGGGCTTTGTAGGTCAAAACCAACACTTGGAAGTGAGCTCAGAAGCAAATTGAAAGCCAGCGTGTTTCTTTCATTACTTTAACATTTTAATTTGATTTTACTGTATGCTGCCCTAAGATCTTTGGTTGGGGAGAGTAATAAATATAAATGTTTTATTTAATAAAGAAATACAATAAACTGTATTTGAAATAAGTGAACAGTAGAAAACCAGTCATGGATACTTAAAGGTTACAAGCCTGCTAGTTCTTAAAAGTCCTATCAAAATTAACATGTCACTGAGAAATTGCTTAACTGTCATGAGACTCCCAACAATAGTTGCTTTTTAAGTTGAACAGTGGCTTGTTTTCTAACAGCAGACACTTGGGCTAAAAAAAACAGCAGCAGAACCAACAACAAACTCCACATGTCTATCAGTTCAAGACAGAGTACATTTTCTTAATAATGATTTCCAAAATGCTGTAAAATAAAGGTGCAGGATCCTAAGCCATATCCCTGCCCAACACTCATACTTTTTAGAAAACGTCTTTAACAGAAATGCTAATTGTATGAATTGTGTCTTGTCATATGTCAAGGTATGCAAATACAATTGCTAAGTATGATGAAAATGTCACTAGATTTTTGCACCAAAATACACCACTGAAATTTGGCAGCAAGCAGAGAAAATCTCTTAAAACAAACAGGAAATGCTCACTTTAATGATATTTTTGCTCTTTGCCACCAAAATTCAGTTTTTCTGGTTTCCTACTAAAATTTGGAAGCAACACAATTAACAGCCTTTTAAACTCAGCTGAGTAAAGATTTCTTGGTCGGCTTCTGAATTTAGTGAGCGCTAGACACAACTTGTAACGTGGCAATAGAGCCAACAGGAAAGATAAGTTTCCTTCCTTACCAGTTTTCCTCTTCTAATACAAAATGAATAACATTTGGTCGGATAACGAAGGGGAGAACATTGTTACCAAGAAGATCAGAAAAAATCTGAAACATTACCATAAGTCACCAGGGAGCAGTGAATGAAACTTTTATGTCCCTACCTTTCTTCATGGAGTATTGGCTTGTAATACTTTACATTTTCTCTAATAATTGTGGGGGAGGGACAATAGTGCTTAACATAATTTTTGAAAAGATAAAAGCCAGTTATAACACTGCTTTTCACACTATAACACACAATAGTTACTCAATCTTTCTAAAACATTGGTGTTGGGGGGGTCATTTTGGAGGAATGTTTGACTGTTTTCGTTTTTAAAGTATGTTATTGTAATATGAAAAAGTAACAAATCAATAAATTACTAAAGTACTTCAAAGCAACAGGCTTTTTTTTTTAGAACAAAAGCAATGGCTAACACTATTATGCAACTTTTACAAAAGAAACATTCCAAGCTCTGCAGAGATTCAAATGCCCATGCAGACCCTAGCTACAAAATATATACCATAGTACTTTCATGGTGCCCAGGTGTCCTGCATTACAGAGGACAGTCTTGTATTTGAAAGGCTATCTGAAGGACTCTCCAGTCCACATCTGGTGTAAAAACAGAGAATTATAGGAAGGGAGAGCGAGTTGCTCAACAGTTAGCACCTGAATCAGAGCCTCGATGAGATGTATTCTATTATAGCAATAATTACAGAAATATTAAGCAAATGCACATTTATTGCAGACCCCTTTCCTCTTTTGTCTTCTTTTTGGGGAAGCCCCCACAAGCACTATAAGGCATTTACTATTTTTAATAGCTGCACCTACACATTTCCATAATATTTTCAGCTGGTTTTTAAAAGTATGGTTAGAAAGAAAAGAAACAACAAAAGAAAGAAGATAAAACAAAAAAAGACGGGAAAGGAAATGCATAGGATATGAAGAAGGGCTGGGCATAAAATAAAATAAATATATGAGCAGTGACCAAAGTGGACTGTATTTCCGAAAAATACATTTATTGAAATTTATATAAAACAGACATTTGTGCATATCTAAAGCATCAAGGCCTTCTGACCATTGAACAATGGATTGTGAGTATTTATCTTTCCAACCTTAGAGTGCAAAGCTGGAATTCTATATGTTCCACTTAATTATGTAAGTAAGTAGTGTCTCCCAGCCCAAACCCCTCCCTACCATCACTCCCCCCCATTTTACTGGACAAAAAGAAAGTGTGACTGGAGTGTTGCTTCTGATTGTTGCAGCCTCACCGGCTGGCTGGAAGGATGAAGTGGAAATGTCATCTACTTGCACCCCAGCAGAGCAGAATGCCTGGTAAATTAAGTTTGGGGAGGGCAGTTATGGACATGGCAATAATGCCACAATTGTGACTATGGGATGGTGAATATAGATCCCTTACTAACTCCAGAGTAACATAAGCTGACATAGCCTAACATGGCCTAACTCCAGGTTCCATTCAACTTTAGCTTCCTTAACATCAACTGTAGGATGTTCCAACATACGTTTATAAGCTAGACTTACTGGTTTTAGATTCTCTGAAGGTATGATTAATGTTTCCAATACAGCATGGATAAATTAGTCACCAAATATAGATACCAAAAGGTGTTGCAGATGTAAATACTGCAAGAGTGCACCTGCAGATAACTGACAATCAGATTGCAATACTGACAAAGGCAAAAATTCTAAGACTAAACAATCAATTGATCCAAACTATAAATCCCATAATCAACCCATTTCTTCCACAAAAAAGAAGAAATCTTCATCTTGTAGAGTTAGTTCAACATGACTATGTAGATCAAATTGCAACTGCCAAGATATTGCATGTCAAGCCATCACTGACAGCAGAAATTGTAAAGGGCACCATCCCTTTCCTCCTTAAGTAAGCAGACACTAAGGCAGTCTGTACTAAAAGAAGTTCTCAGTTGGGTCAAAAAGTGTCCAAAGAGGAATAACTGACTTAGGCTGTACTTGCCAGTTATCTGTATTAGTCAGAAGAGATGCATTGTGAAACTAGGTCAAACTGGAGAAATTAAATCCACCCTCTGAAAATGACATTTATATTCTTTTCAAGTGAAAAAAATGGGGTGGTAAAAAAACCCATACACATTTCTTAAAACAGTACTGATTTTCTGAAAGTAAACCTGAAGGATATACAGTTGAATATCTTGAAGAACATACTGTATCTATGGCAGAATATTCATCTTAACTATATTAACCTCACCACAACTATTTAATTTGAGTGATGTCCACCTATCCAAATCCAGAGCTATTACAGCATGCAATGCAGATAAATTCAGTTTAATCATTTCAGTAATATTCTGTGGAACCAATATGTCCAAATACCTAATAGCCTATGAGTACTAGTTGGCAAAAAACAAACAGACAAGAGTATTACCCCATCAATAGCCAGAAAGGGCACAAGAGCTATCAACTGATTTTATCAACTCCATTCCACCTACATATAATCACTGGCTAACTACACGGCAGGTATATAAGTAGCTTGAAAACCAAAACTGTGATACTCCAAACAGAAAGGACACTGCTTAATGACCAAAGAACAAACAGCTGAAATTAAGTGGTTAGAAACTGATTTTTGTCGAGATCTGACCACAGTCTTCCTAACAGATCTGACAATTAACATTCACATGCTAAACACAATAGATGCAATGGGAACAGAACATTTTCCTGATAATATGAAATATTTTTGAGATGAAACAATTTACACTTGAAGATGATGTCAGTTCTGAATAATGCTGCAAGGGACGGTAGGGCATGATGTGACAAGGCAGCTATAGTTCTTGTGAGGGCAAGGATGAACGTCTTGATTCCACCCACTGAGCCATCTGTTTGTTATCAGGCAACATACTGAAAAGCACACAGATTCAGGGCTGCCAAGAATAGGGATGCTAAACGTGTGAATATGAAAGTCCATTTTAGGCCAACAGCTACCCCTGTTTAACATAACGTGCTATATATCCAAAAATAATTTTGTATGGGAAGATGATGTAGCAGATATAAATTGCACAATATGGAATAATCAGCACTTGTATAAAATGCAAAGTAATAAGATTTGAAGCCACAATTTAATCAAGTAAAATTCAGAGTCAGCTGCATATTTATCTTGATGAGTAGTACCTTGAGACATTCAAAAGAACAGTTTAATATATGCAGCAGTTCAAGAAGAGAAACTAACAGGATCTAATGGGCCACCCTCTCAATTATTTACATTATTTACATCTAGACATAAACTACTACTGATGGATGATGTACATCTGGAGTGAGAAACATGTGGTTGTCCAGATCTTGCTGGCCACAGTAATCCCCTTTGGAAAGCAAAGTCAGTGGTGAAGAATGGGGGAGAAGCCATCTAACAACATCTGGAAATTCTTTTCCCATAGTTCCCTGATCCAGAAGAAATAGGTCCTCCTGAGGCCTTTGAAGTGCAAACTGACTAATATCATTCTCTGCCTTGCCAAAATACCTTTCACTAAAAGAACACATCTATCAGGAAGGGAAATTTTTCTTCAGCTGAGCCACAATCTGCAAGAAAACACGCGCGCGCACGCATGTGTGTACCTATGTGGGAAGGTGCAAGCATGTGATTCTGACTAGCTAGAAGCCTGTGACACAAAAGGTTTCTGTATGTGAGGCTCTGATCAAAGAACATGAATATTGGGGGTGGAGGAATGCTTAAAGTATACTTTAAAACTGTTATTAAAACACAATAGGCTATCAAGTATTCTGACCACCATATACACACTTGGGTGTAATGCACAAAGCTGCACATGCAAAAAAAAAAATACGTAGAAACATAAACAGACCAGCTCACAGCACACAGGTGTGATGAGACTGTGCAAACTGCCCTGGGCTTCCACAAAAATCAGCACAGAAACAAAATGTGAAAAGGCTGTTGGGTTGATAGTGGTGGCAATACTAACCACAACTTGGAAATTTTACTGTTTGGATGATTACTTCCAAACCCATCCTACTCTGGGCACAACACATTTCTTTCCTTCCTGCTCCCTGTCTGTCCGTCCTGTCCGCCCGTCCGTCCCGTCCGTCCACCCGCCCTCCCTCCCCCCTCCCTCTTTCCTTCCTTCCTTCCTTCCTTCCTTCCTTCCTTCCTTCCTTCCCTCCCTCCCTCCCTCCTTCTTTCTTTCTTTGGGAGGGGCACACGGGGCAAGGAGGCTTCTGTTCTTCCTGAACACTGACCTGTGGAGAGGCCGGCCCACAGATGGTCTTCCCCAGCATGACCATCGGGGCCCTGACTGATTGGCTGCTCAGGCACACATACTGACCATCCTGACAAGGTGATTCTTGGAACTGCCATGCAAAAAAACTTTTCCAGGTTCTCAATGATCCACTCTCTTCTGTATTCCTACTTTTTTTCTGCCAGAAAAGAATATTCATGTAGTCATTACAAATTTATAAACAGATTTTCCACACTTTCTCATGCTTTCTTTTTCTCTCCTGCCCCCCATGACTTCTATGTTGGACTGCAACAACTTAGTTACACAAGAATCAATCAGCTTTTCACCCTGTTAAACATCCTCAAAACACACCCTTTCCTTGCTTCAGTCTGTAAAAAAAGGCAAACCAAAAATCCTTCAGAGGCTTTGATAAGCAGGAAAAGCTTCAGTAGTGATTTAGATGTAGCTCTAAACATTCATTATTAATGTCAAAGCCAGCCATAAAGCAAATGAGGTTTATTTTTAGTTCCTGCTGCTCTACAAACTTCCTGAACATTTTGTTATGTAAGCGAACCTCTCTACATCTGTACCACCCCCAACAATACTATTTCATTTGTCTTTCACTATGGTTAGCCTTAGCACTGTTGATGTTTCCATAGCTACCCCTGAAATGTTCCCTCTCCCACCCACTTCCATAACAACAGTCGAACAAATAAACTGGATGCTGCAGGATGAGATCAAAAGAAATTTTAGCAAGTATTTCACATGGTAAATTCAGTTAAACCTATACTATAAGATTAAATTCTGACAGAAACAAACATAAACAGGTAGCTGGCAAACTTTAAACGACAGAATTAAGACCTGATTTACAGATTTACACCTACACCTGGGTAATCTTATGTAAAAATTTAAAATGAGTTTCAAAGATTGATCTCCAGTCTCAAATCATATTAACATCAATTTCATGGAATTCAGTACAGTGATTCAGGGAATTAAAGATGCTGCTCAGTGTAAAACTCAAGCATGATCTTTATACTAATCTAATCTTCCCAAGTAGCAGATTCTTCAAAACTTCTGGAATCAAGCAAAGCTACAATGACCTAAATACAAGTGTTATTTCTAACTAAAATAGAAGCATGGAATTAATGGGAATAGACAAGTTCTATTGATTCAACAGTTCTACTTTGTTCAGATATAATAACTGGATTTAGGCCAAAACATCTAAAACAGATTTTCTACAAGCAAATATTGCACCACATATTGAAATAGCCAGGTTTAAAGGCTCTTTACTCCATATCAGAAGAAGCCTCATGCACATAAAAAGTATGCCTACCAAGTATATGCAGGTACATACATCCTCTATACAACTGGAATGCCTGTCTCCTAAATTAGCTTGAACTGTCAAGTACCAAAGCTAAAATAACCATATGTTATTACACTGCACAGTACCTTATGTTCTGGAAACAGTGTTGAACAAGCATTATTTATTTTATTTCTTTCATTTTCAGACAGTTTAGTAATATACTGAATTGTTATGCATGTAAAACAGAACAAAAAAAAATGCTCTGTGCCCTGCCCAAGGTCAGGAAAGAAGCAGCTACATGTTTAGTAGCAAAATCCTTGGTGCTGTAAGCAGGTCAGGTGGGGTTTACTAAGAAGCAAAGTGAAACAAAACTACTTAATCCCTTATTCATGCTAAACTACAGCAAAGCCTCTGTTAGATAAGAGGAAAAGCTGTCATCATGTTATGCGTGCCTTAAGTGTTTGTCAGCTATCTGACTTCTCTGTAGTGCAAAGCAATCCAATGTACAACTCCAGTGGAAAACTCAACCAAATTTAATATTCACCACCACATCTACGTCAAGGCAACAAATGACCTTAGGAGTCCAAAGTTTAAAAAACTAAGAGCAATGAAAGTGAGCAATCAACACAATGGTTAGATAGTTTGTATTTCCATGTGAAAATAAAAGGTGGGGGGAGGGAGAGGAACAAGCCTATTCGTGTTAAAAGGAAAGAAAGACTTCTAAGTTAAGATCTGATTTTCACTTCACTCCCTTTTAAGGATAAGAGGATTTAAAAGATTAGATCATGTTCACAGCTAGTTAGGACAGTATTAACGTTTTCTAGAGATTGCATTTAAAAAGTAATATCAACCCAATTTCATTGCAGTAATTCTTTTTGTTCACCACTGGAATGTAGTCACAGTATTATATGCTAGTTTTAAACTCCAGTCCTTTTTACTAGAAATCAAGCCAGCCACCACTGAGCTCTAAGTGTGCAATCAGCTTCTCTAAAAGCTACTAACCATAAAAAGCAACAATCCTCTCAGCCATAAGGAGGATCCAACATGAAGCTATGAGGATCCACTTCAGAAACCTTTATAGAAACTGTACCTGAGCCTCCTAATGGATATCTTTGGGAATGATGTGTACAATTTAAAATCCTTAACAGACAGTTGTGTATTTACAGCATTTGCACACTGTATGATAAAATAATGTATATTTTGTTAAAATACACATTAAAATATTCAGCAATCCATCTGATCCCACATGAGCTTTCTTCTGAGGCACTCAGTATCCTGTCACATGAGGGGCAGTAATGCTGGGCTGAGTCCTCTGCAGGTTGGCATCAAAGCTACAAAATTACCACTCTAGAAATGCTACCACTGAGAAAAGGTTTCTCACTGGACTACAACTCCCCATACCCCCCAGCCAGCAATGTCCAGCCAATGCTTGCTTATGAAAAGTGAACCTGAGATGAGTTTCAAAGGTTATCTCACAACTGCTCCTTGAAAACTTTTGGTCAATTACAGCTGCCATTTCCAGTCAATAAAGTTTTCATTCTACTGACTTTTCATAACATGAGATCAAGTCTAGAAAATCACAATTTCTAAATATTAAGAAGTAGGAAATCAAGACTTCTGTACATTAATATACAGTCCACCCACTATATCCATCCACCCATCTACAGACAGATAAGTAGATAGACAGACAAAGGTAATACACAACATATTAAGATTTCATAATAATGTCAAAGTCTCATTAAGCACTTCAAAGTGCACTGAGAAAATAACAGCTATAGATAATTATGGCCTGAGACTTACTTGGCTTGGCATTAACAACAATATTTTCAGAAGAATGTTGTGAAGAGAATCTGCAGTTCTCATCTTGATTTTCACTGCTTCCATACTCTATGACGTCTACATGCCCAAGGGGCACACTCCATTTTAGTAAGTACCTTTGGCCTGACACAATGCCACTACTTTCATGGGAAGAACTGAAATAAAAGTCACAATAAAATATTTTATGGTATGAGAGCCATCTTATCCATCATTCAGATTCAGACAATGCTCTGTACTTCATAGATGATTACTCCACCTATATTTCTTTAGGCTTCAACCCTACATACACCTACCTAGGAACAAGTCCCACTAAACTCACTGGGACTTAATGTTGATCAGATAATTGTACTCTAAATATCTATTCTGCATGCTGCTGTAAAGCAAGGCATTATTCTATGCTTTTAAAAACTTTTCTGAAGCTATTTCACAACTCAAGATGTTTCTCTAATAACAAAGGTTCCCAAGAAATGTTTCCCTCTTCTAGTTAAAAGACAGCATAGCATCACCCAAATGGAAAAAGCAATTTTGCAGTTTCCTTTTCCCTCTCTCTTCCAGCCCCATTTGACACAGTGATTTGAGGAAACACCTTGAGTAGCAGTTCCGAGATTTGGATAACAGACTGCCTTTATGTTTCTCATAGCCTATTTACATTATAATGGGCTATGAAAAACTGACCACTTTTGCACATAATTTATTTCCAAATCAAACAGAACATGGCATGGAGAGAAGTGTCAACTGAAAGGATAAAGTAATCAGGCTGACAAGCGGATAAGAAAAATCTACACAAGAGGTAAAGGGAGAAAGAAGCAAACAGAAATAAAGTCAGAAGAGTCATAATCTCTGTTCATTTGGACTATAAACATGTGGAGGGACTTTCAATTTGGGGAAAGGAGGGTGGAGGGAAAAATACTGGAGAATTAATACATCTGTTTAGAAGCTGCCATATGCTACATAGGATTATTTTCACCAAACTTCAGTCACCACTGCCTGCTTGGGTTCTCTTTATTCCTGCCTGTATTTTTAACTGGCTCATAGAGATAGGCCTGTTTACTTCAGAATGCCACAACCAAAGCACATTATTACAGTTGCCACAGGAATGCTGCTGAAGAGAGTTTCTTTGTGGCAAGAGATGTATCCAGCCTACATTTGCAAATATGTGCTACCTACACCATCACACAACCTCCTCTTCCAGATTCACTGCAGCCAAAAAATGGGGATGAGAAATTCACACAGTGTTGAGCATGAAATGATATCAGACATCTTGGAAAGTTACTTTCATAGATTCTGGTATTAACAACAATAATCAGGAAGATCATTTTCAGTATCACTACTTTGACCTCTCTCTGGTTCTCAGTGGTTGCTGAGGAACTAAACCAGGTAACTAACCCATTTTATTTGGAAGATACCACACTTATTAGCTATTGATTCCCAAAGTAAATCTGGGAAGACCCACTCTATTTCTTTTTTAATATGTGAAATATTGTTTTGTGAATCACTTGTCTTTTTTATGCAATAGATTTGTATTGGTTTTTCTTCTTTTTTTCCCCTCTGTTCTTTTTAATAAAAAGATAATGAAAAAAAAAAGACCCACTCCCACGTAACTGTACACAAAGAACTAGACAGGAAGGTTCCATGGCAATACTGAGTTTTAAGACCAAAGATACAATGGTGCAACATTTCTTATTTCTGTTTAACTGCTTCAAACATTCAGGATCAACTTGCATTTATCTCAGTGATGATTTGGGTGGGATTCAAGTGCTGTGAGGGAAATGAGCTAATATTTTCCCTCTTGTTTCCTTTCTTTTGCTTCCTTATATATAAGAACACATTGTCTGTTTCTATTCTGATACAATGCCAGGGGGAGGATATGGAGAAAGAGAGATATAAGGGGACAGAAGGATGTGTCACAAAGAGAAAGACAAAAGGCAGAGGCAACAAAAAAGAGATAAAGAAGCAAGACTTGAGTCTGCACACTTGCCTATCCCCTCCTTCTACTTAGTCTGAAACTGGAAATGGATGTTTCTGATCTCCCTGTGGCCACACCAGAGAGTGGGTATCATGCATAGCTAAGGCTCTCTTTTTCAGCTGCATAGAACATTAGCCTAGGAGGGAGCACTGCTTCTCAAAAGGCCAGGAAAATGCAGCTGAAGCCAAATTGTCAGCTTAATATGCTACAGTGGAGCCACTGATGGATACACATAGAGAAAACTTCATGTTGCATGCTTTATAGGTCAGGGAAAAAATTGTGCTGTCCTGACTGCAAGCCTTCTCCTTTAATAGGACTTTAACATACACAGCTGTGCATGTGGGTAGGAGTTTAAGACTGGATGAAACAGTCACGCTAACAACTAAAGGGGATACAGGTTGAGCACTCCTAATCCAGAAATCCAAAAACTTCCAGAAACAGAAACTTTCTGCCACCACCTGACCACCTCTGCTTTTGAGGCAGTGGCTGCAGTGCTCCTGCTCATTCATCTCTCAGATCCTCAGTGTCTTGCCAGTCTCACATCTTAAACACAACACAAGTAGCAAGCGAACAAGATGCAAGGCTGGAGAGAAATGTGAGGATCTGTGAAATGCCAGGAATCCAAGCAAGGTGCTCAGTACTCATTTCAGAGATCTTTGCATCTCTTTCGAGCCTTGTCTCTCTGTCCAGTCTCACATCTCATTTGTTCACTATTTGTGCTGTGTATAAGAAACAAGACTGGAAAGAGACTGAGGATCTGAGAGACTTAATACTTGCATTTGGAAAAAAAATACAGTACTGTACAGGATATCTCTAGGAAGCCTGCAAATGAGTGCCACAGCCACCACTTTGAAGGCAGAAGCAGGCAACTGGTGGGCTCCCCAGTGATCTCCTGTACAGCACTGTATTTTATGTATATACAAATACAGGTATTCCAAAATCTCAAAAAACTGAAATGCTAAACACTTTTGGCCCCAAGCATTTCAGATAAGGGGTATTCATCCTGTGCCTTTAACTAGATATGCTTACAATCCATTTACCCATGGAAAGCAAGTATGAGCACTCATATGAACAATAGTCAGAATATGTAGGCCAGAGCTGCAAGCATTAGTTGCATCTCCTGGGTTCAAAAGCCATGGGTTGTTACAATATTAACGGATGCGAACAAAAGGTACAGTCTATTCCAGATTCTTTAAAAAGGCAAACCAGTCATAATGAGATAGGTCTAACCAGAAATTTAAGGCTGTCCTACTGGCAGTTGCTGCCCAGGAATTGAAGAGGAGGTCTCTCCCAGCCCACATATGAGATATGTTTTCATACCAGAGGTTGAACATAGGATCTTCTAAACGAAAAGCATAAAGTCCTTCTACTGAGCCAGGGTTCTCCTTGTACCATGTTTCAAGTTATCAGCAGAACATCAAGTCATGCACAATGCAGTTACTGTAGATGATTATAACATTTTCTGTTGAGCACTGTCTTATTTTCTATCTCTTATCTTATTATAACTGGAAACTTACCGGAGATTCACAGTAGCACACATTAGGACATCATTTAACATAAAAAGTCGCCGTTCTTTGGTTTTGACAATTTCCCCTCTGTCATTATAAACAGTTTCTAGCATGTCATCACTTCGTATGAGGTATCTGTTCCCACTGCTGAGTAGCTGAAATTTTCAAGAAACAGATTAATCAACTAACACTCCTACACCTGCACTTCAATTGAGTTAAACACTTGCATGAATCAGTATCATATACATAGTGCTTTTATACACATTGTTTCCTTCAGCTGAAGATAGTGTATCTTTTCTATCAAAATTCTCATGTTACCATTTTGAAACAGTGCACTAAAACAGAGATGGTTTCCCTCCAGATATTGCTAAACTGTAATTCCTCACCATCAGTTATTCTGACTAAAATTGACGAGAATTGCTATGTGACAAGCATCTATAGGATCACATGTTCTCCCTGTGCGAAATACAACATAAGCCCTACTAAGAGTAAGACCACTGAAATATTTTTTTAGTCACAGTTAAAACAAGTCCCATTAATTTTAACGAGTCTCTTCTAGGTAGAATTAATGGTGAATTTAACCCTATGTTGCCCTGATTATTAGCTACCTTCGCAAAATATTGCTTTGAGAATGGACCAAAAGAACAGTGATGTCTTCTAACAACTCCTCTGGCCATAGAAAATATTCCTCTCTCTTCTTTTCCCTGTAGCTCCAGGGACTTCCAGTTGCTGATTTCTTGGTTGTAAGACAAGAATAATATGGGTACAAACAGCTGAAAGTTAGAGAAAATCTCCTTCTCCCTCTCCAAATGAGGGTTTATAGCATGGGAAGCCCATCAGTTTTGCTCTTCCAGTTTGCTCCTTTGTTCACTGCTTCAGCCTCCTCTTCCGCTTCCAACTGGGCAAAGCAAACAAAGTGCTGTGCAGTCAATGTCATAGTGGCTGTGCCAGCAGCAGAGAAGGGAAGTTCAGCTGGTCTGTCTATCACACACTTTCATGATGCAACAAAACATACAGGGCCAATGAAGTATGTTCTGTGATTGAGCAAGATTTTTTAAAATCACACTCACCTTAAGAACATAAGAAGAGCCTTGCTGGATCTGACCAAAGGCAATTTAATCAAGGACTATGCTCCAACAGTGAACAAACGTATGTACATGGGAAGACACAGCAGGACTTATATGCAACAGGTTCTCATTCCTCTTCAACAATTGTTATTCAAGGGTACACTCTCTTTAATACTGAAGATAATATCTAGCTGCTGCTGCTACTACAAGCCATTGATAATCTAATCCCCCATGATTTGGTCTTATCCTTTTCTAAACCTGTCCAGACCAGCAGAAATCACTGCATCTAATAGTAGTGAATTTCACAGTTCCAAGTTATTTTGTCTGCCCTGAATTTTCCATCATTCAGGTTCAACAGACAACATTAGTTTCAAGCATTTGAGATGAAGAGACACTTCTCACTATTTACTTTCTCTACACTCCGCATAATTTTGCAAATCTTTCTCAGATCCATCACCTCTGCCTACTTATCTTTCCTAACCAAAACAGCCCAAAACTTTCCAACTACTCCTCAAGGTTAGTTGCTCCTGTTCCCTTGATGATTTATGATGCTCCTTTCTGCACCTTATACAGATCTACAATCCTTCTAATTTGATGTTTCATCCTTAAGATGTGCTCTTTCAAACAGAAAAAAATAAGCTTGTGTTTAAACCTTTCTCAAAGGGGATGCGGAACCTGAAAGTTCTACACTGATGTGATCATGCTATGCTGGATTCAAAGACATTAAAACATTTCTAAATTTTAAAATCTTCCAAACAACAGTAGGGAGACATAATAAGAGTTGATATCCTAGTTAACATAACTTTTCTAGTTGTGCAAAGTATATGTTAGAGATATTCAAAAGGCTAAATAGTACAATGATATTTGACTTTGCTTAGTATACATAGAAAGCCAGTTTTACTATCACAGACCTCAGAGATATCTTTGGAAGATAACTTGTCACCATTACCAAGCCACCTTCTAGGCAGGGGAACCAAAGACATCACTCACAAATACTACATTCCTCAACTCTTGAAAAGCCCCCTTTTTTCATCACAATTCTCAGATTCTCACCACTGCCCCTGTGATTCCTCCTATGATTTCAGCACATTCTGGGAGTTATAGTTTTGAAAATTAACTTTGTAAAGTTTGGCATATTTAGTTATAGAGGCAAGAAAATTAAATGCCCACATTCTCACAATAAAAAGCCTCTACTCCACCACTAATCTATTTTCTCTACAAGAGAAATCAAGAAGGACCAACTGGTTCTGATCCAACCTTGTTCAGGTAACGCTCATTCATGGCTTTCGCTATTTGTTTTATTTCACAGCGCTGATCTGCATCCCTTTTCCTTTCATTTAATTTTTCTGCCAACGTTTCAAGTTCTGTGAGAGCCATCTGTAGAGGCAGCCTGTCAGGGTGGCCTTTAGTAGTGTTCTTCAACATATCCTAAAGTGACCGAAAAAAGGGGGTGAGGGAAGACAGAATTAATTAAAGCAGAATTATCACAATCTCAGGGGAAACTTAATTCAAAAACTGTTTCTTTATTGTGATATACCTAGGAGATCATCTCAATTCCTTTGTCCCATTGCCATCATCACCGTTCTTATCACTAAAGTCTACCAATATCATCCACTTAAAATATGATAAGCACATCAAGTAAAGCACACAGGAGGGTGCTTTCAGTACTCTGTGTTTACATAGCTCAGTTCTGATATGCAGAGTGTCAAAGCCCAAGACAACTTTAGGGAAATAAGGTAAGAACAGGGCATGTTTGTCATATTTTAACTAAGTAATTTTCAATCAATTGCTCCTTACAGATGCCTCTCTGTGGTACTGTGACCCATATATCAAAACAGCATATATATAGGTCTAAAACCAATTGTTCACCCCGCTGTTAGTGCAGAACCATTGAATCAATGGAAACTTGGTCACTCAACACTTATGTAAGTTCCTTTAATTTAATGGATGTACTGTATTTGGAGCTAACAATCGGATTTAGGCCAGAGTTTCACTGTGACATTCTGTTCTTTGTTACCACAAATAAATTTATGGAAAACTGCCAAAATGGGGGTAAATTACGGTTTTCAATGTTTCTTATCCACCTGATCACAATGATCCAGTTAGATTAGGTATGGCTGCTGTCCACTTTATGATCTGAAGAATATTGTGCAACATAGTCTTAAGTCTTTCCTAAGTAGTCAGTTACTATAATAAAGGTAATGAATGTAGCAGTAATATTCATGCGGTAATGGAGCTCACGTGTTCTGGCAACAGGAAGTCATTAACAGGGTGCAAGAAGAGAGTGGAAGAGAGAAGAACTGAAAAACTATTTGCTTTCCAAAAGATTGGCACTGGAACAATCAGGTATCCATCTGAGACAGCAGTTTAATATCATTTATATGAATATGTAAGCAATGCTTTTGCTCCTCACTGATGGATAGAGAAATACCAATAAAAAGAGATACAATATTAAAGTGTTTCTGTATATGCACATGTAATTAATTTTCATTTTACTGAAAGGTGAAGCAAGGCAATATATGTACCATTACTTGCTTCAGGTTTGACATGACCCCAGGCAAACAGTTGTCTGCATGTACAAATATAGTTTCAAATCATTTCTGACTTATGGCACCCCTCAAGTAAACCTATCATGGGGTTTTCTGGGGCTGAGAATGCGAGACACACCCAAAGTCACTCAATGAATTTTCATGGCCAAACAGGGAATTGAACCCTGGTCTCCAAACCAAAACTCAAACTCAATACTCAAACCAATACACTACACTGGTTCTCCCCATAGTACATTACATGATAGCAATATCCATTTTACTGAATATTTAGCACAACCTGAAGACATATTCAGTGATCATCAATGAACAAATAAGAAACAATCTATTTACTTCATACAACTTCAGTGCTATACCAAAGCAAGGGTTTAAGGATTTATGAAAGGAAAAAGAACTATGCAAGAAAGCAAACTTCAAAACAACATGTTACCCCCATATTTATAACACCATAACATGCCTGTAGCAGAAGAATGAACTGAGGAAAGCGTTGTATCGGTTTCATCATTAAGCCATAGAGTGTAATTCTGTCAGGACTAGATTCTTGGCATTGCTGTAATGAGAAAGTTTTAAGTATTTTATTAGGATTCTTGATTTTTCTTATAAGGAACAGAGATAAAGTATGTGTCTTTTAATGTACACCTAAGCCTCAAACTATGTTCCTATAGCTTGCTAAACACTACTACATAAACGGTACTGAAAGGATCAGAAGATTAAAGTAACAGACGATGTATTTCTGGTAAGCAAGAATATTGTTATGTGATGTCCAAAGAATAGAAAAAAATTGACATTAAAATAAATACAAAATACAGAAAAGAAAATGAAAATGAAAATTTGAAGATGTTACATATGTGCAAAGAACAGTTTTATGGTTTATTCTAAACAATTATGCCCAACTTTAGCCTTAACAATTTTATATTGGCCCTAAATCAGTAAAACGCTCAAGGATATTGATCTTTAAACTAGATGCAACAATAACTCTAACTGGATATATTAAAATGAAAATGTTTTGTAAATTCCACTTCTTCTGGTACCACTGCAAAGTTCAAGAAGCAGAATCCTTCCCCTCCACCAAAAATAAATAAATGAATAAAGAAAAGAAAAGAAAAGAAAAGAAAAGAAAAGAAAAGAAAAGAAAAGAAAAGAAAGGAAAGGAAAGGAAAGGAATGGAATGGAATGTTGTAGTGGAAAATCCTCACTCATTGCCTCTACACTCTCCCTTTCAGGTTGCTATATTAGTCAAAAGTGTGTGTGTGTTTGCATTTTTGTTATGTGCCTTCACATCATTTCTGATTTATGGTGACTTTACAGTGAACTTCTCAGGGGTTTTCTTGGCAAGATTTTTTCTGATAAGGGTTGCCATTGCCCTCCTCTGAGGCTGAGAGAGTGTGACTTGCCCAAGGCCACCCACTAGTGAGCTTCCACAGTCAAGCAGGGATTCAAACCCTTGTCTCCAGGAGTCCTAGACCAACATTCAAACTATTATACCTCTCTCTCTTTTTCTCTCTCTGTGTGGGTGTATGTGTGTGTGTATAAACAAATATACTAAACCTCTAAAATAATCAATTATTCAAATTAAAGCTACAGAGTCCAAACTACAAACAGCAATATGGGAAAGGTCCATAAGACAGAAATCACTTGTGAAAGGGCCAAGGTCTCATCAGATTCTTCATATAAACAGAAGCCACTTACCCATAGACTTCCAGTCTATGTTAGTGGCCCATGCATTTCTTGTGCTACCCAATGTTTCCTCCAGACAAAATGCTGAAGCATTGTTTTTTTAAAAAAATCTATGTACCTTTATTGATATTCAAAGTGCACCTACTTACAAAGAAGCAACTTTAGTAAAGTTCGGATTCTTACAAAAATAAAAACTTTGCCTTCACTCCCATAGCCTAATGGCAACATTCAGAGGTTCTATTTATACTGTAAGGTTGACAGTACTACAAGTGATGAGGCATGAGGTTGGAGTGGAAGCCTCACTATATAAACAGAACCTCTGAGTGTTGGCATTAGGCTATGGGAGTGAAGGAGAAAATGTATTTAAATAAATAAATAAATAAATATGTATATGTATATGTGTGTGTGTGTGTATATATATATATATGTATACATATACATATATGTATATATATGTATACACATACATACATACACTCTAGTGTCGCCTTTCGTCTGGAGGAAACAGTGGGAAACAAAAAAATTTCATTGGCACTCTCTGGAATTCCCTCCCCACAGTGGCCAGGATACCCCATCCTTGCTCTGCCAGCAAGCCAGAATATTTTTATGTCATCAGGCTTTTAGAAACTGTCTGAGGTGGAGTTTTAACACTGTGCAGTGTTGCTTTTTAAGGTTTGTATATGGTCTTTTAATGAATTTTGTTGTGCTTAATGTTTACGTCTTTAACTTTATAAACTGTTTATTTGCTTTTTTAAATAACTCTTATATTTATTCTTTTACTAATGACTTTGCATAGTTTTAACCTGCATTTATTTTAAATATGTTCTTAGTTGCCTTGAGTCCCATTATCCATTATTATAAATGGATAAAATAAAATAAAATTGTGAATTAAAACACATCTGGCTTGTTGTATGATGAATCTGATGAGACCTTGGGTACTCTATTCTTCCACAGATGTCTTCTTTCTTATGGAGCTTCTCACATCTTGGTATTTATAGTTTGGTCTGTGTAGTTTTAATTTGAATAATTGATTACATTAGAGATCTACTGTATAAAAGTCAATGTTTGTCTGCATGTTTGTCTGTCTGCGTAAGCATATGATCGGCTGTGTGAGGCGAGAAGACCTCATATGATTGGCTGGCTGTGAAGATTCAGGTACAGAAATAGGCTGGTTGCTATGGACACGATGCCTAGCAGCAAGGAGGAGGACAGTGTACTCCCTCAGGAACCCACACACTCAGTCTTATCCTCTCCTTGTGTCCTGCCATATTAGTCAACTTCCCTGCTGCACAACCCCTGCAGTTCAGTCTGTTTCTGCAGTCCCGGGGAATCAAGTGGCAAATGCACCTAAATTCCAATCTACAAAGAATTAGATGCTTTACTCAGTGAGAGTAGCCTCACCTCCCCCACCTTCTTAAGGGATTCCAAATCCAAATGCACTGACCTTTAAAAACTCCAGGAAGGCAGGCTTTGTGGCACATGATTTCTTGAGGATCCCCACAGCGGTGCTAAAATTGTTTACGTATTCACTGTAAGCATCAAGCACCATAGATTTCGAAAACTGAAATACAGTAAGAATACAATTAGAAATTTGTTCTAGATCCCATGTACTACTGAGGTTAGGATTAAGAAAGTTCTCTCAGAGTGTCTGAGTCCTTTATACGGACCTCAGGCATTTGGAGAAAACTACCTTTGCTAGTGTTTCTGACACACAGTAGCTTTGTTCCAGCAGGTGCTAGGGAGAGAAGTCCCTGTAAGATCCTTCCTATTGTTGTGCCCATCAGGCAACTGAGAAAGAGGTGGCAGAATTCATGGGCACCCAGGTGGACACTTGGGGCAGCATGCTGGGACCCTATTATACTGAAGCAGTGGAGAATAGCTCAGTTTGCTGAGCTCAATTCTGAATTGAACGGACAGGATTAAGTAAGTTTTAGCTAGCCTACAATACTATGATTGTGTACATACCGATGCAACAAAGACATCTCCAATCATTTCAACAGAATCCCACTCAGAAACACGACTAGCCAATGCTATTTGAAACAATGAATGGCACTGAAGAATTTCTTTAATTCGATAGAAGACCATTTTTAGTTTTCTTTCACTTAATAATTTGGGTTCCATCTCTGAAAGAGGTTTCTCATATTGCTGAAATTAAAAGAGGACCACTTAGTAGTTGCTACATTAGTAATAATTTTCAAATCAAAATATTTTCATTATCAATAAATATATTAGTAAAAAGGAATCATACTTGATGTTTCTTCATTTTTTTCTAAGAAAATAATTATCCATTTGCTTCCAAAGCTGCAAAAAGGCCCTGAAATACCTCAAGAATCCTTTTGAGAGCATCCACATAGTTTTTCTCACTGTCAACCACAGCACCTAAAATATATCTTCTCACCACCTGTTAAATAAAACACATACACACAAAAATCACACTCTAGTCTTAGTCTCTGAATAGTACTTAAACGTAGTTAACATTAATTAGATATTTGTTGGCCAACTTCACAACCTGCGTAAAGGCAAAAGTTGGCTGGAGTTAGCTACAGCTAATGGGACATGAAGAGAATTGACTTTACGTAGGAAAGAGGTAGAGAGAAGCAAGTGTTTTATCCTGTGGTTCTGATTATTCAACTAACAACTAATGGAGTGGTAGTATTATACCTGGACCATCCTCCTCTGGAATAATTTGAAATTATCCTTATGTGATACCCATATTAGACAACTTGATCTTAGGAAAAGGAAAGTAGATGTAAACTTTCAGAGAAAGAAAGGAAAGATGGGTCAAAAGAAGGAGCACAAGAAGACATCAGTGGGTCAATTATTCCCTCCCTCCGTAGCTCACTGGCATTTCTTTGCTGCAACCTCAAAATCAGATAATGCAAAACAACTATAGATAACTCACATCAAAAACATCATACAGGAAGTCAATACATAATTCCTCTCCGAATCCAGACACAAGAGTGCAAAATAAACCTTAGAGATCTACACAACTTTAATACAACACACAATGATTTCCTAGGGAGCCACTCATTTGTTCAGTCAGCTTACTGGATTTTTCCCAGCTGTGAAGCAGATAACAAGCTCAACATACATCCAAACATGTTTTAGTATGTTTTGGTTGACAATAGAAATAACAGAACATTCTACGTTACAACACAGATTTCCTCTAGAACCATGCACACAGAGTTGATTCTGTAGCTTTAAGCAACATCAGTTTGAACAAAAAACAACAAAAGATTGCATCAAGCAGGAATAGAGCAGAAATGTAGTCCTACGTGGTCAGCCAGACTTGCTGCTTTTGCTGAGTTACAGTTTGTTCTATCCACACGAAGGAAACAGATGGTGTCATCCAAGCTCCAGAATAAGTGCCGGTACCTATTTTAGCCATCCTTTTAAATATACGAGAATAGGAGGCATTGTAGCTTTAGAAAAGATTCTCAATAGAGCTATTCTATGTCAGCATAAATCTCATTTTTTGAATGCAATTTCTATACATTCAATACATTTAAAATAAAGAATTACATATTGTGTCATCAAAAATAGTCATAATTCAAGGAGGCAGCCATGTTAGTTTCTCATTTCTTCATTCAGAAAAAGGAGTCATTTTTTATGAAGCTTTTAGAGGTACAGTGACAGCCTAACCATTCTCTTAATCTACCATATCTCCTCCTGTTTCAGCTGCATTCCTTCCCACCAACAGCAGGCATCTTTGACTCTTTGGCCATGTGGACTAACTAGCAAATAGACAAGTATTCTGAGCAGTCAGCCAAACATTCTATAGCATATTCCCTAACAGCTCAGTTTCTATCTATGGAAACCTTTTTCACCCAATGAAACCAGAATTCCTACCACTAGTAGATGTAGAAGCTCTAGAAAAACAGCTCATATTTTCTCAAAATCCTTGAAATTTGTTTATAATCTTTTTTTTTTTAGAAAAGCAGCAATCAACACTGCCACTTTTTAATTCTTATTTTTCTATATTCACTTCTATACAATCATCTTTTCAGATCATCCAACTTTGCTATTATGATCAGGTTATTATTACAGAACATGAATCACGCTGATGGAAACAATTTTGTAATGGGATTATTTTAGTTTCAGAAAGCAGTGTTGGTTCACCAAAGATTTTCCTTTACTAGAATTCATCACAACAGCCAAAATTATTAAGTTTCTTGCCTAAGTAAACAGCAAAGCACAAATACTGAATGTTAAAAAAGAACCAGGATCCTATTATGCCACCATGTGGCAAGTAGCCGCATTTACAAGTAAAAAGTTAAAAATAAATGTATTCCAGTATTCAATGTTCACCAAGTAAAGGGTGACAACCAAAAGAGCTTGAAAAAGTTATAAGCTAAAAAAACAAAACAAAACCTTTTCTAACCTCTAAAATATTCACTAGCTAGATCATTGGTGCCAAGGAGCACAGCTTAGGGGAAGCTTTAGAGAAGTTAGTTAAGATCAAGATATCTGACATATATTTATGTTAGAATGAGCAGATAAGGGGACTCACCTGGAACACATCTAGGTTAAATTTATTAATGAGTCAATTTTGGTTTTGCTGAAATTATGAATATTTAGATTTCACAGATTTCCAGGAAACCACCACAGGAACTAAGCTGATGCAAATAATTAACATGTTGTCTACAGAGTATTGATTAACATTGTAATTATTATTGAGACTCACACAGTTCATCTCTATTTTCAGTTTCTCTTAAAAAATTAACCTACAGTGTTTGTTGAGTTCTTATCAGCCATTTTACTTCAGTAAAGACTACAGAAATCCTTAACTTTGCATGTAACCGTTATCAAAAGCAAATGCACAGTGTGTACATGAAAGATACTGCACAATTTATTCTACAGAAAGAGACACACAGGAAAATTTTGTGTTAGGTTTCAAAAGCATCCAATATACAAACCTGTTGTTGTGATAATCCATCTGGCATAGGAGTCATGATTGCCTCTGTGTTCATACAGTCAACATCAATAAAGAGCTCCTCTTCTTCCAGACAGGTTGATCTATGATCTAGAAATAATTTATTATTCTAGAATTTCATTCACATGCACACACGTACAGAGAGAAAAAGAGAGAGAGAGAGAAGGAAGAGGTGGGCAAAGTGCTGTCTTGGGACCGTATACAGCCCATGCAAGACTGGGGGCCTTGTTTCCTTCACAATCCCAAGGCTATCATTCTGTAGCTGTCTCCCCAAGGGTGGGCTGCCTCTCCTGGAAGGCTCCAGAGCAGCAATTTACCTTTTAAATAGGCTTTAGACCTGTACCCATGTTTAACTTGAAAATATACAAACAAAACACCTGTTTTTCAAAAAGAGAAAGAGACCTCAGCCCATTTTCACTAGGGAAGGAATTGTTCCGTTTGTGGCATTGTTGACAGTCACTGGAGGGTCTCCAGAGCACAAAATTGGCCTTTAGATGTACCATACTTGATCTTCCTCCATCATTATCATTATCATCTATCACCAAGACCACCACCACCACCACCACCATCTTTTCTCCCAGTTCAGGACTGAAAAGAGGCTTATGACAAATAATAAAAAAAATAAAAAACAAAAACAAAAGTTAAAATGAAATTAACCAATCAAAAAACTAAAACCAGGTTAAAACATACATCATTAAACACGATTGCGCATGCACACACACACACACACACACCAGCACAACAATTAGCAAGATATAGCATAGTCTTTAGGCGAGATGGGCCTGACAGAGCCACTCATCAAAAGCCTCTCTAAACAGAAAAGTCTTTACTTGGCTGCAAAAAGAATGCAGGGAGGGTGCCAGTCTAACCTCTCTGGGAAGTGAGTTCCAGAGCCTGGGGGCAGCTACTGAGAAAGTCCTCTCCCATGTTCCTACCAGATGTTACTGTGAGGGTGGTAGGAAAGAGAAAAGAGTTCCCCAGCAGATTTCAAATCAAAAGCAGGTTATAAGGAAGGACACGCTCTTTCAAATAACCTGGACCTGAGCTGTATAGGGCTCTATAGGTCAAACCCAGGACTTTGAATGGTGCTCAGAAACAGATCAACAGCCAGGGGGCTGTTTCAATAAAGGAACAGCATGTCCCCTATAGCCAGTCTCAGTGAGCAATCTTGCCATAGCTCTTTGGACCACATGAAGTTCCAAACACTTTTCAAAGGAAGCCCCATGTACAAGGCATTGCAGTAATCTAACTGGGATGTAACTAAGCCATGTTTCACCATGACTAGATCTAATGTCTCAATGAATGGACACAGCTGGCACACAAGCTTTAACTGTGTAAATGCACTCCTGGCCACCACTGAAACCTGAGCTTCCAGTCCCAGAAGTGAGTCCAGGAGCACATGCAAGCTGCAGACCTCCATCTTTAGGGGGAGTGTAACCTCATCCAAAACAATTCTTTGATCTGTCTTTTGACTGACCAGGAGCACCTCTGTCTTGTCTGGATTAAGTTTCAATTTGTTTACTCCCATCCAGTTTAAAATGATCATGAGACAAAGTTAGCAATGGTTTTGATGCAATGGACAGTTCTTCCAAACATTTGTCCACACAAACAGATTTAGAGTTCTGAATATCTGGGGTGCAAGGTCTCCATAATATATGTATTCATTTTAAAGAACTGTTCATGAAACAAAAATTATAACAGGATAACACTGCAGTGCCTTTACTAGACCAGAAAACTGCAAAATAAATGGGTATGAAAGAAGTTTTTGCTTGGTAAAAAGTGGATGCAAGGATGACAGTAAAAAGCTACAGAAAAAAAAGTATTTGAACGCTTCACTGCGGAACTGTAACTGGTGTCTTGTTTGAAACTTTGTTGCTGCATTCTTCATGCTAGAGAAGTAACTGCCCACAAAACATCTGCATGTTAAATAAACAGCTTGGTTGGAAAGTCATCTAAAATTTTAGCGGGGAAATCTGGCAATTTGGTATATATTTTAAAGCCACTCCACATATTTCAGATTCATTTGCTGCAGTGACCAGCACTAAGATGTGAAAGACAGATATGCAGTCACACAATAAGCAGGAAACGGTGTTATTAAGAAGGTAAGGCCCAAGAAGATGTCCCTAGCACCTTGACTCTGAAATACCTAGGTAACCCCATAGTGTTATGCTGAGCAGAAGTACTGAAGGTATGGAAGCAGCAGTATACATCAGCAATCCACAATTAATATCAGCCATGTTACTATCTTCCACTTTGTTTTCAACAGAGGTGAAGACTTTGGTAATTATGCACATATGCCTACTCTACCCCAACAGTCTTCATCTTGGCAAAATTTATCTATTCAATTGTTCTTAGAGGCCTCAGAAAGAAAGCACAATAGAACAGAGCACAGATAAAACAATTCAAAGATGAACAAGCAATCCCTATAAATAGGACCTGAAATATGCACACAAAATCCCTGCTACACTCTCCTCCTGAAATAGATTTTTTCCTTTCCTTTTATTGAGAGAAGCTGATTCTCTGGGGAAACAATCCTTTAAGAAGCAGCTCCAAACCAGTTCAGGTGTTCAGTCCTTAGTAATGATGACAGCTTCTCTCTCATATGTTTCTTGTCACCCTAGTTGTCCTGTCCTTCCTCCATTTTTAATATTTATGTTTTCAGTTTTGCATGGACATTACGCAAACACACAGTCTACCAGTGCTTGTATTCTCCCTCTCTGGCTTTAGAGTGACCTGTCAGAAATACCTTATGGTTATTTTATTGTATTCCATCCCGTATCTTTCTGCTGTGACACTGAGTCTTCACATGAACTGTCTAATGAACTGCTTAATGTGAACATAACGTTGATTGTGGTTGGGGCTAGATTCTGTTCACTGTTTTTGTTATCTAATTTTGATAAGACATTGGTATTTCTTGTGCTCAAGCCAATGTTTTAAATGGACTATAATTAAATGTTAATGTTATATTACTACCGCAATTGTGTTTGTTCTGGGAACCACTGTGACCACAGTGCATTGTAGAAGCTGACTACTCCTTGTGAACCCCTTACTAAACCAAATGTAAAAAAAAATAAAAAAGGAGAATAATAAAGAGAAGTACTGGGATGAGAGGTAAGAGGAAGAGCTTAGCTACAGATTACAGCAGCTAAATGTCACCAGCAGTCCAGAGCATCCCACAGATCAGTTAGCTTTTCTGGGTGAAACTGAGATCCAGAGTCAAGCTGATTTGGTGATATTTTAAAAGGGCAGCAAGACTGAGGTTGCTGGTGATACATTTATCCTACAAAGGTTTCATTCCATACAGTGTTCAAAGGGACCTACAAGAGCACAGACTATCCTCAGTTCCTCACCATAATTTTTTCATGGGATGCTTACAGATAAGCAGCTGTGGATCATTATCTAAGATGCTGATGTATTTGAGAACTCAAAAGTAGTAACTTAATCAGGTCCAGAACCCTGGTGTCAAGGATTGTTCCTTCCAACTCACAACAGATCACTGCAGACAAGGCCCATTTGATCTCATCTTGGAACAGGCAATGTTCATGCTGCAGTCTCCTTTCTGACTTCCAAAGCAAGTCATTAGCTTTCCAAGCAAGCACTTCCAACTGAATATTACAATTCCACTTTAAAACTGATTCACCTTTTTGTAAGTATAGTTGGTGTCTTTCACCTTCCTATCTCTTTATTTACAATGGGCCATCAACTTTTGCAGTTTTAACTTTCCCAAATTTGATTATTTCCAGGTTTGTAGCTGTTGCTTAACTAGCAATGTAGCTACAAGTGTACTGTAGGCGTGATAGTAGTGTACTGTACTGTAATGACAGGAAGCGGTACCACAAACCACTGTCCAAAAAGGGGCTTGTGCACATGAAAGTCATTAACCCTGCTCCTTCAAAGTGGGATCATAAACCACTGTCCAAAAAAGCGCTTGTGCACATGAAAGTTAAAGCCTCTGTTTCCCAGAAGCAAGGATCACAAAGCATTGTCCAAAAAAGGGATTTCTACACATGGAAGTCAACAACTCTGCTCCTCCAAAGCAGGATCACAAAGCACTGCACATGGAAGTCAATAACTTTGCTCCCTGGAAATGGGGAATACAAAGCACTGTCTAAAAAGAGGCTTGTGCACATGCAAGTCAGTAACTCTGTTCCTCAGAAGTGGGGATCAGGAAGCAGTGTGCAAAAGGCAGCTTGTACACAAGGAACTCCATAACTTTTCTCCTCCAAAGCGAGAGGGGAGAATAAAGGAGGTCTGTCCAAAAAGGGACTTGTGCATAAGGAAGTCAGTAACTTTGCTCCGCAGAAGTGAGGAATTATGAAGGACTGTCCCTGCAAAGATCCAGGGCCTTTTCTAGGGGAAAGCTTGAAGACCAGCAGAGGTGAAGAAAGTCCAGGGGCGGCAGCCTAAAAGTAAGGTGGAGGCATTGTACTGTCAACAGGGTCTGCAGCAAAAATCTCCTTCAGTGTCATGGTACTTCTCTGTCTTCTCCTTGAGAAGCGGGTTGACACTGAAGGAAATTTTTGCAGCAGCAGGGTCTATTCTATGCATATTTGGGGGCGGGTTTAGAGATAATAACAGTTTTTCCACTTTTGCAGGAATTCTGAGCCCCTAACCCTCACAAAAGTTGAGGATGTACTGTATCATTAAACTCTTCTTCCTCACACTTTTTCACACTATCACCCCCAAGCTTCCTCTCCTTTGTAGATGTAACCAAATAAATATCAGTTATGTCAGAATATCAGAATATTGCCTTTGTATCCTTACTATTTATTTCTGTACTAAACTACATATTGATAAATAATTACACTAAATGCTAGTGTTGCCTATTTTCCCTATTAGAAACCATAATTTTTGCTGTGGCACAACATTAAAGGGCTAAACATATACCACTCAGATACATGTATATATTGCCATAAGAGCTTAGGCAACAACTCTTGAAAACATGAGAAAATACATTCTATTGCTATCATCTGGTTTGTGTCCACTGTGTATCTTTTTTTCATTTCACATTGCCTAATACGTCTTCTACACTAAGTGTGAATTGTCCCTAAACCAGTGGTGCTCAACCTTCCTAATGCCGCGACTCCTTAATACAGTTCCTCATGTTGTGGTGACCCCCAACCATAAAATCATTTTCGTTATTTATTTATTTATTATTTAGTTAGTTAGTTAGGTAGTTAGTTAGTTATTTCCAACATCAAATAGACTGGAAACACTGCCCTAAATCACTGCTCTGGATAGACTTCTAATGCCTAAAAACTGGTAACCCTCCCCCCTTTTTTTAAGCACAGAAAGCGTCCATCAATGCCAGAATTAAGGCAGTAGTTCTAGTTCTGAATGTTGGGTTTCCACAGTTCAAAAAGCCAGTCACTCCCAAAGGCAATGCCGAAACAGCCCACATTTTACACGAGGCGCAGGGAGGAAAGGACAGGGAGATAGGAAAGATGGCGGCGGCATAAGCAGACGCGTTTTGTTTCACTCCCTCCCTTCCTCCCTCTCTTAAAGGGAGTGCGGACGCTGAACATACAAAAAGCGAGGAATGCAAGACAGTCAGAGCAAAGAACACAACACGTGCGTGTGGCAAGCGCCAAGGGTCCACGCACAACAAAAGCGAGAGGAGAAAGTCCTCCTGGCTATTTCTGCACTAGACTGTTATAGCACTATTATTCCACTTTCACCATCCTATGGAATCCTGGGGTTTGCAGTTTGAACCCCAGCGCCGGGGTCTCAGAAGCACTGCTCCCATTGGCTGTGAGGCCACCTTCTTTTAAAAGGGGGGGCAGGACTGAGGAGCGGCAACCCCTGTGAAATGGTCGTTCGACCCCCAAAGAGGTCCCGACCCCCAGGTTGAGAACCACTGCCCTAAACAATCTTTTTCATGTTAAAAATCACCAAGAGGAAGATTGTGAAGATACACATAATTGTTTAGCTTGAGTTTATAAATGTTACTTCTGTTTAACAGATTATGTATTTTTGTTTCCTTTTTTGGAAAAAATAATAAAAAAAAACACCAAGGTAAGTTTTTTTGATTTAGAAAGGGAATCACTTTTTTACAGCTGATATTAGCTGATGTTAGCTTCAATCAAGGGACTGACTGGAGTGGATCACATTCATGCAGAAGTGCTTCCTTTCCATCAATGAATAAAAGCTGCTAAGATCAGCATAATCATGGTTATCTTTCCCTGTTATGGGGATGAAGTTATAAATTATGTAACTTTTAGTTACACATTAACCCAACTTATTTGCACACAGAAAGATTTTGTCATGATCTGGACAAATTAACCAATACTCAAAATGTCACTGTTTTTCTCATACTTTACCACAAATTACTCTTTTCTGGGAAGAGATAAGAAATGTGCTTGATTACTCACTACTGCATGACATCTCTATGCAATCAAATTTCTACAGCACTTCTTGATATGAAAAGTATAGACTTCAAAAAGGAAATAAGGGTACTTGGAGACTACAACATTTTTTTTTCAAAATCAGTGCTAATATATACAAAGTTTTTAAAAATAAAGAATACATACCTTGACTAATAAATGACTTGGTTCTAATGAACGACCGACCCTTCTTCACAGCAGCTTTAGTCTTTTCAAGTCCATCTTTGGTGCCTTCCCTAGCTGCCCTCATGAGTTTTTGCATCTGTAAAACAGTGAGAAACACATTCTACAAGTTCAGTGAATAATAAGAGTGGAATTCAGGGGTTTAAAAATTATGTAGTCGGTACTGCTTTCAAGTAGTTGCTTTTAAAATGAACACTGTCAAGCTGTGGAGGCCAAAGGCAATAATCCATGCTTTGTATCAAGGCAGGTCTATTGGTATGTAGCCTTTCACCTTTCATGTTTTTCCTAAGGGATCTTCCATATTTTTACATACATGCTGTCAAAGCATGGATGCAATCCATACATATTTTCTACTAAAGTTTTTTTGTTTGTTTCCCACTATGTCAAACCAAAACAAACCTCTTCATTTTTCTTTGTTTAAATAGAAACCTGTTAGGCGTAAAATAAATTAAAACAGAATGCTGTAATTTCCTTCACTAAGAACTGAACCATTCTAAAGAGTTCTAGTAACAAGATATCATATCTGTCAGTCTTTGAACAGCACTGAAAACAGGTTAGAGAACTGCAGTCCTATATTCGTAAAACACTTCTGTAACATGACATATCCAATACTTTAGACTTACTCTTTCACAAACATGCATCTATTTATATAACAAATAACTGTTTTCCTTGGCGTTCTTTGGTGAACTATCCACATAAATTAAAATCTAGAAAGATGACCTACTTCCTGCTGTAGATGCAGGAATGTGATGGGGAATCAACTGGCCTGGGAGCTCGTTCCCTTGCACAGCTCATCATATATTAGCATAGAATCTCTGGAGAGGGACTGAGACCAATAGCTCACTTTTTCAACATTTCCTTTCTTTCACAGCTTTTCTTCTTCCTGGCCCCATTCGAATAAAATAAGATTCCTCACAGAGCAGCACTAATATTCTGTTCTGGAATTGTTTTTAACAGGAGAATTTGTGTTGAAATTTTAAAAAAAATTTAAAAAACAGGAAGATACAAGGAAATGTAGATTATGTTTTCCTGATATTTGTTTGTATTTTGTGCTAACAATATTACCTAATATTATAATTGTTATTTTGAAATATTTCTGGATTTTCACTTATAAAAATAAAGTTAAAAAAATAATAAAAACAACCTAGTTCATCTCGTTGCCATTCTAATGCACTAATATCTATTACAGTCTTGCAACAGAAAGCCACTTTTGCAACCTCAGCTGTCTTTATACATAATGACACATCTATATGGCCTGGAGTGCAACAGCGTAACTAAAAATCAATATGGAAGATTAAGCTTGCATCTCAATTTCTATGTGAAAAGAGCAGCAGGGCAAAGAGTCATCAACATGAAAGTCCTTGACAGTGTTCTTAGCAATGCAGACAGCCAGCCCAATTTGAATACATAGTGTCCAATTTTTCCCATCAGTTTTTATTTATTAAAACACACATTCATTGTGTTTGGAGAACAATAATGTTAACATTTATCTTGTTACAAAAATCAACTACGCTACCTTCAGCTCATGTTTTTGCTTTAGTTGCTGAATCTCTACTGCTCCCACCGTGTTTGCCATCAAATCTTTCATCTTTTTCTCATAGTGCTCCTTTAAACGGGTTAGGTCATGAGAAAGCTATAGCATACAAAAAGATACAATCTTAAACTTTACTCTAAAGCACTTGAGCTGTGTCATGCATGCGGGTGGCTAAATAAGAAAAAGGGTTCATAACCAGTAAAAGGAATGATGTTTTTGCTTTTACTACAATGTCAACTCAGTAATGGGTTTGTTCCCAGTTCACTGGCACGACAAAGTTTCCAAATGTGCAGAACATGGTATCTTTGGTCCATCTACAGCAATATTAATCTCATAAAGTTAAAAAAAGAAAACCTTTGCTCCTATCTTATGGTCTTTATAATTTTAGCAGTACTGATGCTCACATGTATCATCATTTAAAAGTTGGTTAAGATTTGAAATGTATCTTATGATTAGAAGTGAATGCCAGATATTGCTTTAATGAATCTTTCTCTTTCTTATTTGATCTCTGTTCTGGAATCTACTGTATTTTAGAAAATACAAAATGAAGTGGGTCCCTAGAACCACCTTGTCAAAAATACAAAATGACTGACATCTCTCTTTAATAACGTATCTGCCCAGTGCTATAAACTATACTAACATATGATGGAAAATAATCATATTGTGAAAAATAAATTAAAGGAACGAACCAAATTTGTTTACATAATGGAAAAACAATTACACAGTCTGTTTTTTAGACTGGAAAGAAATTTGTGCATATTACAGATTTGGTCTAGAATATTAGCCACATTGCTGATACTGTTCTCCTTATAAGACTTTAGCAAATATACAATATTGTCATTTGTTTGCATTTATCAAACTTCATTTTTTTCTCACTCTGCCCAGATTTTCTTTTCCTTTCCTATTTAAATTACTATGTTTCTGGTTTGTAATCAGATATATGAGAAAAACTGGACAACATAAAGCCTGGGCAACTATGGTAATAGGAAGCAATATGCCATGTAAACAATATGATAGAAAAGTGCTGCCATACTTGTCTTCTGTGGTTGCCACGCAGGAAAGAACTGGGCATTCCATTTTTACACTCTGAGTCACTTTGTTCTTCGTAGCTTTCAAACTCACTTGAACTCCACCCATATTCTAGGGAGCTATTTCCACCTTCATCTCCATTCTCAACATCATCATATATCATCTCCTCTGCATACATGAATATATAAGATATAATTTTATTAAACTACAGAGTTTAGATTCATTGTAAATTTTATTCTACTAAATAAAGAAATCTCTTTCTACCAGAAGCAAGCTGAAAACTTAGAATGCTTGTATTTTTCAGTCCACAGCATAAAAATTAGCAGGAAAGTGAATGAGAGAGAGAGTGCACAAATGTTTATATTTAGTCACTACAAATTTTAGAATTTGTGAGGAATTTCATTTCATAAGTCATAGAGAATGTGCTTTCATTTCTTTCTCTCTTTTAGTAAAGAAGGTCACAACTTCTTAGCCTTTTCCTTGTGCAAAAAAGTTTAAAATAAAAAAGCTAATATATTTACCCCATGAATATATGGTCTTATATAGAGTTGAGAATGACAGACACATTATTTTTTCCTCATTATTCCACAATCTACCAACTTCCACTTTGCTATTTATAAGAATTAAAAAAAACCTTTGCCGACCTCTTCTATTTACATGATTGCCACAGACTTTCTTTTCTTCTAGAGGCTCACTTGTTATAAATAACGTAACAATTTTATATGGTATAAGCAAATTACCCCAAATCTAAGACAATCCTTTATCTTTCTTCAGTAGATTGGGTTGCAGGTATGCTTCAGTTAACAAATCCTGTGACAGTGAAGTTTATTACAAAGTCCAGCCCCTCATTTTCTTCCTCATTCTTTTTTTTGCTTAAAGTTTTTTAGTAGCGTTCGCACTTGGAGGATAGAGAAAGAGTACTGGAGAAACAGAGACTCTTGGTGTCAGTAAATAATGCTGTTAAACTGATATAGAACAGAATTCCTTTCTATTCTAACAGAAAGATTCTTATTTAGCTGATGCCTATCTATCTGAAGGACAGGCATCTAGCTGAAAAATACCCATCCAATCTATAGCTTGGGGTACTTTAGTTGTGTATTACTGCATAGCAAAGGGTTGGACTAAGTGGCCATTTCAGAACCTTCTGGCTCCAAGAGCCTATTATTCTATGATGAGGTTATTGCTTTGTGTGCCTACAACAGGGAATGCAAACAGCAGCTGCTCCAGAAAGATTCCCTTACCAAGCACACGTGAACAGAAAAACAGAGACAAAAAATGAGAAAACAAATAAATTTGGCTCACCAACAACCTCCAGGATATTAAACAAGTATGGATGTATACGATGTATAATGGAAGTCATAAGAAAAGTGAAAGGAAAATTCAACCCCTCATGCATTTTGGAAGAACTCTTCCAGTGGTCTCCAGAAAGTTACCAAAAAAAAGCGTTTATTTACATTACACATATCTGACCTGGTTATTTCATTTCATATGTATATATTTTTAATTGTAAGTAATCAGCTTGGTATTCCTTTTCTTTCTGTGTTATTCCTGCCAAATTTTCTGCTAATGAAATAAGAAATAATGTCTAAGAACACATCTAGTTCTTTAGCTAGGGTACATCTGTATAAAGTTATGTGCCTAGCTGATCTGAGAGAGAAAAAGAGCTGCTTTTCATTTAATAGCTGCATGCACTTGATGCATGTCTTAAATACCTATTTGGTCACATACGCTTTCTGATGGAAAATACAGTTGCAATTCAGTGCAAAAAATCAAACTCTGCTCATTTGTATGGTAGCAAGAAAGTATCCACTCTCATGTGTGCCTACTTTAATAAGGCAGGCTGGACTTTCTAAATAACTAAGTGAGTAAGCAGGAACATACTGAAACTCATAAGGGCAAATGTAAATGTTGCAAACAGAGATGGAGATCCAGGAGGAAGAGCTGGACACAGAACATGGGACAAGTGGCCATGAAGCCACATAATTCTATGGACAGTTTAACTGTATTTTAACAGCAAGCTTCTGTACATTGTGTCATTCTTAGTACTGTTATCTGTACAGGCATACCTCAGTTAATGATGAAGATGTGTTCCTGGGCTTTACTTATTTAATATAAACTTTGGTACCAGAGGCAGAAATAACATGAAAAGAACAGGGATAGGTTTCTACACCACAAAAAAGAGTAGCTTGAATATATTTGAGCATACTTTTTCTTCAGAACCGAAGACATATACATATGAAATTGAACAATCAGGTCAGGTAAACCTTGCATGAATAAACAAAATATTTGGAATCTTCTAGAAATGAAATCAAGGCTGAACTCTCCCCTCGAAGCCAAGATGACTAAACTGTCATACTTTGGCCACATCATGAGAAGATATGACTCACAGAAAATACAACAGTGCTTGGTAAGGTGGTAGACAGTAGGAAAAGTGGAAGATTGCATTACAGATGGATAGATTCAATCAAATAAGCACGGAGCTATAAGGACAATCATTCGCCTTTTGTCACCTAACGCTAAGACCATTAGCCCATTCCAGACTGCACTGTCCACTCAGTGAACTCCATTGTTTACTCAGCAGAAAGTCATTCATATCCTTGACCTCCAGTCAGAAATGGGGTATATAAACTTGTACTTTTGGCCAGTTAGCTCGAAGTACACTTATTGTCGGCGGCTGGGCGGGGCCGGGCAGGCTCGGGTCTGGCTCAGGCCGAGGCTGGCGTCCCGGAAGCCTCAGCCAGCAGAGTCACCGCAAAACTAAAGCAAGCCTTACTTCAGGCGGTAAACAGGAACGAAAAGAAAGGGTTTTCCTCACCCGGGCAACGAAGGGTTAAGCTAGCTGGCAAGGCTTCCGAGCAGAGTCTCGGCAGGAACGAGGCGGGACCGCAGCAGGGGCAGGGCAGGCAGGAACAAAGCAGGAACAAGACAGGAACAAGGCAGCAGCACTGACGGGCAACACACGGAGAGCCGTTGGTTGTTGCTCCGTGCTGAACTTGGCTCCCTCTGGCTCTAAAGTAGGAGCCTGGCGCCGGCGCCGGCCAATCCTGAAGCTGCTGCACAGCTGGGAGCCCTCAGCCGGGCTCACAGCTGAGCGTCCTTAGCCAGCTGCGAGCCCTCAGCCTGCTGTTGACACTCCAGCAACCGGCGGGAGCGACGGGCAGCCTCCTTGGCCTGCCGCCGCTGCGAGAACGTGGGAGGGAGGCCGTCAGGCTCCTCCGGATCGGGCCCGCGGGTGAGCGGCAGCCCAGCGACCTCCAGGCGACTCTCTTCCGCAGCGCCGGCTCCGTCGGTGTCTTCAGCGGCGTCAGGGCAGGCAGGCTCGGGACGACCTCCCGTAGCGGCAGGTGGCTCCATAGCCTCCTCTGCGGCGGCGGTGGCCTCGACGGCGTCCAGGCAGCTGTTCCCGGCGCCGGAGGCCTCCGCCGCTACTCGCGAGGAGACCTCCGTCGCTACTCGCGAGGAGACCTCCGTCACTACTCGCGAGGAGACCTCCGCCGCTACTCGCGAGGAGACCGGATCGTCCTCCTCCTCGGGTGCTGCGTCTGGGGCCGCGGAGGTCCCGACATCACTCCCCTCCCCAGGGATGCTCCTCCCCCGGGCGGCCGGGGCTTGGTGGGATAGCGGCGGTGGAAGGCCTGCACCAGCCGGGGCACGTGGACGTCGGCGGCGTCTTCCCAGGACCGCTCCTCTGGACCGTGGCCGCTCCAGTCGACCAGGTACTGGAGGCGGCCGCGGCGGCCGCGGGAGTCCAGAATATCATCCACCTCGTACTCCTCCTGTCCGTCGACCGTGACAGGACCGGGGGGCGACCCGGCCCGGCGTCGGGCCGCACCCCCGTTGCTGGTTGGAGTAGCGAACGGTGGAACACGGGGTGGATCCGGAGCGATCGTGGAAGCTGCAGGCGGAAGGCGACAGGGTTGACCTGGGCCGTGATGGTGAAGGGGCCGATGAAGCGGGCGTCTAACTTCCGGTTTGGGCGAGCGGAGGGGAGGTAGCGGGTGGACAGCCACACTCTATCTCCGACCTGTAGCGGAGCCCCCGGCTGACGGTATGCGTCCGCCGTCCGCTTGTACTGCTCCTTGGCCTCCTCCAACTGGGATCGCAGAACGGCTTGCAGGGCACGCAGTTCCTGCAGCCATTGGTCGGCTGCCGGCACAGCCGACGGAGCTCCGACGGGCGGGAACCATCTCGGGTGGTAGCCATAGGTGGCCATAAACGGCGACTGCCGCGTGGAGGCGTGTACGGCGTTGTTGTATGCGAACTCAGCAAGCGGAAGGAGTTCGCTCCAGGTGTCCTGCTGGTAGCAGCTGTAGCAGCGCAGGTACTGCTCCAGGGTCGCGTTGGTCCGCTCGGTCTGGCCATCCGTCTGTGGGTGGTGCGCCGAGGACAGGTGTGGCTTGACGTCTAGGAGCTGCAGGAGGTTCTGCCAGAAGCGAGCAGTGAACTGCGCCCCCCGATCAGTCACCACACCTTCTGGCAGGCCGTGTAGCCTAAAGACATGCTGCAGGACGAGACGAGCTGTCTCCTTGGCGGAGGGTAGAGCCGGGCATGGCACGAAGTGGGCCATCTTTGAGAACAGATCCACTACCACCAGGATGGTGGTGTGGCCGCGGGACGGCGGCAGCTCCGTCACAAAGTCCATGGAGATTAGCCGCCAGGGCCCTGCAGGAGTCGGCAGAGGCTGCAGTAGCCCGGTGGGCTTCCCAGGCGGGTCTTTGGCCCGGCGACACACTGGACAGGACCGGACGTAGCGATCCACGTCGCTCCGCACCCGCGGCCACCAAAACTCTCGCAGGATCAGATGAAGAGTCTTGAAGAGGCCAAAGTGCCCGGCCGGCCTCCCGTCATGGCAGAGACGAAGGACTTCCTCCCGGCAAGGCCCCGCCGGGACGAACAGCCTGCCCCGGTGGTACAACAGACCCTCTTGGCGGGACCAAGGGGACGCGGGGTCCTCCGCTTGCAACCTCTGCTGCAACGGCTCCCCGGCCTGAGCCGCGCGGATGCGCCGCGACAGGTCCGCCACATCGACGGCGGCGGCGAAGTTCTCGGGTCGGAGGATCGTGGACCGGACGTCAGCCTCGGCCGTGGCGGCGTACTCCGGCTTCCGCGACAAGGCGTCTGCGCGTCGGTTGCGGGCCCGGGGGACGTATTGCAGCTGGAAGTCAAAGCGGGCGAAGAACTGGGCCCAGCGCATCTGCCGCGGGGTTAGCTTTCGGGTGGTCTGCAAAAACTCCAGGTTGCGGTGGTCCGTCCGCACCTGGACCGGATGCTGGGCCCCTTCCAGGAGGTGGCGCCATGCCTCAAACGCCACCTTGACCGCCAGGAGCTCCTTCTCCCAGATGGTATAGTTCTGTTCGGGGGGAGTGAGCTGCCGGGAGTGGTACGCGCACGGCAAGAGCTGGCCCTCCGGTCCGGACGCCTGGAGCAGGACCGCGCCGACCGCCACATCTGACGCGTCCGTCTCCAGCACAAACGGACGCTTGGGGTCCGGAAGCTGCAGGATCGGCTGGGAGACGAACCGGGCCTTGAGGCGCTCGAAGGCCTGCTGCCCTCAGGAGTCCACCGGAACGGCGCCTTGCCTCGGAGGACGCTGGTGATGGGCGCCGCCAGCTCTGCGTACTCCGGGATGAACTTCCGGTAAAAGTTCGCGAATCCCAGGAAGCGCTGCACGTCCTTGCGGCACCCCGGTGGCCGCCACGACACTATCGCCTCCACTTTGGCCGGGTCCATCTCAATACCCCTCTGCGTCACCCGGTAGCCCAAGAAGTCGACTTCGCGGAGGTCGAAGGCGCACTTCTCGAGCTTGGCGTAGAGGCGGTGCTCCCGCAGCCGCTGCAGGACGGTCCGGACGTGGGCTTCATGTACTCGCTGGTTCGGCGAGTAGATGAGGAAATCATCTAGATAGATGATCACGAAGCGATCGAGCAGGTCCCGAAACCGTCGTTGACGAAGTGCTGGAAGACGGCCGGGGCGTTGCACAGACCGAACGGCATCACGGTGTACTCGTAGTGCCCGTATCGCGTCTGGAACGCCGTCTTCCACTCGTCCCCCGCCCGGATGCGCACCAGGTTGTAGGCCCCCCGCAGGTCCAACTTGGTGAACACCCTCGCGTGCCGTAAGCGCTCCAACAGTTCCGGGATTAGCGGCAGAGGGTACCGGTTCCGGATAGTGATCCGGTTTAGGGCGCGGTAGTCATTACAGAGCCGGAGTTCGCCCGATTTTTTGCGCACAAACAGCACGGGGGCCCCGGCAGGCGATGTGGAGGGCCGCACAAACCCCCGGCGCAGGTTCTTTTCCAAGAACTCTCGCAAGGCTGCCAGCTCCGGCTCAGACAAGGCGTAGATCCGTCCTGCGGGGATCGGGGCACCCGGGACCAGGTCTATGGCGCAGTCGTAAACCCGGTGTGGCGGCAGGCGGTCCGCCTCCTTTGGATCAAAGACATCCGCATAATCCCGGTACTTATGCGGCAGCTCCACTGTGGAGTCGGGCCCCGGGGACTCCAATGCAGCCATCAGCCGCTCCGGCCAACAGTGTTCTTGGCAGTAGTGGGAAGCGAACAGCACCTCGCGCCGTGACCAAGAGATGTGCGGGTCATGGCGCGAGAGCCATGGCATTCCCAAAACCACTGGGAAGTAGGGCACCACCGTCACCAGGAACCGGATCCGCTCGACGTGCCCCTGGATCTCTAGCACCACCTCGGCTGTCTGGTGAGTGACAGGCCCCGACCGCAGCAGACGCCCATCAATGGTCTCCACTGGTCGGGACTCGGGCAGCGGCTCCAGAGGAATGCAGTGGTCTCGGGCAAACTGGGCGTCGAGGAAGTTGTTAGATGCCCCAGAATCAATCATCGCCCCCGCCGGGGCGGGCGCAACATCGCCGTGGCTCACCGTCGCGGCAACCAACAGTGGGTCACGTTTGGGTGCAGGCAAATCCTCAGGCCCTTGGCCGCCAGGCTCCCCCAGGCCTCACAGGCCATCTAGGTCTGGGGGTGGCGTTTCCCGGTCTCCCAGCCGGGGCGGACTTGGCAGGACACACCCGGGCAAAATGTCCACCGAGGCCACAATACAAACAGAGTCCACCGCGCCGTCGGCGCTCTCTCTCCTCCGGAGTCAGCCGAGGACGGGCCCCTCCCAGCTGCATCGGCTCCTCCATGTCCGTAGCGTCACCGGACGCGCTGTCGGCGGGCCGAGCCGCAGGTGAGTCTCGTGGAGCAGCTGTCCCGGAGCGCGCTCCCACCACTGGCCGCGGGCCAGGGGCCGCCGCCCGACGGGCCTGCCTACGGGCTTCCAGGCGCCCATCGATGCGGAGGGCCAGCTGTATCAGCCGCTCCAGGGTAGGAGGCGGCGAGCTGCGGGCCAGCTCGTCCAGGATCTCCGGTGACAGCCCGGCCCGGAACTGGTCTCGGAGGGCGGCATCATTGTAGCCCAGGTCTTGGGTGAGCAAGCGGAAAGCAGTGGTGTATTCCCGCACGGAACCTCGCCCTTGCTGCAGCTGCCGAAGCTGCCGGCTCGCTGTTTCCACACGCACCAGGTCGCCCCAGACCTCCCGGAAGGCCTGCAGGAACGCCGCCATACTGTCCAGGACCGCGCTGTTCTGTTGCAGCAACGGCGTGGCCCACTTAGCGGGCGAGCCTGACAACAGGCTGATGATAAACGCCACCTGGGCCCGCTCAGTAGGAAAGTCCTGGCCGCGTACCTGTATGTAGAGGCGGCAGTTTGCTAGGAAAGTCTCTAGGTCCGCCGGGTCCCCAGAAAAACGCTGCGGCACAACAATGGGGATTTTAGCTGCAGGGGCCCGGGCTGCCTGCAGCTGTCCCACCTGGAATTGCAAATTTTGCAGGGCCTGGGTCATCTGGTCCGTTTGGGCTCGCAGGCTCTGATTTTCCTGCGCTAGGGCTGCTACCTGAGCCCTCAGGGCGGCGTTCTCCCCCTCCATCCTGCCCGGCAGGGACGGAGCAACAATCTGTTGGCGGCTGGGCGGGGCCGGGCAGGCTCGGGTCTGGCTCAGGCCGAGGCTGGCGTCCCGGAAGCCTCAGCCAGCAGAGTCACCGCAAAACTAAAGCAAGCCTTACTTCAGGCGGTAAACAGGAACGAAAAGAAAGGGTTTTCCTCACCCGGGCAACGAAGGGTTAAGCTAGCTGGCAAGGCTTCCGAGCAGAGTCTCGGCAGGAACGAGGCGGGACCGCAGCAGGGGCAGGGCAGGCAGGAACAAAGCAGGAACAAGACAGGAACAAGGCAGCAGCACTGACGGGCAACACACGGAGAGCCGTTGGTTGTTGCTCCGTGCTGAACTTGGCTCCCTCTGGCTCTAAAGTAGGAGCCTGGCGCCGGCGCCGGCCAATCCTGAAGCTGCTGCACAGCTGGGAGCCCTCAGCCGGGCTCACAGCTGAGCGTCCTTAGCCAGCTGCGAGCCCTCAGCCTGCTGTTGACACTCCAGCAACCGGCGGGAGCGACGGGCAGCCTCCTTGGCCTGCCGCCGCTGCGAGAACGTGGGAGGGAGGCCGTCAGGCTCCTCCGGATCGGGCCCGCGGGTGAGCGGCAGCCCAGCGACCTCCGGGCGACTCTCTTCCGCAGCGCCGGCTCCGTCGGTGTCTTCAGCGGCGTCAGGGCAGGCAGGCTCGGGACGACCTCCCGTAGCGGCAGGTGGCTCCATAGCCTCCTCTGCGGCGGCGGTGGCCTCGACGGCGTCCAGGCAGCTGTTCCCGGCGCCGGAGGCCTCCGCCGCTACTCGCGAGGAGACCTCCGTCGCTACTCGCGAGGAGACCTCCGCCGCTACTCGCGAGGAGACCGGATCGTCCTCCTCCTCGGGTGCTGCGTCTGGGGCCGCGGAGGTCCCGACACTTATTGCTGGTTGCCACTCTGCTACTCAGAATTGTGTACTGCCCTTAGACACAAGTCTAAGCCATATCACTGCTTCTTCACTACTCTTCTAGACTGGTAAATATAACCCACTACACCTTGAAATCTCTCTGTCTAAAACTTTCCTCCCTTTTCCTTCAGTTAGCCTTGTGTGATTGTGTGACTGCTTGGATCTTATGTACATGTGATTAATTTCTGCAATAAAACACAATTAAGCTTACCTTTTGGATCTCTGGCTAGTTCTTCCCTGCAGAAGTACTGGTAAACATAGTTGGAAAGATCTCTCTACGCTACCCCCTCTTGCAGGCCTTCTAAGTTGAGCCATTAATTCCCCACCTTTTCATGAAGGTACTGGCATCGTGGGTGGACCCCCAAGCCACCCACAATTTGGGGTAACAGGAGAGCTGGTGATGTTTATCTGCTCTCCCCTTTATCTCTCTTTTGCTGTTCACAGATGTTCAGCAACAGATTCCAAAAACAGCTGCTGTTCACCTTACCTGTTGTAAGCAGACACATATGGCTACAGTTGGAGCAGCTAAAATAGAACCTTGTTCTTTCTCCACTCCTGCTTTATTGTATTGTATACTAGATATACTTCTACAATACTTCCAAAACCAATACATTTGCACTGGTCCAGATCACACCAGCTGGGTACACCCTCCACAGAGGATGAACTGAATTCTTGGGACAGAAAAACAAGTTAAACAGTGATATAATAGAAAGGAGAGTAATCTGAAATGAGATGCAGGGGATGAGAAAAGAACTAAGGTCCTCCTCCACACAGAACACATGGTAGATGTTTCTCCTGTATATGTTTTGTAATTATTTCAAGTCTAAAAGGTAGAATTTAAACTCATACCTGGTTCAGAGTCTGAATTTTCTCTTGGTACATCATCATATATTACCTCATTTGGATCTAAAACCAGTGAAGGAAAAAAGGAATGAGTTGAAGAAACAAAACAAAATACTTCAGTACATGATTATTAGTTTCATTTAAACAAGCCAGTAAGACTTTCATCAAGAAAGTGTTAGATCAGGGATGAGAAGAATTTGACTCTGCAGATGTTTGGGCTTACAAAATTCCAGTGGTATGGAACTGTAGCAGTTGCAGTGAGTGTCAGTGGCTTCCAGGACAGTGGAATGCCAGGCTCCATGTTTCTAGTACAACTTTTAAAGCAGCTATCTGAGATCCTGGACCTATTTTGGGGATAAGGTAGGATTCAGCACTTTGGATAGCATCTTTAAAGTCTCAGCTAAAAGAGTGGATTTATCACTTAGCTGACCTGGAAGCCACCAGCTGCCTTTGATTGTAGTCTATAAAACCTGCAGAGGGAAAATTTCCTCACTATTCTTCTAGCAAACGTGGTAAAATAATTAGAAAGGAATAATAACAACTTCATTACATATAATATATTCTGTTAAGAGACAGTCTCTTTTTCCTAGGTGGGAACATTTTGGTACCAGTTCACTAGTTTTAATAAGCTAGTGTATCATGTATCTGCAGAAGTCCTTCAGTGCTGTGGATCTCCTTGCTCTTCCATACATCTTCACTGCCAGTCTTTTTTTAAATGGTGAAAATGAATGCCTTTATAATTCAAGAACTGCTATCTGCATGTCTACATTTTACATGTTCAAATGGACATTCTGTATTGTAATTGTGAATGCAACTGTTAACATTTTCAGTGCCAACTGTTTATTGTGTCCAAGAGAGCTGAACATACAGCCTTCCAAACATTACTGGATCACAATTCTCATCAAGCCTAGCCAAGTGTAGTAATGGATGATGGGAGCTGTAGTCTAACAACATCTGGATGGCCACACACTTCTATAGTTTCTCTGTAAAAAGGCTGTAAAGATCAGCTCCTTTACAATCTCTTACCAGTTCCATGTCTACACTGTTGCAGAGGCTGATATTAAATTTCCTGCCTGTATCATACATGCATGTGTTTGCTCACAAAGCCATTATAGTCTACTTCCCACTAATATGCAAACTTTAAAAAATACAAAAAAGTACATTTGAACAAGTATTTTTAAAATACAATTAATGCCTTTGTTACTTGAAATTCATATGTTTAAATACATATGCTAAAATGTATTCCAAGCTGACGACTGTGTCAAACCTCTGGAAAGTGCAAAAGCCAATGCACAGTTTAAGTTCCAATGTATACATCACGCTGAAAGATACCACACATATCTTCTCAGAAATCACAAAAAGAAGACTCCTGACATATGAAGCGCTTTTACAGACTCACTGCAGAAGCAGCAGGAAAAGAATACCACATATACTGCTGCATTTTGAAATCTTTGTATGAAGTTCTGCAAAATTCTCACAAATTATTTCCTGCCTTCCACCTAATTTCATTTGTTCCCTTATGGAGCACAACTTTGCATATCCAGGGATCGATAATTTTTTCCCCTTGCTTAGACTTTTTTACACCAGGGAAACAACAACAGCCACATTTGAAATTGAACCTGGTAGCATTACTACAATGTCCTTTCAAGCAGATGAGTTGCATTTGGTATTCTCAAAGCTATCCTGAATGATGAAACCTGTCCAAGCACCCAGAAATGGTAAAGAATTATGTGCACATTTAATTCAGGCATTCCAATACAAGCAGATTTTTAAGTGGACAACTGAAACTCACCAACTTGTCACAAAGAGGAATTGTGGTCACCAGTACTTACTCTCCATCCATTCTGTGTTTGCAGGATCAGCAGTCCATTTAGTCAAAACATTATTCTCATTATGTCCCTGGTTATCTTCACTTTAAAATAAGCACACAGGCACACATAAAAAAAAATCAAAAAGACTGAAGTTAAATTACAAGTCAGGATACAAAGGATTGTTGACTTCATAACTAAAACACACTTTCTCTCGCTGCACCTACAATGATCTAGAACATACTCTTTCTCCCAGTTATATTTTTGTTGCTTAAAACACATACTCTGCTGCCATGACTATAAAGCACGCTTCCTTTCAGTTGCTTCCATAACATTTCTTCAATTTGTTTCTGAATGACAAAGAGAAAGCAAGATGGAATCATTTTGATTCCTAATATTTAAGACAAATCAAAAAGGGGCGAGGGGAAGAAAGCACAAACTAGTGGTTCCTTTAAGATATCTTAAATATAATTAATTTAATTAAATATAATTAAGATGGACATCACTCACACATATTTGTATATGCAAATTTCCCTATCTAGAATCTTATACGCACCAAGCATCCTGACAGCTAAATGATCTACACCATGTTTGTGCAATTTTTCTACTAAGTGCAGGTAGGAACTAAAATCCTGAGCAGTAATTCTAGCTTCCTAGGGTGACCCAAGAGTAAACAAACTATGCGTGGATACAGGAGAAGTTGTTGGATACCAGTGTTGAGAACAGAAGGTAGGATGATATAACCCTTGCTACAGGAGCAGGCAGGCTAACAGTACCAAGCCACATCGCTGGTGGGGAGGGGGTGAAAGATTTGGAAGTATCGTTGCTCAACAGAAGTCTCAAAGTGTTAACAACCACTAAACAGTAAGTCTCCCTACACCCTCAATCATCTAAGGTCATCATCTTACTGACAATTTCTCCCCACCATTTTGACACAGTCTGGTAAAACAATTACCTCGATATCACTCCTGCTTGCATTATTTAGTTAATTAGTTCTATTTATATCTCACTGCACATAATAAAACCACCATACCTGATAAAACAAATGAACCAACAGTAGAGAAAGTGAATAATCAACAACATACTCAGTCATATTAACTGCAATGGCAACTAAAAATTCATTCATACCCAGAGAAACAGATAGGTCTTAACTTTTTGGCACCATGTTAATAAATGTGCCATCAGAAATATCTTCAGGTGAGGGCATTCCAAAGTCAGGAACCACCAAAGAGATGGCTCTGCCACATGTGCCCTCACCTATATGTACTTCCCCTAACATTTGGATGAGAAAGGCTCTCATCCCCTTTTCAAGTGCTCCTTCAGCCACCTGAACATGCTGCAATTGGGTATATATCCAGGAGAAGATTACCATCAGTGTATTTTTGTTCACAAAATAGTGGGGAAGAGGAAAGAGGAGGCTAGATTACTGCAGCCAGTCAGAACTAGGTTGGCTGCGGTTACCCAGAGGACCTTCTCTTCTATTGCTCCCAAGTTATGGAATGATCTGCCGGAGGAGACCCGGCATATTACCAGTCTTGATTGCTTTAAAAAAGCAGTCAAGACTGATCTCTTCCGACAGGCCTTCCCAGACTAGTACTTCCACCGCCTCCCACCAACTGTCTTACTGTTCTTTTAATAGTCAGTGGATTGTTGTTCATTGTTAATTGTTGTGTGTTTAGGGGGTTGGTTTTAAGTGGGTTGGTGGGTGGGGAGGATTGGGTATGTGTTTTAATGTAATCAATGTATTATTGTTGTTCGCCGCCTCGATCCATGGGGGAGAGGTGGGATAGAAATAAATTTTATATCATCATCATCATCATCATCATCATCATCATTATCAGATTACAGACCTCTTTTGTGTGCTGTGTTTCAACAACATCTCTGAGTAAAACAGAGAAGTATTCTACATAAGCAATGTTTATCCAGTCACACAGCAGGAAAACTGCCTTTGTATCACAGATGCCAGTGGTCCTGAGCTGGAAGGTTGCTCAAATATGCTTAATGGATCACTGCTAATATGCTTTCCACTGGAAGCCACAGCCCACTGATCTGGTTTTATCAGAATCACATGATATTTTCTTTCATTCCCCCCACCCCAAAACAAATATTTTGGCTTGAGACAAAACAAAACAAAATCAATGCCAGTGGCTCTAATTGGGTAGTCTCCACCCAAAGTGGAGTTTACAAACTGTACAAAACAAACATGTCTTTCGGGGAGAGGTTAAAGAATGACTCAAAAATAAGTCACAGTTGTACCCAAATGGGAACACAGCTGAAGGTAATGTAAAGCTAGGCTGAATGCTGGGAGAGTGAAGAAGGGGAAGGAATATATCTGACAGAGGGAGCAGCTGCTGTAGGCACAGGAAACAGAACTGCACACACAGAAAATGTGGGCAGCCAAGAGCTATCACAGCAGCCTATCAAATAGGAAAAAGGAGGAGGAAAAAGAGGAAAGGAGGGAATGGAGGAAAAGAGAGAAGAAGGTGGCACAGAGAGGGGCTGAAGAGAGAAAGAGAGTGGCCTGTAGTCCTCTTGGCTCTGGTCCCCACCCACCCACGGCTTCAGACCTGCTTACCGTTAGCAATAAAATGGGAATGAAGTCCCACCCTGACCAGAAAAAATAAAAAAATAAAAATAAAAACAACCACCCCAATGACAAAATAAATAAAAAGCAAATGAAGGAAATGGGAAGGTATTTAACTCAGGATTAAAAAAAAAAGCTGACAGATGCAGCCGTTCACCATTAACTTCCTCCTGATCTCTTACCACCCCTACTGAGGGAAAATGCTTTCAGCTGAAGGCAATGGCAAACCAACTCTGAGTGTTCCTTGCCTAACTAAGAAAGCCATATAAAAATCACAAGGTTGACAGAAATCGATAAGCAGCTTGAGAGCACTTTATTTTTAAAGACCAACAAAAGAGTGTTGCTATCAATTACTTCAACCAGCAGAAACATCTCACTCTCTACAGGCGATTCCCTCACAAATTAATTCCTGGAGATTTTTGACATACCTGTTCTGAGGGTCTTCTGAACTCTGAGAATTCAACTGGCAATCCTCAGCTATTAGGTGAATGTTTGCTAAGAGAAACAGAAGTAGATGTCTTTGCAGTTACCACAACATTAAAATACATCTATTTTGAATTAACACTTGTCACAATGGTTTATAAAGTAAAATGTCCTTCTAAATAAAGCTCACTGTAATTTTTACCTTCCCTGCTCCCAACAACAATATGGCATACTGGTGGTGCTCCAGGTAGTACATTTAAGCTAGAACTATTGTCCCTATTTGCATACACAAACTACAGTTCTGTCTCCACATTTGTGGGTTTGAGGTTCATGAATTTGAATACTTGAGAGCACATGTGCCTCCCTCCCATTCTCTTCCTTCCATTCCCATGTATTTTGCTCCAGTGCTAAGAACTCGCATAGAAGCAAAACAGAAGGGAACGGGGGGTGGGGAAAAGCTTATGCGAGCCTTCCTTTCCCTCTCCAGATTTCTCTTCTTTCTCTTCCTATGCAAAACAGAAGGGAAAGGGGGTGGGGAAAAGCTTATGCAAGCCTTCCTTTCCCCCCTCCAGATTTCTCTTCTTTCTCTTCCTATGCACAATGGAAAGGAAAGGGAGGTGGAGGAAAGCCCATGCGAGCTTTCTTTGCCCCTTTTCAGAGCTCCCTCCTTTCCCTTCCCATGCAAAACAGAAGGGAAAGCAGGTTGGAGAAAGTTTGCATGAGGCTTCCTTCCCCTCCTCCAGAGCTCCCTCCTTTCCCCTCCTGTGCAAAATGGAACAGAGAGGAGGGTAGAGGAAAGGTTGTGAGAGCCTTCCTTTCCTCCCTCCAGAGCTTCCTCACCATTTCTATGCATTTTGCCCTGGCCTGGAGAACTCATGCTAAGGCAAATCTGAAAAGAAGGAGGGGGAAGGTTCATATGAGTTCTCAGCGCCCAGGCAAAATGCATAGGAATGGCAGGGGGAGCTCCAGAGGGGGGAAGGAAGGCTGGTATGAGCCTTCCCCACCCCACCCCCTGCCATTCCCTTCCCTTCTACATGGGAACAGGAAGGAGGGAGCTCTGGAAGGGAATGGGGAGGGGGAGCAAGGGGAGTTATTCACAGTTTTCCCACTTTCACAAGGGTTCTGCACCCTGAACCATTGTGAAAGTGGAGGGACAACTGTCCTTTTGTTTAAATTAAGGCTGGTATATCAAAGCATCAGCAATCAAATTTGTCAAAGAGTACAAGTTGTCCAGTCCTACTATAGATCACTCCTGATGTCCAAAACAGTCTTTCTTAGAGTCAATAATTTTAATACAGAAAGACTATATCTTAGGTTGTAAGAAGAAAACAAGAAAAATTATGATCTGCAAAAGTGACCTACAAAGCTAGAGATTACACATAATGTCTTATACACGAAACATACTGAGAAAGGAGAGGAAATAACAAGAGGGGAAGTTTCTGGCTTCTTCCCTTTCTTTTGGAATGTAGTTACTCACAAAGTAGGGATGAGAAGTATGGATGGCCCTGCACATATTGTTGAACTGTAGCTCCCATCAGTTCCAGTCAGGATAACTGGCATTGACAGAGCTGCAACCCAACAATGTCTGGAGGCCCATACTTTCCACAGGCCCATGTATTCACAGAGTATCTGAGTTCATAAGTGCTACCTTTGCCCCTACCCTTCCTGCAAGAAACACTACCTTCTTCATCCACAGATACACTGCGTATTATAACAGGACTGGAATACGCTGGCAACATTAATGGTAAATTAGATGGCACAGCATAGCCACAGGGCACAGGAACAGAATATCCAGTTGGGACAGTAGGGCTTGTACTTCCATCTTGTGGACTTGGCTCCGGCGACAATGATGGCTCTTCTTCTTGCATTGGAGAAATGGTTATGACTGAGTATGGGTTAACTCTTGGTAAAACGCCCTCTGCATTGGCTTCAGTTTTCTCCATCTTCTCAGCTTCATCTACATTTTCTAGATTCTCATCCCCTTGAATATAAAACACACATTACTTTGTTAATTTCACTTGCACTAAACCAATGGAATTCTCTCCTCTCTTCCACCCTTCAGATCAATCCTATACTCTTCATTCAGGGACTGCTGCTCCTGAAGGCAGCAGTGATGAACAGAAGGAAAACAGGCAGGTGATTCTAAATCACAACTTGCCTGAGAGTTTGGATGCCACAACTGTGGCTTGGCTTGCTCATTATAATTTCCACAAACTATGGTTTGGCATGGTGTCAGAATTAAAGATAAGACTAATGAGCCACTGTATAAGATCCTGTAAAAAAATTTCCAGTTACTCTCCAATCTCTCTGCCAGTAGTTCTTTGTGCTTCTGAGTGCCTTTTCAGGCAACCAAAATTTCCTTCTGTCCTCAATTCCAAATGATCCCTTCTATTCTCAGTCCTCTGGATCTAAGTCAGTGTTTTTGCTATGAGGATGAGAAAACTTTCTTAATCAGTGAGTTGTACTACGTGTTTCCAGCTTTGCCTTACTTGTGTTATAAGAATCAAACATTTTAAGGATACTGTCCTGTGCCCACTTAATCTCAATAAAGTCATTGGGGCTTTCCTCTGTGTAGGTAGGCACAGAAATCCACTGTAAGTGTCTTTAAGAAGATTGAAGACACAAATATGTCTGCTTACAGATATGGGCAATCTGTGGGCAACCTGTTCTCTTTCTATGGCAAATAAATTGTTTTGGTTTCTGCAGACGTGGTGCCTTGAACATGACATCATAGGCACAATCTACAGGCTCTGTCCTGATTCCATTCCATTGTACTCATTCCTTTGTGGAACAAATATTTGCAACGGGCTCTAGAGTTCTTTCAAAGAGTGATTTGTTTCACAAATAAAGTATTAGCAGTGTTTTCATGGCTTCTCTGGAAAGAGCATATATACCTGCAGAAGCCATTCCTTCCTGTTCTGCACTATTTTTAGATTCAGAATTAGGTGGCAAAATGCTTTGTCGATCTGCTTCTGGTATCTCATCTCCACTGTCAAAATCAAACTGTTCTCCTTCTTCTTCCTCTTCATCATCAGCGGCATTCATTATTAATTGATTGCCTAAAACTGGAAAGAGACGTTTTAAAAATAAAAGAAAACATCAACATCAGTGAAACAATGAAATGGACAAATAGTAGCCCTCACATTAAACACTCAGAATAGATGCCTGCAATACCACTCATGCACAGGTAAACCTAGAGCCCATGGTCTTCATATATCTTAAGTTTAGTAACAAAACAGTGAATTCAGCTTTCTGAAAACATTCACTTTCAAAGTTAAAATGAGCACATTTATACTTTTATGACTATGGAATTAGTGTTCAAAACCAGAGCAGGAAAAGATAGGTTTTTTTACTCTAACTTCAAGACTCCCAAGTCAGCTTACTCTGTAGAAATGTTTGCTGTAGAGTAGAACACTCTCTTAACCTTTCAAAGGCACAGTGAAACTCATTCTTTTAGACAGGTTCAATTTATCCAAGGGGAGAACATTTTTCTTTTTTTGTTCTCCTCATGCTACCAGTCAACTCATTAATTCTGTCAATTTCCCACGCATTAATTATCCAGGCTTTAATTGGCAATACTAACAGAATTTTTCAACACATGGCTATCACAACAAGTAAATGAAAGAGTGAACCCTACCATTCCAAATACTAATGCTAAAGAAGAATCTAGACTATAATCAAGCACAACTGTATGTATGTACTCCAAATGTGACCAAAATCCAGGGGTTTATCTATGGGGAATGGGGGTGGGATAAGGGCATCATTCGCTGTAGTAAAAATTCTCTCCCCACTCCCATGACCTTCTCCTTCTGTTTGCAAATATCCAATACTGCAGTAACTTAACATTTCAGTTGAGTATTTAAAAGTACAGTTTAGGCATCCAAAGAAAAGGGACAGGCAAAAGTACCAAGGGAATGACAACACAATGAATGTTAGAGTTCTAGGTGTGAATGGTTTTCTTATTCTCTCTTACTCTCTGCCAGAAATTTGGGGACGAAAGTAAAATTTCATTGGAGGAACAGAATTATTGGGACCAATACCCCCATTTCCTCTCCCCACCCCCTAGCTAAATCCCTGCACCATTCTACAATTACATTAAAAAGTTACTAAAACAAGCATCAATCAACTGCAGTCTCAATGCTTGAACACCCCAAATTCTTTTGAGAGAATTCTTTCACTCTAGCCATGGTCTCATACTACCTACAGATAATCTCATATGCTTTTATCTTTTCTAGTGGCACTCTCACCAGCTTTCTTACATGTTTAGAAAGCGATCTTTTCATTTTCTATTCTCATTCCTTCAGAATTCACTTTACTACAGAACCTTAAAAAATTCTTATAGAAATTATTTATTCCTCAATCCCTTCTTGTATACATTTTTAAAGGCTTTTCAATGCAAATCCAAATTAAATTTGAAAAGAAATACCCCAGACGCATATTTGCTTCCAAAATTATTTAACATTTTTCAGTAAAGATGAGACCAGGGCAACCCCATGTAACCTTTAGCATGCTTCTTGAACTGTAAAGGATTTTATCAACGGTACTACCAGCTTGAACATGTCCTGCATATTTTCCATGGCAAAGCCCATATAAACAAAAAGCCCATATAAACCTTTCAACTGTTTATTTGCCACAGGAGGAAAAAAAGTCTTCTAGCAAGACATTCTATTTCTTCAGTCAAGCTGAGCCAGCATGTTTTATTCCTGACACTTAAAGTTAAACCATTAATGCCTTGTTTGTGTAAGAATGGAAGTTTGATTTTTTATTTTATTTTTATTTTTTGCCCTTAAGAACTAAAAGAGTATTCATTACCTAGCTGATGGCATGTCACACAGCTGAGTTCTCTTGTGTGCTCCTTAAGGGCCTTGGGTGAGCTAAACTCTGTTCAAGTGCACGTCATCCCCTCTTAAAATCCTACAGGGACTGAAACCAACATCCACAGAGGATGAGAAGTGAAGGTTGCTGCTGACTAGGAAGGTCATACACTGTAATATGCTGAGTAAATCAGCTCTGAGAGGCCATCAAGGAAAGGCAATACGAGTAATCAGGTAAACACTGCAGGTCTTCTGCTGATTTCACAAAGGATATGTTAGCCTTTATTATCTTTCCACAATACAGCATATACTCATTGTCTTATGGAACTGTGAAATCAAAAATGGTAATTTAAAAGAAATATGTGAATCAGCCCCATGCTATTGCATTTTAAGCCACTAGCACAGTGCTTACAAGGGTGGGGAATGATGTAAGCTACTAGCACAGTGCTTACAAGGGTGGGGAATGATCCCACACATCATCAGCTTTCAACACAAAGTTCACCCACCTACTCATCAGTCAATCAAAACCATGCCTGATCTTTGAAGGTACTACTGCTGGTTCAGATGTCTTAATAAAAAATTCCCCAGGCCTTTAGACATTGGAGAAAAAGTCAGTAACATATGCTTGAAGTAGGAACTCACAACACAAGTCAGGCAGTAACTAAAATAAATGGGCTGGGTTCAAACAGGGAAGCTCTGGGGGCATCAAGCCCTTGCTGGAAGACCTAATCCAAGCCTTATCCTACCTATCCAGATCAAGCTCACAGTAGATCTATTGCTACTGATCCACTCAATGACCAAGCTGGAGCCCAAATATAACAATAATTGGTCAGGAGCTTCCAGCCACTATGCCACACAAAATCTGAAAATGATAACATTTGTTGGCATAACAAGGTGGGCAGGCCATCCTGTTATCTTCATTCTTATCCCATTGCTGGTGGGTCCAGCAGTACTGTCTCATACTCCCTCATCCTTATGCATGGTTGGTTATCTTTGGGAATCTCTGTGTGCTTCTCTTCTGAAGTAGGTAAAATCAGAAGGCCTTTGCCCAAAACATCTACATTTCTGCTTTTCCAACCAAAGTTTGTAGTAAAATATGCACACTATTGTGGAAAGCACTGGTGTTTCTATACTTTGAATTTGGGCCTTTCTTGATCTTGGTTAGCAAACTTCAGCCAGGCTCTCTGAAGCAAGGAGACTGTACTGGGAACCGTTTTATACGTGTTTACCCATTCTGTAGCAAATGGACATAAATTAAATTGGAGGTTATTTAAGTTTATTGTAAAAGTATTAATTAGTTCTGAACATTATACAGCCAACAGAAAATGGAAACAGAACACTAGCAATTAACACACCCCAATTCCAACTAGGATTTCAAACATTTCTAAACCTTGAAGTGCAAGAAGTTCAGATTCAGTAGCTGAGAGAAAAGTCCCAAACTCTTAGTGTTTGATGTAACATCTCTGTTTTAATCTACTTGGAGGTGTCTACTGAGGTACTCATGGGATAATTCCACCCAAGGTAGCCTTCCATCCAGATGAGTTAAATTTTAACTCAAGTAAAAGTTAGCCCATTCTCAGATGTAGATTAAGGCTACAGTCCACACAAGATCTACCATTATCTGTTTTTCAACATTACACAAAATCTCAAGTGTTCTAAAGTCTGCTGTAGTCTGAGGAAGGGAAGTATCTGTATTCTCTTAATTAACCTCCCTGTATATTTACTGATTTCTATTCCCCGGTCTCTTTTAACAAACAGAAACAGAACCTGAAAGTAAAACGTTTAGTAGTAAGCCTCCAAATGAGGCAACAAAGTACGGCCATTTCCACACGGGTTAAAAAAATCGGTGCAGTGCGTCCTCCACGGAGGACGTCTGCACCTTGAAGCAGACTGGGTCTGGACTACTTAGCGTAGATCCGCACCTCTGTCTGCTCCGGAGCAACCCCAAGTGGTCCTCCAGCGTGTTTTTGAAAAACCTGATTTTTCAGGTTTTTCAAAATGCTGGTGTGCGCCATTGTGTGCCTGCTCTCCAATGCAGATTCACAGGCTCGCACCAATGCCAATGCCAATGCGAGCCTGAGATCTGCAGAGGGTGGGCTTTAGGCTGGCAAGCTTCAGCGGTTGGTAGTGATCCACGACCAACCGGAAGCTGCCATTTTGGATGCTGGAGCAGTGCGGATCTGCTATCACGCACTGCTCCTCCTCGCCCCGGACTGGACCGGACCCAAAGAAGATCCGGTGAGTAGCGGCAGGGAGCGATTCCCTTGCCGCGTGCAGAAATGGCATAAGCTTTGGCCAAGCTAAATTTCACCCCTGCTAGTAAAGCAGGGATGTAAAGAATATGCACTAAATTTGCATCCTCAATTTGAAAAAAGGTATTTCAACACAGACATCCCTGCCAAGGACAGGGAGAAAGCCATAACATTCTTCACACTTTGGGATTCTGTTGGGAAAAAACTTGTCTGTGCCAAAATAAGTATAGTTTTACTGTGCAAAGGATGTGTTTTGGGGTAGCAAACATACATTCTGTACATAATACACTGGACTGCAATTTGCACAACTTTATGCAATTTATGTAAATACAGATTCCTGAACAGATAAACCATGTGTATTTTTTCTGCATGTGCTTTCCTCAGAAAAAATATGCAGGAATCCATGTAGTTTACGCAAAACATACATTTTCTGTCCAGAAACACATTTTCTGTCCGGGAAAACCATGTGTAATTTTGTGCAAATGAATATAAATACAACGTTTACATATTGCTCAGGATCCAAAGTACTAACATAGGAATAGTGAAGAGCCTGGGTACCCATGGTGGGACTTTTGACTCCCCGCCCATTAACTGTTTGTATTGTCTGTTATAATAGATAATAATGGGAAATTATTTTCAGCTTATTTATTTCAGAAAAACTGGATTGCTAGGTTGGTTGCGGGGGCAAGGGAGAGCAGAGAGTGCTGTTTGAAGAACCCAAGCCCAAAGGTCCTTTGAGTTTACAACTCATGCAGCTATCTGATTCTTGGAGTGTACTTGAATATGCTTATAAGTGTTCCTGCATGCATATCTACTTGCAGATATGAATATGAACTTACCTGACATGTTTTTGGTTCAGCTCATTTACTTAAGGAACAAAGCAATGTAAAAGGTGAGGTTAACTTATACAGATGGAGCGAATAAATCCATTCAACTACTACTGATTATAAAACAAAGTTGACAATTACAGAGCTGTCTTACCTAATCTGCCAAAGAAATGCTGAGCTGTGAATTCCCCAAATACCCAGCTGTGGAAGCACCACCAACTGCCAACAATCAGAAACTGGAACAACAATATACTCTTCAACACTTCAAAGAAGAAAAATAGGACTCCCTGGAACACCTGTAAACAAACTCAATTCCTAGGAAAGATCACTGTCAAAGTTCTTGTACTCTTGCTATCAACAGGTTACTGGAGTCTCTTTCCTGCCTGAAAGTGAACATCCTGAATAGGCCTTTGGAACAGGCTGTGTTAGTAAAATGGAGGCTGGCATCTTTTTAGGCATTAATGATGTCAGATGCTAGACTTAAAATCTCTTAAGTGTTTCATGTTCACATTTACAATTATGGCACTATTGCCACAACAACAAATGCCCCTAAAACCCACATTAAAGTCAGACAGCTATATAGAATGAAGAAGATGCAGAGTGCGGGTGGGGAGGCTGAAGGATTACGTGGCCAGCCCCTCCCACTAGCAAGACAGCCACAATGAAACAAGGAATTGCAACAGAATTCCACAGGGCTCCCTGCTACTGCTCATCATGCCACAGCTTGCTAGTGGAAGGAGCTTGACACGTCATCCTTCAGCACTTTGCTCATCAGCACCACAGAATTCTTTTGCTCAGTATGGCTGCCTGGCTTTTAAGGTAGACTATAGGGGGTCAGACTGGTAGATGAACATGGCTATGTGTTCTAATGCAGGATCTCACCTAGAATATAATGAAGTGAACATAATAATAGAATGTAGCAATTCATTTAGTAAACTGAACATACCATTTGGTTACACTTGATGGTAGTTACTTCAAGCGTAGCTCAAACATATTTAGTACTGACATTTAAAATATAGTTTAAGCATTACTAGGGAAGCACTGCATTGACACTATGCCCCTAATGCCTAAGGATTAACATCACATGTGGCCTTCCATATATTTTTTTGTGCTTTCAATGATCCTCTCTAGCCAGGATAAATGGTGAAGGATGTAACCTTGCCACAACAGATGTTGACATGGAACTACAGAATGAAAATGTATTATTTCCCATCTTTTTGACACTTAGAGCTCAATTTTGGTTTTAATGTGCATATTTTATATTATTGAGTTTTTATGCTGATTTATTTATTTACCTATTTACTGAAATGCCAGATGCAATGGCACACTTGATAAATCTTTGGTGTAACCCAACTAGCAGTTCTTCACCCATAGAAGGCTGCCATCTGCAGAATGGAAGTGATTTCCCCCTCCATGCTACAGCCTTCATCCAAAAATTGCCCTAGAGCATTATTTTTGTTTTTCAGTGGGGAGCACAGTTGGCTGTTGTGGGACTGAATCTTTCCATGGACAATCCCCCCCCCGGTGTAATCCAGTGACACAGAGGAGAAACGCATGAAGAGAGGCCACTTGTGGATGTCGAGGTGCATAGTGCTGTGACGAAGGGGCGGGGAGAAGAGCATGGGAGTTTATTTAAGGCTGAGCCACCCCCGCCTCTACTATGTTTGGCAAGTTCACATGAGCAACACAGAGCAGTAGCAGCAGATCACCTGTCTAATGGTTTCGAATTGGGGCTGGGCCTAGGGTGGCTGCTCGGGCCCAGGGTGCCTTCCTTTCTTGATTTCTATCCCCTACCCCCTCTCTCTCCTTTTACCTGCTCAGAAACCAGAGGAGGCTCAGTAGGCCAGTTGGTTGGATGGCTGTACGGTCGTCTGAGTCTGCAAATGTGGATCCCAGCTGGGCCTGCTGCAGACGATCCCCAAAGCGCTGGGCACTTCCAGTGGCTTCCACACACCCCATTTTGTGGTGGCTCAGCAGCCTCTGTGGCCTCCTTCCATGCTACAGCCTTCATTCAAAAAGTGCCCTAGAGAATTAATTATCTTTTTTCCAGTGGGGAGCACAGCTGGATGTCATGGGACTACATCATTCTACTGATAAAATCTGTCAGCAGAGCAACACTAGTAAGGGACATAGGAAACTTTCTTACACTGAATCAAACATTGAGCCATCTATCCCAGCCTCAGCCAAAACTCACGGTCAAGAGTTCTTCCAGTCTTACAAGGGATTGATCCTAAGACCACCTGCAGGCAAAGCATGTGTTTCCCACTGAGCTATGGGACAAGGGTCTTCCTGGGTTCCACCTCCTGCTTGAAACTATCAAATCTACCTTTGATGTTTCTAGCTGGATTTTCAGTGTCTCTTGATTATTTTAGAGACAGAAGACCAAGCCTCTACATATGCTGATCACAACACTGCTAATTTATTTGGGCTGCATATCTCTATCTTGGTAAATATTTCCTAGCTGACAATTTGTACGGCTAGATAATTTTCTTAAACAGTCTTAACATCATTCAGATCAAATTCTAAATATTATTGTCCCTGTCTTTTTTTTCCTGAATGGTGGCTCCTCCTCTTTGAAAGACTAAGTTCCCAGACAATGGGATAGAAACAACTCTCCTAAAATCTTTCCCAGTTTAACTATGACAAAACTGACAATGAATTCATTTGGCAATACAAGTCTGTTCTACATCACTTTAATCATGGATCCATTCACTGTTTTGAACATTGCATCCTAAAGGAAAGAACAGGTGATGCAGATTTTATTCTCATGGATACTAAATGCACTAGAATACCTAATCTACCTGAATTCAACTACTGTTTAAATAGTCATGTCAAAAAAGTTTCTGGACAGTTTTATAGGGCAGATGACAGAAGAAAGTTCCAACACTGCATGAAGTTTGAAACACTAGATGTCTAAAACATTACAGACTGTACATAACTGCACAACTACCTCTTTCTCTATCTAGTACCAACAGCCTTGGGGGAAGGCAAGTTTTGAAAAACCATGCATAGCTAAAGGGGGAAACTGCAGGCACGCTTTACTCTGGACTCCCTTTGACCTCAGTGGAGTTTACTCCTCCAATTTTTCTCTCTCTTTTAAACAGAGGACAGGGATCAAATTCTGTAGAGATCTCATCTCATTTGCCATTATGAAGCAATGAATCTGCAACTGTTCCCATCCAGAGGCTATGCCTTCATGTAGCACTGGAACACTGCAAATAACAGCAAGGGCAAAGTGTTCTGCTGCCTAAGAGGAAAATTTCTCACTCTCTTTCTGGCTGAACACACCCCATTCTGGCTCTGCCAGACTCTGGACAGAGGCCCAGAACTATTAAACTATTTCTCAGAAGTGTTAAATTCAGGAAAACAGTGAAGCAATAGAACAGGCCTCTATGTTCAAAGCGTATATGCATTTTTTTCCCTTTATAACCAGTGCAGAAGTAATAGATGTCTTACAAAAATTTCATTGTTGCTATCTTTTTCATGTCATATTTATTTAGTATTTTATGCTGTCCATAAATTTATTTCTAGAGTATGATATAATTGTCTGGTACCACAACAGCCTTTACCAAATACAAGTAGCATTTTTCCCCCACAAACCTATGAAAGATCTTCCAAGTTGGGATAAATACTATTTTTTGTCAAATATCACGTTAATTAATTGGCAGACATCTCTGCATTACATCTTCTGTGCCTAATCCAAACAACATCCATTCTTTACTACTTTCATCCATTTCCTCAACTCTCATCCAAAAACCTTTGTTTAGGTTAGATTTGATTTCCTTTTTGGTGTAATTTAGTTTGAAGATTTGATCTGCCACGTAAACTGGTGTATCTTAACAGCCATGCCTGTCTGATTAGAGAGGGAATACATGAATCCATACTTCTATTAACAGATCAAACAGAGATTGCAGAATTATATTGAAAAGGATGTAAGGTCAAGCAGAAACCCTGTTCTAATGTACGGCATGAAATAATAAGAACACTCTTTTCAGCTCCAGGAATTTGTAAACCATTGTTCTTCACCTATCAGTGTCATTATGCGCACAATTAGGAAAGATAAAACTTCAATGAAGTAAGAAGCCCATGTTACATTCCAAAGTAACCCTAAGAGAGGGCCCCTAAATTGGCATGACTTCCCCCATACTGGATATTGGTTAGCAAAGGTCAGTCGCAGTTAAAAACAACCTTGGCGTTGAATGGGAAATCCTTAACACTATACCGTCTCCCTCTGCTGTATGGGAATGTAGACAATGTCATTTAGGCTAAAAGACTGACCTACTGTATCTCTAGGCAGACAATAGACTCGCTCCTGGACACTATCACACCCCAAGCTACATTGACAAACTGTGCGTAGCCAAACAAACAACACTTATCAATTTTGAATTTTGAACCTATCAATCCCCTGAACTTTCCCAGGAGAAACAATACTGAGGGGTTGTGATATTTGCCTAACATTATATTCCGCAATCATCGCCCACTGCCACTTTGCTAGCCGATACCTGGCCTGAGGACAGAAATTGGCTATAAAAATCCTCACTTTCTGAGCCTCTTCAGAGAGCCTCCCATACCGGACAAGGGCCTGTTTTGTTGCTATCGAGGTGTCCCACTCAAGCCTCTCAGACGCTGCTGAGAGCTAAACGCGACTCGCATCTCTAATCCTCCGCGAAACCCCGCTTCGGCCAGCCTTCCAGCCCCAGGATCCAGCCTTCCCTTGGTGCTTTACACCGAGCCTTTGCTGATCTTCCCCCTCTCCAGGACGCCTAGACGAAGGTCCATATGCCCTCTCTCTCCCAACCGTCTCTTATTTCTAACTTCATTCCTGTAGCCCTTATGTGATTGTAGGATTATTTGTTAACATGTGTGGTGAGTTTTAATAAAGTTAATTTAGATTGTTTCTCTGACTCTTGTGTGGTTCTGACCCCGTAGACATAGGGTTAAAGATCCCCTGCCCTGATCTCTCGCAAGCTTTGAGTTTCTCTGTAATTTCGCCAATTTGAAGTCTGTGTGGGTGTCCTCAAGATACCCCCTCAATTTTCAGGGTAACACTCAGGCGTATTCTTGTTTCTGAAGCATGCCTCACACAGTCACACCCCTTGACTCTAGTATCTTCATTTTGTCAGGGACAGCTTGACTAAGCAAGGGTTGGCTAAGAAAAGATGCAGGATCAACCAGAGCAAGAAAGCTGTCATCTATACTTGCTGATTTCTGACCTGGTTAAATCCTCAAAATAATCCTGCCCTGGAATGCAACAAAGGAAAACTCAAGAAACTGCAAATATTTCTCTGAGTCACTATACCAATCAACCAACCTTAAGTAGATTGTCCGGTCCAGAACTCTGGCTAGAGCAAAACAAAATAAAATAAGCCATTCATAAAGTGCCACCACTACCAGTACATCCATCAATAGCTGATGACAAAATTAAATACGTTATACTGATATTTATACACAACACTGTCTGCAACCTAAAAAAAAAGCCATTTGGTATACAGAACTTTCTATGCAACAACAGTCACTGCCCTGGATCAACTTTGGTTCCTTTCCCCCCACTAAGGTCATTTCTGCACCAGAAGCTAATGAGCGTGTTATAACATTATAATGCTGGCATTACCATTCGTGTGATGCTGTTGGGTTAGGAACGCTCTTCTCTGCACCCTTTTCCTTTAAGCAGAAGGGTAGTGGTATTGCCACTGGTGTTCCTTCTGCATTACAGTACCCTTAGCCACTCCCATTGCCCCTAATTGGGCAGTAGTTTTTTATTTGTTTGTTTGTTTTATTCGGAAGCTGTACTAGCACAGCAATGATGTAACAGCATGATATCTTAGTACACTATTGCACTTTTGCCCTATATTGCTTAAAAACGTATTTAAAAAAAAAAAAGTTTTGACTCAAAGGAGACATTTAAAATAAACAGGGAGAGGTGATAGAAAGGTACCATGCCATGGGAGTTGCTGAGGGAGGGACAAGCTGGGTACACCCACAGCCCACTCACTGCTGGATCTGCCATAACAGGAAGTGCTATCAAGCGTTATAATGGTACCGCACTGCAATGGCTGATAGGATTAAAGTGCTATAGGAGGTTCTTAATGGATTTTTTCTGGAAATACAATATGGTGACTTAGCAAGGCTTGGGGACGGGACAGCAGCTGGATAGCGACGATGTCGTCCAGATGCATGGCTCCTGGACTGGTAACAACCCGCTGTTATAGTGTTATAACAATATCATGCTGAAATGGCCTAAGTTTTTCAGACAGAACTCAGGCTCCTTCCTATCTGAAATTCATTCTGCTTCCCTTCTACTCTATTCCAACAGTTCTCCTTTCCACATCTTATGTTCATTATTTTACTATATTTTCCTTATAGAGTTTGCCAGCAGAAGTCTTAGAATATAAAAAAGTTTTCAGAGACTTGAAAGAGCCTCACCAGCCCCAGTTCTAACATGAAGAATCACAGGTCATCCCCCACTTCTGGAAGTGAAACATACTGCATTCAAAATTTCCTCTCTAATCCTTCATGGCCAGATTACGTAAATGTTGTCATTCTAATCTCTCTTTCATTTTCTTTAATCATTTCTCATTTTTTTACCCCTCACCTTGTCCAATCCCATATAATTTACATTCGGAGTACTCCCAGCTCTGTTTAGTTCTCCAACCTTACCTACCAAAAACATTGTTCCTTCTCTGCCTCCTTAGTTGACAGCTGTAATTGCCACAGCCCCATCACTCTAGCACCACCTCTAGGATTTTTTTATATATAGGTAGCTAATACAATAGCTACCCTTTTCAACTTACCTGCGTTAATCTAACTTCTCCATATTTTCCTCTCTATCATATACTTGTAATCTCACAAATTTTATAAGATCCACTTCTGTATCAAAGTCTTACATGGATAATACCATGTATTTTGCAACAAACCCTATATATTTTATCTAAGTCTATGATCTCCATATAGCACACCTCATTTCTAGGCCTAAAAACAGTACTAAAATTTCTTGGTCAATTAAATAAACTTGTATATGCCACAAATGAAGGGGGACACAACTTTAAAACTGTAACAATGTACTGTCATCATTCCATGATTGCAGGGGTTAGGGGCACAGGACCCCATGAAACTGGAAAAGTTACAAATCTCTATAGGCCACAGTGGGAAGCATGCCAGCTGTCTAGTTTTCCCTTGGAGGCAGCAGGGTTTCTTTGCAAGGCAGTAGCAGGCAGCTGGTAGGGCTTTCCACTGCCTTCATTCCTGCCCTATGTTATTTTAAATAGCAACTTACAAGCCTCACCTTGTGTTTGCAGTTTCTCACAGTCTCTCTCAGTCGTGTGAGGTTTGCAGAGAGACATGAGTTAAGACTTTTAATTCTCTATTAAAAATGGTGTAGGGCAGCAGTGGAGGTCTTTAGCAAATAATCTGTGAATAATCAAATCTATGCAATTTAAACCCAAAGATGTGAAGGGCCAACTGTATATCAGAATTATGGCCTTTCTTGCAATGCAACAGAAAGCTGGTTAGAAGAGAAATAATAGCTTAAAGCCTACTAGACTATATCTGGGTAGATATAGCTGTCAACAACAGCTTCTCCCCAGATGTGTGTGTGTGTGTGATGGGGAAACAGCACTAGAAGAGGCATTGCCCCCCCCTCGCCGAATCATGACATGGGATTAAACTGCCTCTCTATCTTCATCACAAACCCAGTTTTCAAACAACTGAAAGATGTTTACTGGTTATTGACAAAATAACGTACTTCCTTCTCCACACACTTCCACTAATCAAAACATGTAACATACCGTACTTTTTCCAAATTTTTAATAGGGATTTTCTAATATAGTGATTATTGAAGCCTTTATCGATCTTTTCTTTGCCGTACCAGAGATATGCATGAAAACCAAATCTCATATCAGCTGCTTCAAGAGTTAGAGTCCTTACATCTTTTAAAGTAACCCAATCACTTATCCACACCATAGTGTTTGCATAATAGTATTGCTTCAAACTGGTACGCCACATCCTCCTTTCTTTGGTAACTCCGACATTAGTTTCCACCTAATCCTTGGTTTCTTGCCCGACCAAATGAATTTTGATATTTCCTGCTCCCAGGATTTGAATGGTTTGTCGTTTGTTATGATGGGCAGATTCTGAAATAGGAAGTTAAATTTAGGCAAAATGTTCATCTTTATGGTTGCAATTCTTCCAAAAAGAGACAGATTTAGATTTGTCCACCTTTTTAAATCCATTGTAATTTCTTTCCACATTTTTTGTAGTCATTATCAAATAAGTCCTTATTTGATTCTGTAAAGCAAATCCCTATTTTACTTTCTCCTCCAATTTGAATGGACGCAGAAAGTAGCTGAATTAAAACAATTTGACTTATTTTCATGCTATTTAAAAGGGAAGCAAATAGAAACAACTGAGAAGGATTGGGAATGTGTGACAGAATGTATGAAGAAAAAAAGATATTGGTTTTAATGTATTTAGTGTAAAGACAACGTGACAGAATTATTAAAAAAAAGGTATTGAATATACTATAAAGTAAACCCATCTGTGTTGTTCTTAAGAGAAAAAAAATGAAAATGATAAAGATAGAGAAGTACAGTTGTGAATGGGGAATTTCGAAATGCTAAAAGACTGTTGAACAGATTTTGGGAGTAAGGCAGAGGAAGTTATGAGATATATATATAAACAATAAGAATAACAATATAAAATGGAGTTAATGTGATTTTATTATTATTATTGTTACATGTAATTATAAACATGCTAAGCAATCAGATGTACAAAGATAAACAAGATGTTGTAAAAGGTTTTATAAAAATAAAGTTAAAAAAAACATGTAACATACAAATTAGAAATACACTCTTTCACCTCTAGGCACGCCATTTTGCGTTTGTATTTACGCAGGTTAAAAATAGATTTCTGTTCCACTTCCCTACTACAAAAATTGCTTCTATGCAAGATATTAATATTCTATCAGATGTTTTTCCCGTACTATTTAAGGGAAATAGCTGGATTTCCTTCTCCACTCTTTCTTTTTTTGTCAGGCATTACCAGTATTCTATTTTAAAAATAAATTCAGACACAAAACAAGCTAACAGCTACTGAAACAAAAGACCATTGATGATAACAATTCAAATGCTATGCTCATTCATCTCAAATCTTGGCTTCATTTTACCACCCTCTGTAACTGTCTGTGTGCTTAAATGGGCATTTGTTAGGAACAAATGCAGCAGAGACAAAAAGATCAACTTCCTCTACTGTAGCTGTTCAGTTAGGCAATATTCTTACAACCCTCAAAGCAGGCTTATTCAGTTCCAACATTAAACTCCTGATTCTACACGATACAAAACAACTAAGAAAATAGTCAGTAATTTATAAGCATAATCTATTAAATAGTTTAATTTTAATTTTAGTGAGTTTATTTACTCCTTTGCAATGTATCAAGTTGCAATCCTGTACACAATTATGTGTGTTAAATCCTGTTGAACTCAATAGGATTTGCTGCTGAGTGCTCAAGGACAAGGTTGCTACACTTGTCTGTCATTACTATGATTGCTGAGAAATTAAGTAAATCAAGATTTTAAAGGTAACAGTTGTGTACAATGTATCTTACACAACACAGTCCTGTTTTGTCCCATCAGTTTTACTTCACAAGAGAATGTATACCAGCAGTGCCAGCATTAAAAAAATAAAATAAATCGGCACTAAACACACCTTGTAAACTCTATTACATATTGACCAGCTACAGCAATAGGCCTAAGGTTACTGAACCCCCGCAACAACCTTTTCTGGGCTTCCCCTACCTGTTGCAATTTTCAACAATGCCTGGAAAAATGGTTCCTAAGGGCTTCTCAGCCACCTGCAGCAAGTTTGGGGGTTATATCGGGAGTTGCAGTGGGGAGGACAGGCTGCTCCCCTCTCAGTTCCAGGGAGCGTGCATCTCCTGTAGGATTTAGGCTATAGGCTATACTCCTTCTCTAAGCCAATATTCTCCCTGCTGTAGCTCCATCTTTCTAATTTAATGTTAAAGGAGGAAGAAAATAATAATAATATAGTAATTTTGCAACACCAAAAACGGTTTGCAACACTGTAAGTTAGAAAAATAAGGCATCTTCTTCAGCAGGTATGTTACATGTTTGTTTAACTAGGTGTGAAAGAGAAAATTCATTTCACCTCTGTATATTCCTCTTAAAATGACTGTTTTATTTTTAATTAAACTGTAATATAACATTTATACATTTATACAAATGTCTCAACTGAGTACCACCCATTTCCTCCCCATCACTGATTCTTCTTTTTTTATGCAGGCAATCTTTTTCAGGAACTTTCTGTATTATATCCAGACTAAACCTAAATCTACCATCCAAATATGCAGCCTAGGTATATGATATTCAACAATGTCTGTATATGTCCCCAAGTCATCTGTCAGCATATGGTGACCTCATGAATTTCATAGGGCTTTCTTAGGCAAGAAATATTCAGAAGTAGTTTTGCCAGTTCCTTCCTCTGAAATATAGTCTATAGCACTTGGGATTCATTTGGTGGTTTCCTATCTAAGAACTAAACAATGCTGATGCTGCTTAGTTTCCAAGATCAGCTGGGATCTGGTGCCTTCAGGATATTCAGTATGCCTACACCTATACCTCTGCTGGATGTTGCAGTGGGAAGAACTGCTACTAAGCAAAAACCATGGTACTTTATAACATAAGGAAGTCCCATCAATAATGCAGAGGAAACTATCGCAACATCAAACAGGGCTCTGCCAGCACATATGGCTCCACCTCCTGCATATGTACCGAAACTTTTAAATTGTGTCCTTTGTGTTCTAGAGGGTTCGTGTCCTTCTTCAAACAGGAAAATCAGGATCTTTTTCATCTGGAAAATTGGAAGCTGGAATTCTCAAAGGTTTCACCCCACTTCTATCCAGACCTTTTCCAATGAGCAAGGAAGGTATATATGAAGTAACCCCTTTTGATCCTCACAACAACACTGAGAGGAACAAAACTTATTTATCTGTGTTTCTTTTTAATCTACTCTGCTTCATAGGCTAAGTTCTATATATAGCTTGCAGCTACATATATATATAGCTTGCAGTGGATAGGATCCCAAAGGCTGTGTTTGCACAAGATGCCTCTGCCTGATTTTGGGAGATCCTTCTTTCCATCCACTCCCATCATCAAAGTGCGTATAGTTGGAGAGAGGATTCTCCTAACCCTTCTGAAAAGCTGTCCGAAGGAGGGAGAAGGTATTCTTAGGTAAGTGGCCTTCTACTCTCACAATCTGTGATCTAACTCAATAAAACAAAGAATAAAACATTGAATTTATATTCAATTGACACATTCATCTTTGACCCACACCAACAAATCACTATAGTGTAAGAGTTATTATTATTCAACTTCATAACAAAGTTGTGTCCTTTATCATCTCCCTGACTAACGAAAAACAAATGCAAAGATGTCATTCATCTATGTGATGGTTAAAAAGGCAGGGAAACAAGAGGAATACTGGGAGTTGCAGTCCAGCAACATCTGGAAGGCTGCAGGATTCCCACCCTTGTCTTAAACTGTTGGGAGGGGTACATGGAAAAACATGTCTCTCTCAGACTAAGTGAAAAATAGAGACTTGCTGAACACCAAAGAGCCTCATAGCTAAGCAATGTTTTGAGTGTTATGTATGGATAATAAATCTATAAATATTTACCACATTCAGCCAGTTCAGATATGCAACATACCTCCTCAAATTGGCTTAGCTAAAAATTGCCTAGAAAATGTCAGGCTGATCACACAGGCATTCCTCGCTGTGGCTTTACTCTACTAAGTATACTCAAAGTACATAAACAGGAACTTATACTATGGTGGTTAAGGTGGACTGCAGGCTACAGCTTGCTTTAAGAAGAGGAAAAAAAATATTTATTTAAGTAGCCTCCTGCCTTTACTACACCAGTCCTTTAGATTACAGAAGAACAGAACCAGTTCCAAGAATGGGGGAATGTGCAACAAATGGAAAAATTATTTCACACAAAGACTCATCTTTAAAGACTAGTGTCAGCAAATGAAATCACTGGATACATTCAAAACACATGCTATAAGCAGACTGTTATCCATATGAATTCATTAACCTAGGCCCTTTTCACACGAGGAGGGCGAAACGGGGGGAAACGCAGTGAAATGGAGCTTACCGGCAGCCGGATAAGTCCGCCACCATGCGGAGCAGCGCGAGTTCGCTGCTCCACACTCCTGCAGCTCCTGCGGCGTCCAAAATGGTGGCTTACGGCTGGCAGAGGCTCTCCACCAACCGGAGAAGCTCGCCAGCCGGAAGCCCGCCCCAGGCAGATCTGCAGGCACGCTCTTGCGCGCGCCTGCAAATCTACACCGGAGCGCTGCGACAGGGCTGCACGGGGCTGCACGATCGTGCTTTTTAAAAACCTCTTTGAAAGAGGTTTTTAAAAAGCACGCGGCGTCACCACTTCCGGTCACTTCAGAGCAGCTTGGGGTGTGGAACTACGCTAAAGTAGTCCACCCCAATCCACCCCACGGTATAGACGACCTCCGTTAGAGGTCACTCTGCACCGTTTTAATTGCCCCGTGTGAAAAGAGCCATAGATGATATGGGACATAATTAATGTACAACAAAATATTACCAAATCCATATATAAAAACTGCTGTACGCTAAGAAATGAGAGAAAACCAACAAGCAGATTTTTTTAAGAACACAAATGTTCTAGTACAATGCTGGTATTTTTATTACCTTCAGGGGGAGGCGGAGGAGGAAATCCTTCAGTGTCCATGCTATTGTGCGTTCTCACAGGTATGCTTTCTTCTTAATGCCCAACAAATGATCTGTACAAGAACATATTTTGAAATAGTTAGATATCCTTTGAAAATATTTAATATATATATATATATCACAATCACTATTTAATAGCAACACAGCTGGATTTTTAGAGGAAGACAGATTTGAAGCTGGTGAACAAATGAAGGAAACATTTTCAAATGTCCCTCTGTTTATAGCTTTAAAGTGACCTAGGTCTGTTTATCATTCAGGGATAGTAACACAAGGATTGGCAGAGAACATGTTTTACATGAAGAAAGTTGCAGAATCAGTGTCTGATTTCTTTACTCAAAGCTGGGAGTGAGTCCAGAGACCTTCACCTCAGACCCTGGAAAGCTACTCAATCAGTGAATTAAACAACACGGAGTGAGGTGGACAAATCTACATTACAAACATTAGTTCAGGAATATTGAATTAAATGTACATTTAAACACCAGTTCATGACACCAAATAACTGTTGAGCACACTGGCACCTTACAATTAAATTCCCTAAAGGAGGGTGGGAAAGTAGAATCTGCTTGACATTTGCAAGACATTTAGCACCAAGATAAGGATGAAAGAATGTGAGGTTGCTCAAAGAGCGCAGTAGTCACCTAGTTCAGGAAGGATCACCTAACCTGAAGCATCTACAACAAGTAGAAACGTCACTGAGCCAAGTCTAGCCTGAACCCACTTAGACATGAGTGCGTAGTGGCTATGTAAAACTGATCTCTTTTCTATAACTCTTCTATATTCTTCTTGCCTTGTATTTCTGCTTTTTCAGTTATGTAAGAAACGTGAAACAACCCATTCTGAGATTCAGGTTTTCTTGGAAGTAAAACGGCATGCTCCAACTTGGAAGCTATAAACACTCCAATCAGGTGCAAAACAATTCTTATACTGAGTGAGACCACTAGTCCATTTAGCTCAAAACTATCTATAGTGACTGGCAATAGTTCTACAGGGTTTTAGACAGAGGTCTTTCTTAGGCCTGCATAGAGATGGCAGAGACTGTGGCCATTTCCGCCCTAGCCTGTTATAGCGCAATGATTCCGCTTTCAACATCCTCTGGAACCTGGGGTTTGCAGTTTCGGGAGGAGCCAGTCGGCCCCTCCCGAAACTACAAACCCCAGGATTCCAGAGGATGTTGAAAGTGGAATCATCGTGCTATAACAGGCTAGGGTGGAAATGGCCTGAACCTAGGACCTTTTTCAGACAGAGCCTGTGTACCCTATTTGTCAGACACAAGCAACTAACAGCACAACCTCCAACTGTCCTGATGTGGCAGAGATAGTCCCAATTAATCCTCTGTTTTTCCTCTTTTTTTCACCTGTCACAGTTTATCTTTCCTTCTCCCACTTTCCCCCTTTGTCCTCAGCTAACTTCAAACGGTACAAACTGAGTTCAAAGTGCAAAAGAAGTTCACACTCAACACTGTAGGGGATAGAGAGAAGGGGAGACATGCCCCTCCTAATAGGAAGGAACTGGCACAACCACCTCTGAGTATTCTTTGCCTATGAAAACCCTGTGAAATTCACTGGTTTGCCATAAGTCGACAGGTGACTTGAAGGCACATGTACACACACATGTAACAGATATCACCAGAGCACAGAGGACAAGGATCTACCTGTTGCTACCAGGTGCCTGAGTAACAGGGCTCGGCTTTGCTCATTCCAAAACTGCAGAGCAGCAAGCCTAATTTTAAAAACTGAGGCCGACACAAATCATACTGAACTTGTTCAAAGCTCTCTGTTTGCAATTGAATGTATGTTGCTGGTTCTTATAGGCAACTAGAGGTGATGCAACATAACTATGCTTATATCTCTGAATATTCCCAGCCCACTCACTGCCAGCCACCCACTAACCAGTGGTTACTAAGAACAGCAGCACATAAAACTGAATAGGATGTTGCTAAACCCTCCTCTAATCCTGTATCTGGGCTAATCCTGCAGTAAAGAGAAAGACTGTAGTAGTCCTATTATGGTTTCAGAAGGTACAGAGCAAAGCACAGCCGAGCCCTGCTTCAAATCAATTCCCAACAGTAAGCATTATAGAAACCGGGATAAAGAGAACCACGGGAGTGAATGTGGGAAAATGTGACAACTTAACTTTTGGTGTAATGTGCCAATGCATTAGTGCATGCTCTTTTTTTCTCCTGCCAAACCACCACTTCTGAACACTGCAACAGAGCGACTTCTCCTTTTTACCTTAAAAATGCTAGACTTTATTTTGCCATTTTCCCTATGTTTTTATTTAGTAAAAACAATGCACGTCTAACAAAAGTATATATTCCAGCCAATAAGATTTAAAAACGGAATTACAGTCAGCCCTCCACATTTGTGGGTTTCACTTTCATGGATTTGATTATTTGTGAGTTTCTCCAACCCCTACCCCCTTACTTAAAAGTGCTTCTTTTCCAGGGAACTTTGCCTGCTGGCAGCTCCGATCAAGTCATGCAGCCCTTTAAAAACCCACCGCTGTTCCTCCTCCTCCTCCTCCTCCTCCTCCTTCACCAGCCACTGCCCAGCCAGCTAAGGACAGATCACAGCCTGATTTCTCAGCACCACAAACCCTCTCCCATTTCTTCCCCTGCACCCAAGGAGGGAGATGGGTAAGAAACAGGCTGTGTATGGTAACCTTGCCAACCCACTCCCTTTCCCTGACCTGGTTTGGACAATGGGCGTCCACTCTTCTCACTATGACACAGCTCCATTCCCACAAACACAGAGAGACATTTTGATATATATGGCTTTTCCACTGTTGCAGCAGTTCTGTTCCCCTAACCCTAGCAAATGTGGAGGGCCAGCTATAATCTTAAAGTTTAATTTACCATACAAGCAGACTTTTTCTCTTTTTCGTCCTCTCTTTTTCTCTCTTACACACACACACAAACACATGCACAAACAAGTCAAAGCACCACCCTCCTTCCTTAAGTCTTGTGGTTTGCTCGTTCTCTCTTTCCATGCTCTTTTACATTTGACTACTTTTAGCACTGCAGTGCACTGGCCAACAGTTTTCAATTATAAGCAAAAATTACTGGGCACATCTCCAGTACTGCTCTCTGAATTCCTTATGAGGAAAAGACCAGTGCATACAAAAACCTACAGTATTAGCAGGCCTTGTTACCACCATGCCAAAAAGCTCTTATTGAATCCAGAGTAACCACATATGTGAGCATTACGCAAGAAAGAAGCAAAACTTCCCTTCAAAAGAATCCATGTCACATGATATAACAACAGAACAGACAACATCACATAATAATTTCCTCACAGATATCACTTTCAGGTATGATATGATAACTTTATTTGTCTGTGGCACAACATTCATTACAACACTTTCATGTAGGACAGACAACATCACATAATAATTTCCTCACAGATATCACTTTCAGGTATGATATGATAACTTTATTTGTCTGTGGCACAACATTCATTACAACACTTTCATGTAGGAAAAAAGTACACATAGCATAGACACATCTAACAAACATAGAAAAGAATTTTATTTTATAAATACAGTCAGAACAATGGATAGAACAAAAGCTAAAAAATTAATAAACGATCTTATTAAAAACATTAATTTAAAACAATCTTTTAAAAGCAGTTAAAATATAATGATAATAACGAAAATAAAAATACAATTAAACATATCTCAGCTAAAAGGCCATCTGTGAGAGACAGTTAACACTCAACAGGGTCTTTTCCTGCCAGTAGCAACAGAGCAAAGAGGGGATCAACCTAGCTTTCCAGGGAAGAGAACTCCACAGTCTGGGAGCAGCCATCAAGAAATTTTTCATTCATGTTTTCATTAAATGTGCTTGTGATGGTAGTGTTACCAAAAGCTTTTAAAGCCTTTCCTTGAGGATCATAAAACTCAGGCAGCCTTATATATTGGGAGATGCCTTCTTTCAGGTAATCTGAAGCCAAGTCCTACAGGGCTTTATAGGTCATAACAAGCATTTTGAAGTGTGTCCAGAAACAGACCAGCAGCCAGTGGAGCTGTTTCAACAGGGTTAAATTTTCCCTGTAACCAGTCCCAATAAGCAGCCTACCAGCAGCATTTTGGATTCACTGCAGTTTCTGAACATTTTCCAATAACAGACCCATGTAGAGTGCATTACGGTAATCCAAACAGGGTGGCTCATGACATGTGTCACTGTGGCCAGATCTGACATACATAAGAATGGGCACAGTTGATGCATTAGCTTCAACTGTGCAAACACACTCCTGGCCAGTGTCAAGATCTGGGATTTTAGGCTCAAAGTTGAGTCCAGGAATATACCCAAAGTGCAAATCTGTATCTTTAGGAGGACTGTAACCCTATCCAGCATAGGCTGTACAACTGATCTGCCTTTCAAATGGCCAAGTGAACCTCTGTGTTGTCTGGATTAACCTTCAGTTTATTTGCTCTCATCTAGCCCATCACTGATGACAGGCATGTGGAATCAAATGGAAAGATAGCATTGGGCATCATCAGTGTGCAGGTGACACCTGCCCCCAAAATTCCAGAAAACCTCTCCCAGTGGTTTTATGTAGATGTTGAACAGCATGGGAGATAAAACTGAAGCTTAGCCATTGGAGTGGAATTCCACAGCATGACCATCTGAGTTTATCCCTCCAAGAAGGACCAGAACCACTGTAAAACAGTACTGCCATGTCCCATCTCAGGGAGGCAGCTCAGAAGGACACCACAGTGGATGGTACTAAAACCAATTGAAAAGTCCAGCAGAACCAACAGAGGCATACTCCTCCTGTCTAATTCCCAGTGTAGATCATCCACCATATGCATATTTTATGCATATGTCCACAAAATGGAAATCCACGATGTATTGCAGAATCCTGCGGCAAAAAGTGGCGGCTTCAATGTCAGTGCAGTGGTAAATCCACTCACAAGTTTTAGTTTGAACTTTAAAGGCTCTAACCAAGGTGAATCCTACCCCCAAAATAGGTGCAGCACTTTGGATAGTTCCTCTAAAGTGTGGAAAAAAATCCTGCATACATTCACTGCCCTACTGACATGGAAAACACCTGTCATCACTATGCAATGTGAATTCATAAGGTTGTAAACTTCACACACAAAGTCACTCATTTTCTTACTAAGTAGTAAGAGTCTTGGGGGAATTTCATGTGTTAAGAGACACATCCAATACTCTCATTCAATAATGCTGTAAGATGCCATAAGCATGTATTCTGTATTTCATTTTGAACTATAGGCAGAAAGCCAATTTTAATACCCACTCTTGTAATAACAAACTATATTTCTTTTCACTGCGGCATTCACAGCTGAAACAAAATATGAAGCTTTAATTAAATACCTTATAAGTTGGATGCATTGAAGAAAATAAAGAGTTAATTGCTCTTTATCTCAAAACACTGCAGGGGTATCCAGCGGCCTCTCTGCAAAAGTAGACAAAATGTGCTTTAACTATATTTTAATTTTTATGATGCTCTTACTAATTCCACAACAACAACGGCATGAATAGAAAAGTGAGGGCTTACTTCAAAGGCAAGATTTTGCTGCTGTTATTCCCCTTCAGCCCAATTCTTTCTGATTTGTAATTTATAAAACTTAAATGTTATAACAATGAACAATCGAGCAATTATTCTCTCATTCTCTCCAGTACAGAGAAGCTGTACATCGTTTACTCCAGAAGAATAGCATGTAGCAGAGCAGTCTGTACAACCACGTCACCTAAATATCATCAAATTCTATATATTCTACTTATCAGTTCTATTCATTAGACCTTCCACAAATGCATATAAGATGGTGGTAGCATGCTTCCTGGCAAAATGTAATTTATTCTTTAAGAAGAAGCATTTCTGGTGGGTTATTTTTTTTCCCCACCAAGAAAATGAATCATATCTTTTTGGAGGAAATGTCTATATCCAGATTCTTCCAAGGCCTCCCCAGAATTGATCTGGTTTCCCCACATGTTTATTTGTCCAGATGTACACTGATTTCAGCATGGAGAAATAAACCACATAGCCAACTTTTTTCTTTTAAAATTCTATAGATTTGACTTGATATTTGTCTATACATGCAGCAAACTCTGTGGGATGCTGCCTGTTCAAATGCTGCTCCTTGAAGAAAAAATCCTAATCACAGAAAACTTGCATTACAGAGTAAGGCTTTACATCCATATATACGTATCATTTATATCCTGCCTTTCTCCCAGCAACAGGATCTAAGGCAGCATACAACATTTTAAAGGCACAATACAATTTGAAAAATTCCAACACTGGATGAAACCCTATTCCCATATCTGACTTTTGACTGACCCAGGAGCACCACTGTCTTGTCTGGATTCAGTTTCAATTTGTTTGCCCCCATCCAGTCCACTGCTGACAGTAGGCATTGGGTAGTACAGAAACAGCTTCCTTGGAATTTGATGCGAAGGAGAAATAGAGTTGGCTGTCATCCACATATTGGTGACATCCAACTCCAAAACTCAGGATAACCACTCCCAGTGGCTTCATGTAGATGATAAATAAAACAGGGGACAAAACTGATTCCTAGGAACCCCACGAGCCAACGGCTATGGGGTCCAACAAAAATCCCCCAGCACCACCTTCTGAAGTTGCCCCTCCAAGGAGCACTGGAACCACTGCAGAACAGTGGCCTCTCTAAACTAGTTTCCTCCTTGACATTCTAGTGCTGTTTATGTAGGCAGCCTGCCCCTCATTTCTAAAGAGAGACTGTTCTACATGCATGTGGACTACATGAGCTGAGATTTTTGATAATGCTCCATATGTGCATTTTGGCTCTATTTAGTTTTAAATTATTATGCTTTATTACAGGAACCAGTCAGCATCCACACATGTTAAATATTTAGATTCCAAAAATGGAAACTTTTACAAACTAATCCTTAAGTTATGACCTGTCCTGTTTCCATTCACGTTAAGCTTTTCCTAACTTAAATATGGCTACATATTTGTCTTGGGTGTACAGTCAGCCCTCCACATTTGCAAGTTTGACTTTCATGGGTTTGATTATTTGTTTCTCCAACGCATGCCATCCACCTCAGGTGCTCCTTTTCTGGGGCAACCTTCCCTCTCAGTGGCTCTGATCAGGATGTGCTGCCTCTGGTCATTGCCTCCACTGCTGCCGCCATTCTCCTCCTCCACCAACACCACCAGTACCAGCTACTGCCTTGTCAACTAAGGTCAGCTCTCAGCCCAATTTCTCAGTACCACAAACCCTCTTCTGAAGCCCTCACACCCAAAGAAGGAGATGAGTGGGAGAGAAGAAATACAGGGCCGCTATGGCAACCCAAATCCTTTCGCTCTCCTTTCCCTAACCTGTTTTGGACCCTGGCCGTCTGTTTTCCTCACCATGACTTGGCTCCTTTCCCACAGATACAGACACACACACACAATTTTGACATCTGTCATTTTTCCACTTTTGCAGGAGTCCTGCACCCCTAACCCTCATGAATGTGACGGGCTGACTGCATAGTCCTTCCTTCACATTCATGGTTTGACCTTCACAAATTTCATTATTTGCGAGATGTGTGTGCCTTTCCCTCTTCTCCTCCTCCTCCTCCCATTCTCTTGCATTTTGTCAGGCAGAGAGAAGGAAGGGAAGCGTGCCCAGGAAAAGGCAAGAGAATGAGGGGAAGGCACATGCACACCTTCCTTTTCCCCTCCAGAGCTCCCCCTCCCATTTCCATACATTCCCATACATTTCTCATACATCCTGGCGCAGAGAAAACACCAAGGGAAAATGCAATGGAATGAGGGAAAATGCATGCACATGCCTTTTCTCCCATCTGGAGCTCCCCTTCCATTCCCATGCATTTTGCCCCAGTACAGAGAACAAATGCTGAGGCAAAACACAAGGGAATGGAGGAAAAGCACATGTCCACCTTCCTTCTTCCTTCTAAAGCTCCCCCCTCCCATTCCCATGCATTTTGCCCAGGCGTGGAGAAGTGAAACGCAAGAGAACATGGGGTGGGAAGCCCCAGAAGGGAATGAAAGGGGAAGGCTGGGGGGAGTTATCTGCATCTTTTCTACTTCCATGAGAGTACTGCACCTCAAACCCTTGTGGAAGTGGAGGGGCCACAGTATATTTTTCTGTATTCTCCGAACTCTCCATATTTCTTGCTGTTGGTCTGTATCCTAATGACACTTAAGCAGGAATTTGAGCCTGCTTTTCTCAATGGCAAAGAAATATGCTGAAGAACATGCTACTCATTCTTTAGGTTCCATTCTACTTTTTAAGACTCAGATATTCTTTAGTTGCTTATTTACATTCTCCCTCCCCAATGGCTTGCCACTGTGGGAATTCCATGCCCGCTCCCATCTTTCCTACATGTCACGCCACCATCATCATAGAGATCTTTTTCCCCCTTCTTCGCTTTCCGTCTTGTTCTTTCAGTGGTAAGTGGCAGATCTGTGGCATCTTTTCCTTTCTGTCTTTGTAGAAGCCAGATATCTGCAGTATAACATTCTGAACCATTTTCCATTAATTCACATTTAATCCATTGGCATCTCCTCATCCTATCTCCTTCTGTCATTATTTTAATAGTTAAAAGCCAGAAGCAGAGGGCTATCTTTATTATGATGCAGCAATTTCAGACAACCTTGTGAATGAAAATTAAAACTACAAGACTGCTTTAAATGTATCTTGCATCTTCATAGTACCTGCACCAAGCTTGAATGTGCTGAATTAAATGCAACACATGGTTTCTGTTTTTTCATGCAGATCTTAAAAACAGAATGTAACTAGCTATACAGAGAGGAAATGTATTTTTTTCCAACATAGAAAAGTAAACAATTCATATGTTTTTAAGCAACAAAAAATAATTTTATTTCTAAACAAATAAATATCATATCACATCCATGTTTTAATAACTTACATTTTAAAATATGGTAAGTGGACTGATACCACCCTGCTCTTACTATGCCAATTATACAGGGTGTTTGTCATATTTTTACTTAGGTTCCTCCATGTCTTACAAACACACACAAGGGTAAGCAAAATGAGAAGCATTCCTTTCTTTAGAAAGCTGCACAGAGATACTTTTTATATTGTCATTTAATATAATCCTATCAATTTTAAAGAACAGAAAGCAGGGCAAGTTCCTAACCTTGAAAGTTACTATAATATATTCAGAGGTTTCTCTGAAGAATCTTAAGTTTTGTACAATATAACAAATAATTGAACCAGATTTTTTTTCTCATTATAGGACTTCTATTCATTACTTAATAAATAGGACAGTGTTGTTGGGGTAGGTTAACTGCTTGCCCACACATGACATTAAGGTTCCACTGTCCATCAGAATAACTAATGTCTTGGCACAAATATTCATCTCAAACGATGCACTGTTTTCAAAAGCATTTTTATTGATACTATTAAGGATAAGATGCTAATTCTAATGTGCAGAGGCTTTGTGCTCCAACATGTCAGGTCACCATTATTCACATGTGGGAACAAAAGCTGTTTCTTACAAATCTCCAGGAAATTCTTTAAAGGACAGCAGGGTTATTTTCACACAAGTGGCTTTTGCGGTTTGCTTTAAATCAGATGGTAATCCCAACACAGAAAAACCTGTATTGAATGGTATACACTTTTATTGGATTGACTCTTTTCCAGCATTAATTGCAAAGCTGAAATTGCAGCCCTATTTTAATGAGGCCACGTCAGATTAATTGCATTCCACCATTATAAACAGAAAGGGGACTGGGAGCAACAGGGTCTATGCAGAAATGGTAGGGTTGAGGATAAAGGGGTTTAAAATGGTATATTTAGAGGAGTTTAAACTTTCTGAAATTTCCCAGGTACTTTCTTGTGTTTTTTCCCCCATAGACTTCACTAAGGTTAAAATTTGTTAGTTTCACCCCTTGTTTCAGGAAACAATTTTTGCATTAAATTCCAGAAAACATCTAATATGCTACTTTGCTATAGTGGTGGTATAATACGCTTTTAGTTTCTGTTTTAAAAATCATTTGGACATCCATTTTGCCCTGTTATCCTTAAAGTGCCACCCCTTTACAATCTTGTGTTGCCTACCTTGTAAACCTTATTTTGGACTGAATGCTGGGGGAGGGGGAAAATAACAGGTGTGGGCATGACCGGTTGGCAAATAATCAAGAGAAAGTGTAGAGAAGTAAGAAGATACATACACACACACACACATATATTGATAGATAGATATAGATATACACACACACATATACATATATATATCTTCCTTCATATATTCTTAAAATATATGGTGAATATTTTCATTCATTGTGAAATGGGGGAGGAGGTAGGTGGGAGATAAAACTCTCCAGCCAGCACAAAAAGGAAATTCTATACAATCGAGCCCAGTGGCTTGACATTTACTGACTGAGAGTCATCACTAAGACCCAAGTGGCAACAGCAACAAAAGGCGCTCTCTTCAGCATCTCAGTGGGAGAAGGTGAGATATGCTGTCCTGAAGACTTTTACAGCACTTGCGCTCTTTTCTTGTTTTCTTTTTATTCCTTTTGTGCCCTGCCCTTCTCTGTGTGCCCTCATGATATCCACCCCAACACTGGAAATTTACTGTTTATTGAACATGTCTGGAAAATAATTTGTTTTGACAAATTGTTTGCTCTGCATAAATTCCCCCAGAAAGAACTTTGGAGCTCCAAAGGGTAAAGATGCTCAAGCTATATTATCCGTTACCTATGTTAACCAGTTTGGTCAAGGTTGTGTTGCTATTATTGTATGCTTTCAAGTCATTTCTGACTTATGATGATACTATCATATAGTTTTCTTGCTTTTCTTTGAGGCTGAGAGAGTATGATCTGCTCAAGATTACCCAGTGGGTTTCCATGGCAGAGTGCAGATCTGAACCCTGGCCTTCAATGCTCAAACTGGCTTTCATCTGAGCAAGGATAGAACCTCTCAATTTTGCCCATCCCATATCCCCAGTCCAGCTTTGCCTATGTGTTCTCTTTTTTCAGCTGTGCAAAGGATTGTCCATCTCATCTCTTAGTCATTCTTCTTCTGTGTATCATTGAACAGTTCAGACATGTTCAAAGAGACAGCCCTGTTAGTCTATTTTAGCTCAAAGAGACATAAATAAACCCAGCAGCATCTTTGAAATGAATGGAAAAGTAATTTCTAACACGTCTTTATGGACACAGTCCACTTCATCAAATGCATGGAATCAAACCTCTGCGGACAGAAAGACAATTTGGAGGTGAGGGCATTAAAAATAATGCAAAACTTGTTTGAGTAGTGATACTTATCAATTTAACAACAGTCATACAGAGTAGTTAAAAGGACAGAGGAAAGAAAAAGTTTTGCATACAACCGACAAACATATGTATAATGAAGGAATGTCTTTGTCTAGTGCTTTGGTATGGCTGCAGTACCAGTAAAATAATGTCATAAAGTAGGTATGAGGAGAATCTGTTTGTGTGGCTGTGCTTAAAGCTAGCATTTTGATACATACAGTATGCCAAAGAATCATCATCTAACCTGGTTTAACTCTGCATAAGGAGGACATGCTGTGTGTCCTTCCTCAGAGCCATGCATTATGAGTAGGGTGATCAAAGAGGCTGTCCCTGTCACTAGCACACACACAACCTCCCTGCGCAATATGTTCATAATATCTCTGAGGACCCTCAACGTTGGGCAGGGGAATGAGGGACGCAGGACAATTCTCAGCTTTTAACATTCTGCCCCCTCACTCTGCCCAACAGACATGCTGACACTGTCCACAGTTTAACTTTTATCAAGCTGTATTTGGATTCTTACCCTTCTAAACGGTGTGTGATTTCTTATTAATCACATCTCTTCCTTTCTTATCCCACTGAGTTTCTCATTTTCATTGTGAAGTTTGCCTCTTCAAAGAGTTGGCTGATACCAATCCGATAATATGTCTAGAAGCATAGACTCCACCTAATTTATTCTAGTTAACAGATGAATCTGAGGCTTAGATCTACTCATCAGCCACTGATAGCCATCCAGATCCAAAGTTCTGATGAAGCTAGAGGTTCAGCAAACATAGAAAATCCTTGATGTGTTAAATGAAACTTTTTTTTGTTAATCAAATAAGCATTTACACATGGCAAACATAAGAGATTGAAACACTTATTGTCATTCATGAAAAAGATTTAATGAAACCTTGGCAGCTCCTTTCATATGTAACACAAATCCATATTTTAGTCCAGGGTGGAGAACCTTAGAGCATCTGGGACTCAGATTCTGCAGATCGGATGAAGTAAGGGGAGTGGCAGTCTTTCTCTGAATAACACTTGCTGGGAAAATGGAGTCGGAGAGCACTATTGCACTAATATCCTGCTTCTAGACTTCCCATGAGTATCTGGCTCCCTGCTATCAGGCCATAAGGCTGGACTACCTAAGTGCTTTTGGTTGGATCCGATATGACCCACATGACAACGTGCTTTGGTTCACAAAAAAATGAGAAGCAAAAGTCCAACATTTTAGCCATCGTTTGCCTGGTGAGTATTCTTACTGGACAGAACTGTTCAATCTGAAATTCTTTCCCCTGGCAGCGTGCAAACATGCAGACACAAGGAACAATGTAATGCTATTATTTTTCTACTGGTGTCATCAGTCTGAGAGAAAGAATTGTTTCTGCTTCAACAGATTCAGAAAAGGCATCCACGTTCTGCCTATAGCATTTTGCAATAATGATTAGGATGGTTGATTATATGAGGTTAATGGGTCGAAGGCTTTGCCTCGGGATATTTAATTTGCTTAGATGGTCCTCCTGTCTCTTCTAGTGGCATGATGGTGTTTTGTTTTTCCCCCCAAAAGGATATACTTATTCAGTTATTCCACCCTCACACAAAAGAACAAAAAACTTCAAAGTCTTGTAGTGGGTAAGATTATGAGAGTACTACACATTTTTTTCAATTATGTTTCACATGTGGAGACTCTTGCAAAAAAATCATGAAAGCTTTTTTTTTTGTACAAGGCATAATACTTTTTCCACAAAACCCAACATTTTTGTTACTGTTGCTGACACTGGGGAAAAAAGGGCTGTGGGCACAAATAAAAAATCACAGTAATTGACAATCTTTTAAATGGAGTGTCTCAACATATCAAAAACCCTTTTCTCATCAAGCAGAAAAAAAATCTGCAATATTCTTTACGCTCCTGCTAATCCCATCCAAATTCTCACCTTTCATTCCAGTGATCTTTAACTCTCCCACTTTCTGAGTAGCAGAACTTTGCCCTAATCATCTGAGATGACAATTAAGAAAAGTAGAAATCTGGCTATCTTGCTTCCATTTTTCTGTTAAAGAGGGTGCCAGACAACAACTTCCACAAGTATCAGCCAGTGTAGCTAATGATTATTGATGAGAGCAACTGTCCTTCAACAAAAATCTAGAGATGCTTCCCACCACATATTAAAAGCAATAAGCCTACATCAGATGCCGGCAAATTTCCTTAAGCCTATAGCTACAGCTTTTAATGTAGTAAATCATCTACAGAAAAGTTTAAACTTTGGATTCCAGAAATATTGCCCTTTACAATCCTGTATTGCATATCTAGTGAAACTTAAGTGGGAGTAAGCTGGAGGGAGAGGATAGAAGGAGAATGAGCATGACTGGTTACCAGACAAACAGAAGAGAATTCATATGTGCAGATCTGAACATCACATGTGCCAAGCTGAAAGGGTTTGTTGCTCTGGGCTAGCAAAAAAACTTCTATTGCTTTCATGATGTTTTGTATCTCGCTGTATGACAGCTGTACTCAGTCTTTTTAACAGCAGCCTGGAAAATGCCCCATTAATCTTTCCAGAAACATGGAAGTGGTGGTTTCTTGCATTCCCCCAGTATTTGGCATTCCATATTATTCTTTAAATAAGATCTGGAAGCTTCAGACTCCATTTTAAATTACTCTCACTTGAACACATTCAAAAGGTTCAGGATGCTCTAAAGCTGGAGATTCAAAGATATCTGAACAAACAAACGGTCATGGGAGAACAGGAGAGGTTCTCTTATGGGTCAGCAACTGATAAAGAAAGAGTGAACAGGAATAACTGATCAGTTCTTGCAACAGAGGGATCTAAACAGTGTCCTCTTCAATCTTGATTGGGACCAAATTTTTTTTGTTGGTAACCTATTTGGAGTTGGGGTAAGGAGTTAACCAGCCAAGGTTGCTCATGACACCAAATTATTTAGAATAGCTAAAACAAAAATGGATATCAAAGACCTTCAAGATGGTAAATGCAGTCTAGCACAAGTATAATAATGGACATTAGAGAAAACAAACAAACAAAAGAAAAACCCTTCACATATAATAGGACTAGAGAAGCTGGCTGTCTTTTTGTTCTTGGATCTCAGGGCCCATCAGCTCGAGCCAACATGGCCAACACTTTGGAGTTACAGAAGCTGTAGCACAACAATATCTGAAGGGACAGATACTGCTGAATACTGAAAATATAACTGCAACTGTGCCCAGCTGGAATGTTAAACCTCAGATTCCACTGCTTTTTGCACAAAGGGTGCTTTTCTTTTTCTTAAGCCTTAATTATATAGGCATTCTGGGAGTTTCCAACTATTCTGAACACTGAAATAAGCAGTCAGTTGTCACAATGGAATATCTTAACAAAGCAATCTCAGTTCTTAAAAAAGGAACTATCCTAGCACAAGATGGGCACAGGAAAGTCAGAATGTATACACAGACTTAATTTCCTGTGAGGATGGGCATATGTCAGCCTTCCACAATCCAACTTCCTCCAGGTGTGTTGGGCTCCAGCTCCCATTGTCTGCAGCCAGTAGGGTAATTCTAGTTGAGAATAAAGGAAGCTGAAATCTAATACACAGGGAGCAAGGCAGGTTGTGAAAGTTAGGATATATGCATGGATCCAGATAAATAACCCATGGGGAATGTTTTAATTCATGCTCAATACCTTTACAGAGCTATCTGAAATCTTGACCCTCCCAAAATACTAGATTTATCTGAAGCAAGAGTAATTTCTTATTGGCTGCGTGGAGTACTTCAGTCCAAAACATCTGAAGGACACAAAGTGGCTTAATCCTGATCTACTGCATTTATATCCACCTTTGTATCCCTTGAAGCTGAAAGTCACTAACAAAGAACCATATACTAGCATCAGTAGCACCAATAGCAAATAGTAACTAAACCATTAGAGTGGAAACTACAGGCAATACAACAAGCAATAAACCAAAAAAAAAAAAAAAATGAAGCAGCACAAAATACACTTCCCTTCTATAAGCTAGCATTCCCAGTTTTATACATCATGAAATATCAGTGTATCATAACAGCTAAGAGACTGAGATATGGATCACCAAGTCCTGAGTCAAACTTTGAATCACTTTAACCTTTTAAGTAAACCATTGTCTCTTAGCCTCATTCCATTTTCAGTTTTAGGATAGCAACACCTTTATTTACAGGTGTATTTTAAGGCTAAAAGGACAACTGAAGTTTTCCAGTTTTCAACTAACTGCAGTTACAGTGAACTCTCCTTACCTGCAGTCTCTGGACATGTGAATTTGGGCACCCATAACTGTGTCACATCCTATACCCAAAATGCCAGTGACACATGCATACATTGAAGCATCTGCACACATGTTACTGTCATTGAACATAATGCGACACAAGCATTCACAAATTTTGTGACTCATGGGGTTCCTGGAACAGAACCCCAGACACATAGGGCGCACTGTATGTGCAAACCCAGAACTGGAGTGACCCTCATACACAAGACAGGATCAGAAACCACGGTTTGAAACTTATTTTCTTATACAATATTTCCAGGACAAGTTGAGATTACTGAAAACAGAAAGAAAGGCTTCTGATCTTTACCTCACATCACTCCAGAAGAGTGTAGTAAAAGTAACATGCTTGAAGTCACTACTAAACTTAACATTTTACATTATACCTTAGTGCATCCAACAAATAGGACTTCACAAGAGAGTTATGCACGAACAGCATCTATAAATATAAAGGAAAAAGACAAAGTAGATTACACTTGTCTGATAGATTCATCAAGATCAACCTTATGGACAAGGCCTGCACCAGACATTTTGTGGCCTAAGGCAAATTTTACCTTTCCCCATTCCACATACAAAGGCTGACTGGGCTGGCAACTGACCTTTACTTCAACACGGACAATAATGACATCTGAACAGAATCCCCCAGGCATGTGTGAGGGCAGCAGACTACTTTAAGAGACACAGGATGAGCTGTATGACACCACTTCTGTCCTGCAAGTGAGACAGAAGTAACAGAAGTTGGAGCTATCCAATCCCAGCATCTGCCCCTTGAGGTAGTTGCTTCACTCTTCCTCACAGGAGCGTGGGTCCTTTTTTTGGGAAAGGTTCATATTCTGGAGGAATAGCTGATTTAAAAAAAAAATCCCTCACAAGTTGAGTTTAAACAAGTGTGAGCTCATTTCAGCAAGTCAGCTGGACCAATATTTCAAATAGAAAAACTGGGTTATTAAAAACATCCTCTTCTACAGTTAAGCTAGCAAACTTTGGTGTTTTTTTTTTAAAGAAGAGAATTTTTTTCTGTTTTAGGAACAACAATCACTTATTAGTGGGCCAAGGATTAATGAGTCAAAATTAGAAGAATGTTGTCTCTGTGATTACTTTTTGTCACTTTGTCATCTTTTATTGATTTGAGTGCAAAGGTGATATAACCTAGAAAAAATGACTTGTAGCCTTTAGAGAAGTTATGACTATCCAGCTTTAGGAGCACTGAATAATAAATCTACTGAACTCTGGAGGCAGATTCACTTTGGCAAGTTGACGCTTATCCATACACTAGTAGCTAGAAAAACTGTTCATGCAAGTGCCCTACTGCAATGAATATCAGAGCCAGGCAAAGACCATTCTATTTAAACAGCCTTTAACTGGTTGAATAGAAGGATGTGCTATGGTTCTGCTGTTTTATAGTACATAGCAAGTGCTGCTTTACAGGAAAGCAAGCACAGTTGTAGTGGTCTGAGTGTTAGACAACAGCCCTGGAGACCAGAGTCTAAATCCCCACTCAGCCATAGAAACCCACTGGCCATCACATCCACTCAGCCCCAAAAAACCCTGTGACAGGTTTGCCTTACGGTCTCCATAAGTCAAAAATGACTCGAAGGTACACAACAAGCACTTCATGTGTTTTTAATTGTTTCAAATTAAGATCCTAGAGTAATGCTACCATTGCATTGATTATTTAATACTTTTTAAACTTTTGTATCTCATATTGTTTTTGCTTTTTTATTTTAACCTATATTGTAAGCTGTCTAGAGATCTATTTTGGGAGAAAGGCAGGAAATCAATCAATCAATCACATTTACAGACTTGCACAAACAGAAAGAACTGAGAGTAACAGCAAGTTAACATTCCACTCTATATCATAAATTTTACATTTACTCAAGTTCAGAAGCATGAAAAGGACTTGATTTGACGTTGCCTCAAATTTGTACGTATCCTAGAAAGCATCTATCTGCAAGCCACAAAAACAATTTGTTATCTCCAACTCATTTTAAATTAGAAGAGGGGTTATTATTAAACAGAAGTGCTGGTGCTGGTCCCAGCAACACATTTCTATACGCGGAGATCAACACAGCAGCTTCCAGTATTACTGCAGTTTGGCACATCAGTACAATACAGAGAGACGTGGCAAGTGAATGAAAAAAACACTCCTATTTTCTCCACACAGAGCACAAACTCCACAGGCTCAGGGTGGAATCCTAAGGGACCCTCTCCCTTTGCAGCAAGCACAGGTAAGTTGGGAGGAGGATCTGATACCGTGAATTCGGGTGTCAGGAGCCATACTAGGTAAGAGCCATCAACTATTCTGCAGATGCTTCTGGCTGTGTTTCTGACTGAAGGGAAGTGTGTTCCAACCGCATCCTACAGAAGTTTACTCAGAATTAACAAACTTCTATCTTGCAAAACAAAACTTATTCCTTAAGGTCATTTCTGCACTAGCCTGTTATAGCGCGATGATTGCACTTTCAACATCCTCTGGAATCTGGAATTCAACATCCAGCTGGCCCCTCCCGAAATTGCAAACCCCAGGATTCCAGAGGATGTTGAAAGTGCAATCATCGCGCTATAACAGGCGAGTGCAGAAATGGCCTTAGTAAATATGCTCAATATTGTCTCGATTCCAGCAAAACTCACCTGGACCCAACTGAGCCAGGAACACCTTAAACCCACTGATATCAATAATGTTAAGTGTATCCAGCTCCGTGTTACATACAAGCCAGAGGCCAGTGCAGCTGAAATTCAAGCCCATTAGAATTACACTACCAAAATTAATATTCCTACTTTTAAACCAGAAAAGGGAAAAAAGAAACACTATCCCCCACCCACCCCCTCCACACTTCAATTAATGCCTTAGATTTGCTGAGCAAACAATAACAACCCACCAAAAAGCGTCCTCGCCTTGGCAGCCCTCTGGTGCGCATCTATGCATTTTTTGGCCATGACATCGCCCATTTTCTCAATCCAGAAAAGACTACACACCCACCCCTGGCCTCTGACTCACTGCTCCACGGGGGGATTAAGAGGGAGGGAAACGAATCGGGAGAAGGCTTCCGACACACAAACGGATGGCAACTTTTCCTTTCCCGGCCGAGGCGCGCAAAAGAGAGCGGCTGAGGATGAAGGTCCTCGAGGCCCTTTCCGCACGAGCCTGTTATAGCGCGATGGTTCCACTTCCAACCTCCTCTGGAATCCTGGGGTTTGCAGTTTCGGGAGGGGCCGTCCGGCCCCTCCCGAAACTGCAAACCCCAGGATTCCAGAGGAGGTTGGAAGTGGAACCATCGCGCTATAACAGGCTCGTGCGGAAGGGGTCTCTGTCTCTTTTTGGCCTCCCCACAAAGCCCTCTTCTTCTTCTTCTTCCCCGCCCTCCCTCCCTCCCTCCCTCGCAGACCCGAGAGATGCCCAAAAGAGGCGCCCTCGGTCAGCCTCCCCACCCGGCGCGAGCTTTTTAAACAATTACAATGCCTTCAAGAGAGAAAAAAAACCAACCACCTTCTCGTTCACCTTTTCAGCCCCAACCGGCGGCCCGCTCCCGCTCCTCTCGCCCGCCAGCCCCGCGGCACACTTTCAATCAGCATTTCTTACACATCCCCACACACGCAGGATACCCGGCCTCCGGCGAGGAGGACGGTTTTGGCGCCCAGGCTTCGCGCGATTGGAGGACGGCGGGAGCCATCCCGCTCTCCCGTTGGTCCTCCCGGCTGCCAGTCTCCCTGTCGCTAGCGCGGCAGAAGGATGGGGCGCCGCGGTGAGGAGGACGGGAGGGAGAGGGAGGCTCTCGTTGAGTGTCCTGATCCTTCCTTCTCTCCCTCCCACCCCCGCACGCGCGTGCATCGCATTCCTCAGTGGCCCACGTGACCCTCCCGAGTGGCCGTTGTTGTACAGCTGTGCAGCGTACGCGGCTGAGGAGGGAAAGAAGTGCTGGCCCGTCCAAATAGTTCCCGTTCTCCCGCCCCGAAATTAATCTCTCTCTCTCTCTTGTTCGCCTCACCTATTGACTGTTATAGGCCAGGCTGGAGAGAACAGGCTCGGGTTCTTTATTTTCGTCGTCCCTCAGCCTCAAGCGGAGAAGAAATATAAATCCCTCCTCTTTCAATAGACACTAAACGGGTTTGGCTTCCACACATACAATTCTAAACGTCCCCTGGCTGACAGGGTGTTTAAAATAAGTTTTCCCATCAATGTCTGAGGAAAAACAAAACGAAATTCCAGTGGCAGTCATGTGGCTTTTCCACACCGCACTGTTATAGTGCTATTATTCCACTTTCAACATCCTGTGGAATTCTGGGGTTTGTAGTTTACTGAGGCCAAAGAGCTCTCTGGCTGAGAATTCTAAAGGCCCCTCCCTAAACTGCAAAGCCCAGGATTCCATAGGATGCTGAAAGCAGAATAATAGTGTTGTAACTGTGGCCATTTCCGCACTACAGTGTTAAAGTGCTGCTATTCCACGGTTAACCTATGGAATTCTTGGGTTTGTAGTTTAGGGAAGGGCACTTCAAATTCTCAGCCAGAGAGCTCTTTGGTCTCAGTAACCTACAAACCCCAGAATTCCACAGGGAGTTGAAAGTGGAATAGCAGCAGTTTAACACCGTAGTGCGGAAATGGCCTGTGTAATGCAGAAAAACTCTTAGAATTCTGTTCTTCGAAGCCTCCCTCCTTCAGCGTGAATGCTGAGCTCTTATTTAATCTGAGCGCCTGCCTACCAAGTTCTTTCGTCTAGGGCCACTTCCACACTACACTGTTAAAGTGCTATTATTCCACTTTCAGCAACCTGTGGAATCCTGGGGTTTGCAGTTTAGGAGGGGCCTTTAGAATTCTCAGCCAGAGAGCTCTTTGGCCTCAGGGAAATACAAACCCCAGAATTCCACAGGATGTTAAAAGTGGAATAAGAACACTATAACAATGTAGTGCAGAAATAGCCTAGGTCACGGCCCAGCCTTATTATTTACCCCCAGTGCAAGGCTGGATGGGCGGCGGCAGCGGCGGCTCCCTCTGGTGATGCCTCTGGCAGCCCAGGCGTTCGAGCAGCTGCTTTGCCAGGAGATATTTTGGAGCGCTGCCTGCACCTGCCTCCAGAACCTGACTAGAAAGTTCAAAAATACAGAAAAAGGTGCTGTTCTTTCCGACTTGGAAAAGCTATAGAGCCCTTGAGCCTCAGAGGGAAACCGAAGCTTGCTTCAACTGGAGTGAAACTCACATCACTCCTCACCACTGACTATGCTAGCTAAATCTGATGGGAGCTGTCAATAACAGTAAGTAGGTGAGGCAAAAACTTTTAACTTCCAAGGCAGGAACAGATCCTGGAAAAGAACCCTAACGTTTTTGTTTGTTTTTTTACTTCACAATTGGCAACCTGCTGCCCTCAGAGGTATTCCGTACAGTCAATATAAATTCCCCCCATTGCTGAGGTGCAAATCATGCTCTGGATCATGCTTGATGCTCAGTTTGGTGCCACAGTTTTGAAAAGCACAATTTGCAAGGGGAGGAGAGAATTCAGAGAGAAGCCCATCTGTTTTAATCACACATAAAGATGTCTAAAAAGTCATGTGTTTCTGCTGTGTTTGAGATACTTTAGGGCCTCCTCTTTTATTCCAGGGTAATCATTGTGACAAGGAAGTATTCTTTGCTCCTGTATCCCCCTCTGTAAGGACCCAATTCATGCTCAAGAGTCAACCCGGCTCAGAGTCTTTGCATTTTCTGGACACAGTTTTTAAAGTAATTTACTATGTAACCGACTGCAATCCCCCTCAAGGAGTTTTCCAAGGAAAATGCCGAAACAGCATAGGAGTGCTCAACAGGCCTTGAGCCTCTCAATCATGTTTGTGTTTGGAAAGCACATAAAAATGTTACAGAGAACTATGAAGACTTTTTCATCATCCAGTATAAATTCATGTATGAATCCCTTTCAATATTAGTACTTGCTATTCATTATTTGCAAACTTTGTTTCAAGACTATGTAAACACCATCTAGCTTGGGAGTAGACTGACAGCACTTCCCTGCCACTTCTCTTTGTCCCTTTAAAAATAATGCTGCACTCACTAGTCTGTATACTGGTTCAAAATGCAAGGCTTGTTTCATCTGTCTGCAAGTGACCTAGGTTCAATAGCCACCCATCACAAATATTGGTGTAATGGTGTCAGTTAAAAATAGCCAGGTCTGCCAAGGAAGTAAGTAGTTGAACTTGAAGGCAGAATCAGATGACAGGTGACCTTCAGATATTACCTAGTTGTAGAAAACTCTATAAATTATGTATGGGTTTTCAATCAATATCAGGCCCAAATTCTTCCACTGTAAGCACAATTTCACCAACAGCAGTACTGATTCATTTATGAATTCTCCCAATATCTGCTTCTTATCAATTAATACAGGAATCATTCATGTCCTTCATCTCCCAAATGGGCAATTCCAAAATCAACTGAGTTGCATGCAGATTATATTAGTGTAATTTGGGCCACATTTGTTTATACAAAAATTTCTTTGCTGGTGGTTTGTTTTTGGTTTGTTTGTTTGTTTGTTTGACCTTACCAAGGACTCCCATGGCAAGTAGCCTTTTTTAAAACTGGAGAATACATAATGAAAAAAAGATTGCCAAAAAAAAGATTGTCAAAGCTTATAAGATTTTAATATAAAGAAAGTTTTATATCCTATCTGTAAGTAAAGAATGCCTATATTCTAAAAAAGAGAAAGAAAAAGAGAAAGGTGAAACAAGCAAAAAGAAAAGGAATAAAAACTCAATAAAGAAATAAGAAACAAAGACTAATAGTTAAAAAGATTAGGAATATGGTTAAAAGAAGGAGCGAGAGGGGATAAGTAGTAAGTAGACAAGTAACCATTTCAAACAAACAGAGTATTAAAGTAACGAAGCCTCCACAAAGTCATACTCTGCATTCTTATCACGGTACAGAGGTGTCCCTGGGCTCCCAAAGGCAATGGCAACAAATTACAAACACTGGGTTCTAGCAATTAGTAAGATGCCAGGTAAGGCACTGGTGACAGATTACATCTCTGCCAGCTGTAGACCAGTCTAGCTAACTACCAAGAGTTCATCTCCAGAAGCTTGGACACCAGATGATGAATTACTACAGCAACTGAATTAGCCACTATCAATAATCCACACCAGTGAAGGGACTACTTGAACCAGTGAAGTCAAGGATGTTCAAGACATTAACATAAAGAAATGCTGAGAGTCAAACTCTTCCATCTCAGTTTGAAAGCTGGGGAAGAGTTTAAAAGAATCACTGTGCACCTAAAAGTTATCAGGAATGGGGGAAAATCTACACTCCCCTGAGAGCCTTCCACTGCTACAAAAAAGCCCTTTCCCAAACTTATTGCAAGCTATTCGCAGCTTCATATATGATGACAAAATGGTCTTTCATACATCCTAGCTTTAAGCTATAACTGTGTTCCCATTTAAATGAATGGTTCCTAAATTCAGCTAACTTGGTGTGAATGCCAACCATTATTAGCAGCTCAATCACCACATAAACTGATATTCTTTCATAGTAAGTATTTAGGGAGAGATAATTGGAATATAAAATGTTACGCTTGATGACTTGGTATAAATGGCTGATTGCATATGCTGCAGCTTCAAAAGCAATGAGCTATCTTGATCTTCTAAGAACTGTACACCTATTAATATAGCTTTGCTTAACAAGAACTGTACAAATGGGTTTGACACCAAGGGCAGAGAAAGAAAGAAACAAACAGGAGCAAGTACATTCACTAATCTGGCTCCTACTCTCCGAGCCATACAACATGAAAAGCTCTCATTTTGATGACAACTTACCCAGACTGAGCATAGTGGATCACACGTCAGCTTATGGATTAAACCAAGCAAAGGTGTATATATATTATTCTAGCATATTAACCTGGCGTTGCCTGGGATTTTATTTTCCTATTAAGAACTCACCAAGCTGTCTTCTCCAGTACCTGTAACTTTTCTCCATATTTTCCCGTGCAGTCTGTATTCAGAGTTCTTAACATACAGAGGTTGGGTTCCTGAGGGAATACACTGTCCTCCTTCTTGCTGCTAGGCATCATCTTCATAGCAACCAGCCTTTTCCAGTACCTGTAACTTTTCCCCATAGTCCCCAATCCAATTTGTGTTGTCTGACATTTTTTTAAAAAAAATATTTTTATTGAAAGTTTTATTTTAAAAATAAAATCCCCCCTTCCCACTTCCAAGCTTACATTTCCCAGTTGAATCTGCTTATTTTCATTACATACATTCATACATGCATAATTTTTGCTTAACAAAAAGGAAAACAATTACATTGTTTCTTTTTCATTTCTTATACTTTTATATCTTTATCCAATCCAAAACTACTCTCCATTCCCTTTCAAAATTCTGGATAGGTTTATTTTTCAAAGAAAATATTATTTTTTCGATCTCTACCATATCTAGAACTTTTAACTTCCATTCTTCAATATCAATATATTTCCTTTCTTTCCAATATTGTGCATATGTCAACCTTGCTACAGTTATTAAATATAATAAATTCATGATCCTGTTATTGACAAGTCAAGTCCGGCACTCCCAAGCATTTTTGCTCGGAGGTCTGAAACTCGTCCTCTCTGGGAGCGGTTGTGACCTGATACACTCCTGGGCTGGGGGGTTGCACATCTCGCGGTTTCCCGCCGACCGGCATTGACTAGCCCAGTGAAAACCTTTTTGACAGATGGGACACTGTAACTTACGGTATGGCATGGTAGGTGAGGACCCCCAGATATCACTTTGATATCATCTAATTCGGCCTTAGCTGGACCTGCTTTCAGTCACCTCACTCCATGTGTTTGCGAGGTTCTCCAGACAAGCATGGACATGAGTGCGGCTGCTAATTGCTTTCATATTCCAGACTCTTTTGAGGCCAGCAACCCAAGCTTCGCTCGTAGCTTCAGGGAACTTCCACTTGCAAACTTCACAATAGCTGCGCGGCTCTCAGCAGAGCCAGTCCGGTAAACAGGACATGTGAACTATTGTCATCAAGCGTTAAGCTCACCATGTTAAATTTGACCTTTCCAAATCCTTTGTCCAGCGCCAAAACTCCTTTTGTTCTCACCTGGCTTGCCATAGCCAAAGGGTCCCAACTCCCCTATAAAACCCCACATTTCCAAACGGTCTTCAGACTACTTTGGACTTCCATCCCGCCTTGCCGCTGGTTGTCTAAGGGACCGCCCCTCAGCTCCCCACGCTGAGCTTTCTTCCCCGGAACCCCACTCTTCTCCAGGACTACGAGACCAGGTGTCGTATTGCCTCTCCTGAACAAATCTCCATTTCTATTTCCTCAGCTAGTTAGTTTATGTTTTGTCTTTCGTGTCTTTGTCTTTAATAAAGAATTGTTTATTATTAGAAAAACCTTGTCTAGCCGCTCTCTGACCCGCCGCTGTATACATTGGGTTAAAGATCTCGTTAAGTTACCCTGCCTCTCGTGAGCCACTAGAGTGCTCCAGCTAATTTTCCCCAACTGATATTTTATATTTGGCAATCGGGGTGCCCCTCCTGGGACCCCCCCAACAGGCAGGATAACAACACTTCTTACTAGGACGAGGCTGAGCAGTTGCAGATGGTTTAGAACGACATTCCTTTTGAAAATGACCATCTTTCCCACACTTAAAACATTTGCCCCGTTTTTTATTACCAGATTGGATAGCTGCCAGTAAGTTCATGCGATGACTTTCTGTTCCCACATCTTGACACACTCTCAGATAATCTGCCAAGTTTGCACCCAACCCTGTGAGAGCCGCTCGACAATCTTTGTGTTTTCTTTTGCCAACCTCATTAATAACTCTGAGGCAGCATCAGGATTCTCTATTTGTTGTTGCAAAGCAGTTTGCAGCCAATTAATGAATTCTGCATATGGTTCATTGGGTCCCTGCTTGATTGATAAGAAACTCTTCTTAGGGGCATTGGAAGCTGGAAGCTTACAAAAAGCTTCTAAAGCACAACGAGAGCAAATCGCAAGCATAGCCTGTGGCAAAGTGGCTTGTGTGTGAACTTCTGTAAACTGCCCTGTGCCTTCCAATTGTTCCGTGGTGTAAACACCTCCCCCGGCTCTACCATGAAGCTCAGCCAGACGATGTCGTTCACTTTCCCATAACACATATTGAGAAGTATCTAAAAGCACGCGCATCATGTCTTTCCAATCAAATGGGGTCAATATATGTCCATTATTAATGCTTTCTAATAACCCATGTGTATACCTACTAGTAATCCCTGTTTCAGTAATAGCCCTATGGACTTCCCAAAGCACATTGTATGAAAGGGGAGCCCAAATTACTTGTGACTGTCCACCAGCATCCTGCCCATACGTTACTGGGCAGACGGCACGAAGATCTAGCACCTCTTGCGGCGTGAGGTCTTCGTGTGCCAAAGCCTGATCGACCATCCGTTGGAAAGGAGAACAAAAAGACACACTCTTATTTGAACAGGGTGTGCATGAGGCTGATTCATTTTTTCCTGCTATATTAGAGGGAGCAGTGACTTGACTAGGAAGATTAATAGCAACCACCTCATATGAGGGAGGTGGAGAATGATCAAGAGTGACCCTGACATGACTGGAAGGACCAAAGCGCTCCACAGCACAGTGACAAAGATGCCACAAATGCAGGATATTTACTGGTGCTCGGGGCTCAGTATGAAGACACTGGCCAATCTTTTCCCAATGACTCAATTGCAATGAACCCCCTTTAGGGTACCAAGGGCAATGAGTGCTTATCTCACAGACCAGCTGGAGAACAGGGTGCCCAGATTTCTTAAGCAAATAAGCTAACTCTTCAGCATGCTTCCATTCTGCCACAGAAACTGAAGCGCCCATACTCACCGGGATTCCGAAGATTGCGAGGGTGCACCTGAAGCTCACGGCGAGCGAGGTGAGTACGGAGCTGCGGGTCCCTGTTCGGGCACCAGATGAAGTAACGAAAGACAAGGAGATATCTTTCGGAGCATCAGGACAATGCTGCCCAAATGCTGCCCGTTTATTTGCAACAGCTATCTTTCATAACTCATCAGCTTATATAGCTATAGCAGCAATCATTGTGTAAAGGCAATCAAGCAATTAAAAGAATTATGTACCTTACTAATAGAAGGATGCTAATAGAAGAACAGCTCATATATTATGTTGTCAGGAAATGTACTATGTATCAGACCTATGTATCAGATGCCTCAGTAGTTTGCAGTCATGCAAGGCAGGGTCAGAGAACATCAGAGCTATCAGCCTGAGGGTGCGCCCCACCAGGCTTTTATAGCTCTTAATTATCCTCATCATCTCATAAAAGTGCTAGAAGAACTAGAAAAAGAACAAAAAATGACAGCATTGATTATAGAATTTGAACATCCTCTTTGTGAGAAAATAATAAAATGTTTGGGGCTTCATGTTTTGGAGACAAGAGAATGCAGTAAGAGGTTTATAGAAGTAAGCATGGTGTGAAGAAAGCTGACACCACATGAGAGGTTTCTTTCCTAGTTAAACTGAAACATACCATGAGCTTACAACAGCTTGGCAGGGTGTCCTCCAAACATGGCAAAATTGCCCCTATCCCTCCTAGAGGGTGTGTTTGGTGTTTTGGTCAAAAACAGGAAAGCAAAATTTTAAAAAATTACAAGGGCAGAGAAGTTATAGTGGGGTGAATGCTGCTGTTCAAGATCATAAATAGGTCTGTGTCCCAAACCTCTGATTTAGGCAATTTCTGCACGACATGGTTATAGTGCTATTATTCCACTTTCAACATCTTGTGGAATTCTGGGATTTGTAGTTTACTGAGGCCAAAGAGCTCTCTGGCTGAGAATTCTAAATGCCCTTTCCTAAACTGCAAATCCCAATTCCATAGGATGTTGAAAGTGGAATAATAGTCCTATAACAGTGTAGTGCAGAAATGGCCATACTTTACCTCCTGCAACTCTTAGCATTCACACATCCTCATCATTGAGACTTGTACAGCTTACCACCATGGGCCACAGTAAAGGCATGTACCTGGGATTAGACAAATTCAGATGATAGATATTTCTGTGGCTATATGGATTGTCCAATCAGAGACAGTAACTCCATTCAGAAACAGCACCTAATTCCCAAGTGACGTGGGAGTTCCATGGCTTTTATGTCTTGCCAGTGAGTTTTCTGGATGTGTCTGAGTGGACACCACAGCAAGCAGGATGCTGGGCTAGATAGATCTCTAGTAAGATTCATCAGGTCTGCTATATCTGAAGCACAAATGTGCTTGCGAGAATGAGATTAAATTTCACTAAAGAGGGTACTTTCATCACTGAAGTGCTAATAGGAAGCTGTTAGTGCTAAGCTGTGCAACTGACTGCATGAATATGTAAGTTATTTTAAATGAGAGCAATATATTGCAAAGTTTGTTAAACCACCATCATTTAAAGAGGGGAAGCCATAGTGTTTTCATGAAACAAGCTATAAATTAGTACAGCCACTGACAGAGGAGCAACAAGAAAATAAATCACACATCTAATGTATCAAATACTCTTTTATTACACAATTATACTTTAAAAACAGATTTCTTCTTATTAGGAGGCAGCTTAAAGTGGTGTCTACTCATATTTCATTAGAAGATACTTGGCTTGCAAGTAACATGACTTAAGAGGAAAAAGAAGGGGAGCTTGAAGAACAGTATTTCAGTTGCTAAAGAAGCCAGAGGATGGATGTGCAGGATGTCAACTAGATGAGATCGCCTACAGTTCACAGGCATGAAACATAGGACAAGTGGCTCAGATCCAGTCCTTTACCACCAAACAGGTTCAAGATGCAAGTGCCTGAACACTGCTAGTTCCAGCAAGAGTATGCTCACATGGATTTACACTTATATCTTTGTCCTTTGACTCACAGATGGGGTTGCTCTAGTTGAGACTAGATAGTGGATTAAGGCAATACAAAATACTATTTATGACATTTTTAAAAATGTGAACATTAACAAAGTTTTGCACAATTGCAAAGCATAATGTTTTCTTCTTTGTGTCTTCATTAGATCAAAGAACAGAACATTAATCTTGTTTGTCACAACACCATCTTCTGTAACAGAAAGAACATGTTATCCAAAATACAAACAGATATTCTGCTGTGGTGTACATAAAGTATCATTTTAGATATTTATGTGACTGTGGAGGAGGATAAGTCTGTATTGTAATTTATATACCAATACCATATAGAATTTTGCTTCTGTCTGTTCATTTTGAGAATCTTTTAAATTTAAATTACAATTTTCATCACGACCAGATTCCAAACTTGATTCATTCAGTTCCTTCACTTACGGCCTTTTCATGGTGTCAGTTCGCAGGTCTTGGTCCTATCTTGTGACCAGTCACAGCAGAACTAGACAGTAAATTAGCAAAAACAGCTGCCAAGGCAACAAGAATCTAGGGGAGATCTGAGGAAATAGCGCTTAACATCTTTTGAATATCCCTAATTTTCCTTTTAGCAGACCTCTTATGAAATTTTTTTGCCATATGGATTAACTTTCTGTTTCAAAGGCCACCTGCAAGAAATTAATTTAAAACTGCTAGGGGGCAATTACAGAAGGGGAAAGACAAATCTAATAGGACTGAGAACTCTCCTTTCTGTCTTTGCAACCTTCCTCTAGTTCTGCCCTCGATATTTATAAGAATCATGGGGGGAAACGGTAACTACATCCCCCTCCCATCATTTCTGTTTGCTGTTGGTCCCCAGACTCTGTTTTTTCTCCCCACCTTCACTTCTCAGTAAGTTGTTTTAAAACTCTCACAATATTGCACATTTCTAGAAAGAAAAGTCCTCCTTTAGATTTGCACAACTACACAAGTAAAATCCCCATCATCTAAATAGAAAATAGATTGCTATCCAAGTAAGGCCAACTACTTGATCCAAGAAGAAGGGACAATGGTAATAATGGAGAAAGATAAGGGATGCACACACTTAAAAAACATTTCTGGATACAATTCAAAAATAATGGTAGAATACAAGCTTGAACTCCACATTTTTGCTCCTTCATTTTGGGGGGGGGTATATCACAGAAACATTTATCATGTTCCAATGTTCTGTAACATGAATTACATACCCTTCAAAATATGCTATAGATCGGTGCTTCTCAGTCTTTGGTCCTCCAGATGTTTTGGACCTTAAGTCCCTGCCAAAATAGTCAATAGCCAATTTGAGAGTTGGACTCCCAAACATCTGGAAGACTGAGGTCCAAGAAGCACTAGTATACTGTTTCCTAGATTCCTTACCTGCCCTCAGGAGGTATGGACCAAATTGAATTCAGGCTGCCTCTTATCTGAAATAAAGTTTGACTGGCAAAGATAAAATTTTCGAACCAATCCACTCATTTCCCTTTAAACACAGAGACTGATCTCTCAGGAAACAAAACCTAAAGGCCTGGCTAGAATTTCATTGGTATCTTTTTTTCAAAAACTAAAAGGGAAATGCTTCAAAATCTAGTGCCATGCATTTTTGAGATCTGAAGGAATACCCAAGTTGAAGGGGGTTATTATTCTACTCCTCCTTCTCCAGATTCTATAATACCTACAAGAATGAGTTTATGTGGCAAAGCAAACTTCTAATTCCCAGGCCACTGCTCAGAAAACAGAATCCACACCTCAGGAATTTGAGAACTGTTCATCCTTGACTTAGACCATTTTGACTTTCCATGTGAATATCCCTTTTGTATAAACTTTTTATCAAAGGGCACACCAAAGAAATAGGAGGGCTTGTGATATGGATGATCCTAATGCTTTCTTAGTCCTCTCTTTTTTGGTCCTTTCTCCTTGGACCCTTTCAAACGTAACAATTATTGTGCTATGATTCCACTTTAACCACCCTTGTCTCATCCTATGCAATCCTGGGATTTGCAGATCAGAGAGAGATATTTAGAATTCTCAAGTCAGAGAGATCTAGTGCCTCATCAACCTACCAATGCCAGAATTCCAAGGGGAGGTAGCCATGGCAGTTAAAATGAAATCATAGCTCTATACTTGTGTAGTATGAAAGAGCTCCTGGAACATTAGTGTTGCGTGAAAGGGCCTCCGGAACAATGGACATGGCTGCTGGGAGCAGGCTTCCAATGATGCAATTCCTTCTCTAAGCATGACTGAAAGAGAAGAGATGGTTAATGGGATGCCCTTCCTAGGCCCACAGGGTTATGATTTTAGTGAACTTTAAACAAGTCATACAAATGGGCCTTGTCCTTACCATTTTTCAATAATTTCATCAACTTTCTCTTGAATCTGTGATCCCTTTTGTATTTCCACCACAGAAAGAAAACATTACCTTTAGGTACCTCACAAAGGCAACAGTTCCTCAAAACACTTCATAAATTTAATAGACTTTCCACTGACTTTTAGCAGCCATTCTTTTCCATTCTTAGATTTGTTTCCATTTACTTGCATGTCCCTGCAAATATTACAGGGTGCATATAGCTGTTGTTGCTGTTCTATGTCAGATCAATGCTTGTTAGGCTTCAACAGTAACTGCTTATATTAGAAACAATTTCAGGTAACTTTGTTAGCACCAAGATTTGGATACTACAGAGAAAGCTGCTCAGACATATGGAGGTTAAAATCTTGCAAAGGGAGAAGGGTATCTGAAACAGAAAGCGCATATGCAAGACTCTGATTAAGATTCCAGTTCACGTTAGGATTGCCATAAGTTGGAAATGATTTTAAGGCACACAACAGTAGCAGTGGCCATCTTAAATGAACCACAGAACCCGGCTGCCAAGTAGCCAGCCTTTTACAATAGATAAAATGGAGAACTGAAGTCAAAAAACAAGTCAGCATTTCTTCAAAGTGACAAGCTAGCAATAAAATAAAATGCTTCACCTCAGTGGTTCCCAAACTTTGGCCCTTCAAAGGTATTTTGGACTTCATTTCCCACAGACTTTGGCCAGCTTGGCCCACAATCAGGAATTCTGGGAAGTCCAAGACACTGGAGGACCAAAGTTTGGGAACCACTGTTTTCCATAATGGTTAATATATTCAAATGGCCAAAGGTTCAAAACAAATGAAAGGATACCACACATTATTAGCAAACTGGAATAATTAAACCTATCCATTAAAAGCAGCAGCAGCAAGGCAAGGATTAAAAGTTACCTAAGATGTATCCAATGTGGCTTGTGAACTCTGCACATGCTGCTAAAGAAAGCATTTCAAGTTATTCCCACACACTGGTGACATTCACAATGACTTCACTGAAACATGACGAAGATAGAAAGAGAGCTAAAGAAACTCTAGTTATGGTTCAACTTTATAAATGGCTAATATATACTCTACCGTTTGGTCACTGATACCTTCCAAAGTGCAAAGGGTTGGGCATTAAGTGGAACAGAGTTCCTTACTGCATAAGCTGCCATTTGGTTACTCTTAGATTAAAAATCAAAAAGCATCACCTTCTCTGGCCCTCTGAATGTTGATAGACTGCAGCTCCCATGAACTCTCACCTTGGGTTGTGCTAACCAGACCTGATGCAGACCAACAATATCAGGACAGCCAGAGTAATACACATTTGGTCTAGCAACATCACTGATCAGATCCAGTCAGTCTCCTGGTTACTTGACCAACATTACTCTTAAACAAAATATGCCCTTCCAAGGATCAAATGCATATCTTCCCATTTGGTCAACTACTAATGAAATTTCAGTCAGAAGTGAAACTGAAGATAGCAAAGCCTGTATTTTGCATGGATTCAAATAAATTCAATGTCAGGGATAACTCATAGATTTTATCCAAACAGGACTCTTGTCTAAAAGCTGGACTTCACCCACGTTATTAGCATATGGACTAAACAGATCCCTGATTGAATTCCAACCTGACAATATCTTGGATGGCAGCCTGTTTATCGTACTTCCAGCACCTTCCAGCCTCTTAAACACTCATAGACTTTCCCTAAATAATTTTTTCTAAGACTGCAAGCATCTTCAAGCCCTTTTCAAAGCAATTCCTCTTCATAACATGAATGTCTGTACATTAAACGCACAAACCAGTCCCATCTTTTCAGGATCTGTTTTGTCAAAAGCAAACCTCCAATTCCTATTCATATAAGCTGGGATCCTCCACACTTCCAGGTCTGTGAGCACAGTTAGAATCACTTAAGTACCATGGGCAAGATCCAGAAATGGCTGCTTTGAGAAATATGACTGGTCACAAAATGGAGCTGTGCCGGGATATAGCTATGGGGGTGGGGAAGACAAATGAAAACACTGCCCCTTCAACTAATAATTTTTTCTTCAGTCCCTAAATATCCAGCATTCCAGAGAATAAGACAGTGAACACTGTTCACACCTAGAACCCTCATATTTGCTGTGTTTCCATTCCTTTGGTCATTTTGCCTGCCTCTCTTCTTTGGACATAATAAATTTTATTCGCAAATGTTCATTTCATTTATTTGCAAATGTTATTTGCAACTACATTTTAAGTTGCAATGCTAGAAAAGTAGAGAATGAAATCCAATGCTATTTAGGGCAGAATTCTTATGTGTGAGGGGGGCAATGCACTCGTTTCTCCCCTCCATTAGTAACTATATCATTGCAAAATACTGGGAGTGATCCCTGTTCTTGCCGTATTTTCTCTAGTATGCATATATATGCATATGGATATACCCAAAACACTGCAACCTCTCCTAGCCAATTCAAGTAAGTGGAGAAATAACTTCATTCGCTTGCATAGAAGAAGAAAAAACAGGAGTAGAAAGCAACAAGAACTTGATAGCATGGCTTCACAGGGACAGAGCTGCTCATGGATGACAACAGAGTCAATATTGTTTGGAATATATGTGGCTTATAGCCATGAAAAGCTGGCTAATGATATCTCACTACCTTATCAAAGTCACCCCATTGTGGCTCAAGGACACTTCAGCCAGAAGAAAACAATTTGCTACATTCAGCACATTTCCACTCAGAAAATCGAGAGCTGAAGGTCTTGTGAGAGTTAAATTCTAACCACTGGAGATTAATCAAAACTCCTGCTAACCACCTTCCTACACTCCCTGTAAGAATCCAAACTCAAAGTTGCTATGGTTGCAATTGCACTACCTAAAGGACCACATGCTCTACACCATGACAGAGAAAGACAGACACATTGATATCTACATGCATGTGATTATTAGCAGAAATGCACACTACTCCAAACATAGGACTTTCTATATACTTTCAAAAGTATACATTGATGTTTCTTTACGCCAAAAAAATAAAAATAAAGAACTAAGGGAAAAGAACCTTAACTTCAAAAACATCTCTGCTCACTCTTAGAGTCCTGATCACGTGAATTTCCCACACTTATTCTATCAGCATACACTGGGAGATGGAGATAGATACGTGTGAACAACGTTTCATTTATACCATTGCAATATAATTTGAACATCAAGGCACCAGCAGGCAGTGATTATGCACGCCACACTCCTTACTTTAAAACAACACTACCACCACACAATTACAAATGTAATTATTCTTCTTTGGGTGTACCCAGAGTGACTGAGCACTCCCAATTTGGTTTCTGTTCTTTCCAACGCTATACTGCAGAGCTTTACAAACTTTTCATGTTGGTGACACACATTTTAGACATGCATCATTTCATGACACAGTAATTCAGTAAGTGGAGGCAGCCCCTCCACCCAAGCCTGGCCCGCTGCTGCTCTCGCTGGAGTCTTCCTCAGCCCGGGGTGGTGGCAAGAGAGACAGACTCTCTACTTGGGCCTTGTCCACACTGCGGCCACCCTGGCCGGGTTCTTCCTTGGCTCAGGACAGCGGCAGCAGGAGAGGCAGCCTCTCCTTCCAGGCCTGGAACATCACTGCCCTCGCCAGGGTCTTTCTCAGCCTGGGGCAGGGGCGGTGACAATGGCAGAGGCAGCCCCTTCATCTGGGCCTGGCCTACGGCAGCAGTGGAAGAGGCAGCTGCTCTCCCCATTACATTCACATGATGTACCTACACACGGCAGGCGACACACTAATGTGTCATGACACACAATTTGGAAAGCTCTGCTATACTGGGTTAAAATAAACTGATCTGGGGAGTTTATAAAAACTCTCCAAAAATATTTTGGGATAAACAAAACATTTATGGATCTTCAAAATAATATTGGAAAAAAGGTGAACAAAATGTGGCACTTTTTAGGGGTTCCTGCCTCACTAGATTGTGCCTACACATGCTGTTTCACTTTGTATCTTGCTTGTTGAAACAGGCTGGCTATACACTACAACCACCATTAGGAGTCACTGTTCCACAACATTCTATCATAATACAGATCTTTTCACAACCCTTTTCTGTAAGATCACACTAGTTGTTGAGCAGTTATGAGACCACTCCCCTTCACAGCTCCAGTACCTTTCACAAGCATTTTAAGACTTATAAGACTGGATTTCAGGAGTTGTGGTTAAAAAACAACTAACAGAGGAACAGAAGCCTGGCTTTCAATCTGGCTTAGTTTTATCCTCTTATAATAAGATTTAGATTTTTAAATTTTATCATCCAAAAATCTTCAGAGTGGGGCAAGCTATACGATTAATACATTGGAACATCTGCCATAATTAAGTTTGCCACTGCTTAAAAGCAGCTTTCCTGAGCCAAACCTAAGATAGATTTTATTTTATATTTAAGAAGTTTACACCCCACCTTTCTCTGTGAAATGCAGCTTGTATTTGCTATGCTTCAAAACAGACTTCTAAAACTCAAGGTTTGGGTCATGCATTATTTCTTTATCTATCAGTCAGTAAATATGGTCCAGATTTAAAGATATCTATGCTGGACAGAAATAAACATTTGCTTGGATCCAGATTTTACTTCCTGCAAACAGAAAGACTTCTTCTGTCCATAAAAAGTTTTTGACCTAGTGGAGAAATTCCACTGGTAGAAAAAGGAGAGGAGGAGATTTCTATCACCTCTCCAACCTACTCTGTAAAGTTGGGCAGGGGACTCTCGGTAGTGGGGGTAACACAAGAGGCTGCAGAGAAGGGGGTATCAGTGAGAACGTTCAGCTCTTTCCTTGTGCAGGCAGCTCCTTTCTTGGCAAAGACGACCATCCTGAATGAAGTTCCATTCAGGGGCAGCTCCAACTGGCTGAAACAAGCAATATGAAGTAGCCTTCTAACCTACAACAGAATGTTGCCTAAAGAAAAGGGATAGGCCTTTCTCAGTCTTGTGCAGTGTACTTTTTATGGGAATGTCCTTGGTGGTGTGTGTGTTTACAAAGCAAGAGTGACCACTTGGAATCTTTTAAACTTTGGCAGAACTAATCTTTCTTAAGTGACACTCAAATATGCATTCTGGCTCACAAATGTGCAAAAATGCTTTGTAGGATAAAACTTCTCACGACAGCATTCTTTGCAATCACCAAGATCTGCTGGAGATTTTTGGTCCATATTTGTGAAATAAGATATGAGATTAGAGAGTGCCAAAGGCTTACACTACTTGAAGTATCAGGCTTTTCAAAGGCTAGCAAGACAGTGACTACAAGACACAATGGGCTATGTTTGTACATGTCTGGATTCCGCAATAAACATTAAACCAGAATACATTTATTTCAATATATTTCTCCAGACATATCCAAAATGTGCCCAAAGTTAAAGATTTGTCCATAATACATATATTTAAGTTAAGTTAGCAACACCAACATCATCAGGTTAATACTGATAAGAAAACAAAAAACTAGTAATAAATATTGTTTAGATCTATTAACAAACAAACAGAAGCTTTGTGATGCTACCTAGCTACCTGCCCTGCATCCTTCTGGCCCTATTTTACTGTTGTCCAAAGAAATGCAAAAATTAGCATCAGTGCTCTTTCTTCTTTATCACTTCTCCATTCAGTTTCTGGGATGAACCATTTTTCACTGTCCTGTTGCTAAAATTCCAGTCAACAGGGCAGAGCAGCTGCTGAGTCTTTTTGTACATCCAGTAGGGGTTAAGTATAAAAGTGACAGCAGTCAGTCCAGTGAATACAACTCCAAAATGCAGAAGACCTAGATTCTTCAGCACAGCGTTCCAATTGGAAATGCACACCCACCACATATGGTAAGTAAGGATCATACGGCAGTGGAACATGTGGATCATTACCCACTGGTTTGCCTTCCAAAAGAAAGTATCAGCCCAACCAACCTAAGGAAAAGAAGAAAAAAGATCAGAAGTTAAGACTGTATGATGCAGTAGTTTCATGATTATTTATGAGCTAGCAACAAAGAACAATAATAATATATTGTCTAATGATACCTCCAAGAATACTTGCAAAGTCAGATCTTGGCAACACAAGTCCTTCCCTTCCCACACCTTCTGGAAGACAACACCTAGAGACTTTCAAACTGTTTTCTACCTAGGTGACATCTAACCAACTTGAAAGGGAATACGTTTGGGTTATAAGCAAAGCTCGGTCAAAAAACAAAGATGACATCTGACTTAAGACAACAACATGGGCTGTTACTAGGAACTAATATTAGAGTGCTGTCTTTCCTTGATTCTAAAGACAGAGAAATACAATAAGCACTAGAAGAGACAATATATCCATGTCTTTTGGCCAGATGACTAGCAAGGGCTGCTCAGTGATGAAAAGGGCACTCTGCACGCACCAAGGCATCCTCGTTACACTACATGTAGCTGGGCTAAGCCACAGAACTGGAAATACTGGACACAGTTCTGAAAAGCAATGAAAGCTGGCAGACTATAGAGAATAGCAAATACAGAAATCTATTAATTTAGTGTATGTCTTCCTCTTCTCTTGATGTATATCCTGCCTCTCTCCCAGGGTTGGATGCAAGGTGGCATCCAAAACAAAGGAGTTCAGATAAAAACAAAAAGTATTTTGGATACATAATAATACAATTTAGGCTATACTATTAATACACTAATTAAAGCAATTTAAAAACACACCATACAACGAATAAAACCCCAGTAGAATATTAAAAAATTCAACACAGTCATTTCAAAACCTTAGAACACAACAGTCAGTCAGCTGCTGAAGGTCTACCTGAACAGAAACATCTTTTGCCTGCTAATGAAAGGATAACCTTCTTTGGGAGCAAGTTTTGTTGTTTTACCCAGAAAAAGAGAGCCCTATATGACCTGACCGCAAGTCAGTATTTGGCAAGGCTACTGTAGTTACATTATAACCAGCGCCTACCAGTTTAACTCCTTAATTTAAGTAGAAGTGCAAGATCGTGTAGCAGATTGTCCCCAGTTTTTGTTGCTTGAATGTGAAATTCATTCCCTATTTAGTGCTCTAAAATTACACTGCTACATATCTTCACATTTTTTTGAAGTCACTCCCCTTTAAAGAATGTCAGACTGTTCCTCATTCTCCTGTACATAATTGGCACCAAACAAAGTTTAAAGAACAAAGGCTTGGAAGCTAAAGTAACATAATAAATTTTGGAGAAGGTCAGTACTTCCTGTCTCCTTTCCCACCTGCTCCTCAAGTTGTCTATGGCTCACAGCACAAGAGTCAAGAGATTTCCGGGGGTCACAAGCAGGAGGAAGGAAGGGATGAGAAACCTTACCTTCAGAGGAGTGAGGAGCATTTTCAACATATTTTAAGGCCTCCCGGGGCCACTTTAGACCAAGGAGAGTTCTTTTTTGACTACAGGAACTGTAGGCCTCTTCTTGGCCTAAAATGGATGGTTGAGGCAAAAACATGGTGAAAATGCCCCATCCACCAGAGGGCATTTCAGGGATCCTCTGAGGCAATTTTGATCCCTTGGAGATCCTGGGGCCACATCATTATCATCCCTGCTTTAGGCCTTTAATCTGAGTGTGGGAGATGAAACTTAGACTTTATGAAACTTGTATTGTAATTGGGAGTTTGGATGGTTCCTTTGACAGCAGGGATTGTATGCTTGTAGAATTTAAACTGCAACTCTATTGTAAGATTTTACAAGATATGGTTCTGCTATGTGTTCAAACTGCAGACCCCAAACCATAAGGACATCAACTTGTGTATTGCTCCATCCCTTTAAAACAAGGGTGGGCAATGGTAGGGTTAATTTCTCTCCCAGGACCCTTTGGTAGGTCGTACTGCTACATTTTCACCTTCCAGTTGTCCAATCCACTTTTGCAGTGGAGGAACATTTTAATTTAATTTTCTATCAACAGAAACTTGGGGGTACTTTTCATCTAAAAAAATGAGGAAGGAGAGAAGCAAGAGGCTTTGGGAGGGCTGGGCAGCCACAAAAAGGTGCTGAAGCCATATGAGGTCCTTCGCACCCTTCTTTTGAAGTATACTAGCCCTTAAACCAGATCCAAAGTGGAGCTTCAACTATTTATGAAGAGTACTTTTGATTCTGCCCTCAACTGACCTTACCCCATGCAAGCTGGTAGGGAGGGCAATTACAGAAAACTGAATCCATATGCATGACTTCCTAAAAGGTGGAAGGACTCATTCACTGATATTTGTTTTGTTTCCATTAACCTTCTTCCTCCAAGGAAGTGGGTGAGGCAAATATAGGATCTTCAGACAAAACTAATCGTGCCCATATATTCCCTCCGAGGCTCTTGGTGACCTAATTATTTTGTGTTTGATGAAACCAAAATGCATTCCATAGTTAGCAGCTTCACCTTTTTGCTCTATGTCACTGTATGTTTGCATGTAATTAGGCAAAGAGATCATAATATTATAAAATGTGAGAGAAACAAGTTTAGAGTGAATTTTAAATATTGAACATTTTCCCAAAACTGTCACTTCAAGAACACTTCTATAGTAATTTCATTGAAAATCCAGCCATTATTTCCACATAAAATGTATGAGACAAGGGTAAAGGATGCTCATCTTTCAGCCTTTGCCCTGCATATCCTAACACTCACAATATCTTAACCAACATAAGATACAAAGGCTGCTTTATCTGCACTGATACAGATGTCTTACATAGGATATCATACTGAGGGTTACTTAATCAAACTTATAAATTATACAAACTAGGGGAATATGAATACCCAAACTGACACTAAAAATCCTTTAGGATCCAATATATAACCCAGCATGCTAGAAACACTAATATACTGAAACACCTCTTAAGAGAAAAAAGAGGTTAGGGTTCCTTCATTTTCCAATAGCCTCGCTGTGTGTAATATGCGCCTTTAAGTTGCCTGTTCACTTATGGCAACCCCACATATACAAAAAAACATTAAAGTCAAATTAGTTTGGTGTTCTATGTAGCTAGTTTGGTGATTATTAATGTATGGCAGGGTAGATTCAATGCATTCTTACTTGTCTCACACATGGCATTATATTTTTGAATAAATATATTCCCCCTCCCTTTTAATGTGAAGGCCTTGTAAATCTGTAAACATATAAATTACATTTATAAAAAAGTTACTGGTAGTTATCAATGACGGAAAATATTAAATAATTTTACTTTGGAAGAACAGATTTAGGTAAATATTCAATGATTTTCCATGAAGTATTTTATTTTGCTTATCAGAAACATAAATTATGGTGTGTGTTTATCTGAACTACTCAAAAAGCTGTAACTATATCCCATGACTGTCCCAGTAAGTCCAACTTTTAAGTAAGGGTGTATTGTTAGGCTCCTACCCTGGTAATACATCTGACTTTGACTTAGATCATAATAACTAGCAGCAAAGGGCACTGGAGTGCTAAAACCAAACATATGCCTCAGATGCAGTCAGTCCAGTAAAGCATATCTACACAAGGATGCAACAGGGTGTAATAGTTTGAGCACTGGACTAGGATTTTGGGGACCAAGGTTTGATTCTCCACTTAGCCATGGAAATCCGGTGGATGATCCTGGGCAAATCATACCCTATCAGCCTAAGAGGAAGGCAAAGGCAAGTTCCCTCTAAACCAATTTTGCCAAGAAAACCCTGTGAAAGTGCGCCTGAGGGTTGCTGTAAGTCAGAAATGACTTTGAAGGCACAAAACAACAAATATGGACCCATGTAGCTAATGGATATGAAACAGAGTGCTAAGACCCAGACTGGGAGACAGCACCATTCTCCAGCAAAGTGGTGAGTCCTGTGGACTGAAAAGTATAAAAGGTCTCACTCAAACACCAAACTGGTTGTCCTCCAAGTATTTTGGACATCAAACCACAGAATCCCAAACCATTGGCCATGCTGGTTAGAACTTACAGAAGTTGGTCCTAAACACCTCAAAGGACAAAGGTTGAGAACCACCAGTCTCGACCTTGCTAGAGCTAGCTACTCACCAAGAGCTCTTTGAGATTCTTCTGCTCTGGCCTATTTTGCCTCATATACTTTCACTTGAGGACAAGACAATATGGTTACAGTACAGCATGGGCAGGGAAGCTGTTGTGGGGGTTGCAGGACACAGAATGTCCAAGGGTTACATCTTTTTGTTAGTTTGGGAATATGTATTCAATAAAATAAAATTCACCATAAAATCATTATAAACTAAATTAATATTAATCATATTCATCAAAGTCAATTATTTAAGTGATTAATTTATGATTTCATTATAGATACAAGACAGCCACAGCCACTGGTGGATACAGATGGAACATGGGAGTGACAAATGAGAACAACTTTCCACTTAATAATGCCTTTTTTGGGGAGGGGGGTGATGGGTCCCCTTATATGGACCTGCAAGATATGCAAGATTCTTGTCTGATATCAAGCATTCTAACCCCTCCACTGCTGCTGCCCACTTTCCCTCTCTCATCCTTGCCACTGGCTCTCCTTCCTCTAAAGAGAGAAGAAGATGAAGAAAGTAACCCTGCTGTTGCCAACAACATAACTTTCTGTGGGTCTTCAGAACCTCGCTATGGGGAAGGGGAGTCTGACTGGGAAAATCTCCCATGCTACAAAGTGAGAGTTTCCCTAGTCACCCCTATTCCTCCCAAACAGCCAGGATCAGAAGATCCAGAGAGGCTCTATACAGATCGAGCTGTTGACAGCAATAACATTTTTTTAATTTGCCTTCTGAGAAAAGAAGAAGAGAGGGCAGCAGTGGAGGGGTGGAATAGACGGCAAGACTGATTTAGCTAGGGAGTGTCGGGGTGTGGCATACAGGGCTTGTTTATTGGCCTCATGTGCCACACTTTTAAAATTATTGCTATACTAGTAATTTCTGGTGGGAAGGGAGGGAGTATTTAAATGTCAATGAGGAGGGGCTGAGGAGCCATAAAAAGCACCTGTGAATGCATGTGGTCCATTGGCCACAGAATTCACTCTATCACAATGAAGCAGCAGGAAACTGAAAATCAATTTGCTGGCTGAACTGTGAACTTAACCAGTTTAGTAATAATTAAGACAACAATTCCATAGTGTCTCACCTTTAAAAGCATCCACGATATGCAAGTAAAAGGCGTGCTCATCTCAAGCAGCATTCCCATCAAGGGTATGTAATGTCCAGACTCTATGTTGGTAATCAGACCAAAAAAGCCACCAAAGGCAAGGAAATGATGAACAACTAAGAATAAGTCAAAAGTTCTGAAGACAACATTGGATATGTGCACAGCTACATTTTCAAGCAGGAAGAATCCAGAGGCTATTAGGCAATTGAACCAGCTCCAGTCCTGTTGTGAATGCACCTTATCAGCCTGAAAAGCAGGATCCAAAAGCAAGGCCCACAACCCAGCAACACAACTCTGGATGCCAAACACACCCCGGGTAGCTGCAAGATTCCAGAAGACTTTCTCCTTTCCAGAGAGCAAGCGGTAAGTAATACTCAACCGTGAAGACAAACAGTGTGAGAGATAAAATACTCCCAAGTAAAGAAAGAAGCCAGCTGCCATTATTTTCAAACGGACTTCCCACAGAACATAATCCCAAGCAAATATGGATCTGGACACCATCTGATCATTTTTGAGATTCATTTCTTCCATTTTATGTTGCAGTCTATGTCCTATGAATGCTTTGGAGAATGTTTCATCCACGTAGCAGGTCTATTTAAGGATCTTGAACTTCTGTCCTTAACCTGAGCAGACATGAGATCCACATTGCCATCTGCAGAGAAAGAGAAAGGAAATGTACAGGAAAAATGTACATACAAGTATGTACACCAACTCTCTAACAAGTCACACACCAGGGTCTGAATCATACATTTAATAGCAGTACAGGAAAAATGTACATACAAGTATGTACACTAACTCTCTAACAAGTCACACATCAGGGTCTGAATCATACATTTAATAGCAGTACAGGAGCCATGATTCTGTGGTTTGTTCCCATGCTTCTCCAACAACACAAGGACCCAGGAATGATGTAGGCAGGGCCACTGATATCACTCCTTTACCCCCAGCACTGGCCATGATCCTGATTCCAAACACCGTATTGCATCAATAAATTAAACACTGACATCAACCCTCCTGTACTTCATACACCCGGAAAATGGAGCCAGATGAGGCTGTCAGGAGCTAGAGTATAGCCCCAACAGCAGCAAGGAATAATGACAGCAACAGTTCATTAATATTTAGAGAAAACAAGTTTCCCCAATCTTTATATTGTTCAATGCTGACAAAAATATCAGCTTCTTATATAAAAACCCACTACCCATGATATCAGCATTACATGTGAGAGTCATTCTAAAAGAAGTCACTACCAGAATGTGGGTATTATAGAACTTCCTTACATCAATACTTCTCGTTGGCCCCATGGTGTGTCTCATGTTCCACACACACACAGTTGACTCACAACTACTGATACTTTCATGTAAGTGTGATTCAGACCATAATCTCACTTGAACACTGTTTCACAGGCACAACTCCTTACAACTCAGTTGTCCAGAAACCGCAAGACCTTCAGATACCAAGTGCTAATCTTCAAGGTTTGCTTCTACATCAAATGTCATGTTTAAAATTCATTTTAAAAACTTATCATCAGAAATGACTTTATTTCAGGTCAGACTCTTTGCCTGATTGGCCAGTATCGTTTATTCCGACCAGGAGTAACGCCCCAAGTTTTCAGGCAGAAGTCTCACCCATCATCTGGTAGCACAGCCTTTTAGTTTGGAGACGTCAGGGACTGTTTATACACCAAAGGTGTGTTCTTTTACTGAGTAACAGCCCATTTCATAAAACCAAAAGGCATTAAAAAGCCACCACTATGCTACCAGGCTTCTTACACATACCCATACTTCCTTGGGTACAAATACTCCAGCTCTCCAATTAAATGGCAAGGTACAATCCCACCCTCTACCTTGTCCCTATACTGCAAACCCCAGGCTTTCCATACGATGCTGAAAGCCAGTGGCCATTTCCGCACTAGCCTGTTATAGCACGATGATTCCACTTTGAACATCCTCTGGAATCCTGGGGTTTGCAGTTTCGGGAGGGGCCAGCTGGCCCCTCCCGAAACTGCAAACCCCAGGATTCCAGAGGATGTTCAAAGTGGAATCATCGCGCTATAACAGGCTAGTGCGGAAATGACCAGTAATAGCACTATAACAGTCTAGTGTGGAAATGGCCGCTCTTCCCAGGGAAGTTAGGCTGTCTCCCTCTTCCCTGCATCCAACAGCATCATAAAACCTTTTTACTCTGGCGGGCTTTTAGAAACTATCTGGTTGTGTGGAAGAGGTATTTCACCAAAGGGGGATTATTTCCTGCCCCCTTTTAATGGACAGTTAAATTGGATTTTAATATTTGTTTTAATAAGTGAACTTGTGCATTGGCAGTAGTGTCTTTTTATTCAGTTTTCACACTGACTCGTCTTATGATTCAAGAGCTGCCCTCAGTTCCATTTCCTAACAAGGGCAAGATACAGACCCAAATGTAAGATGGTTAAGAAAACCAACATAACCGGGTTGACAGGCTACAGAGCTGGCTAATTTCAACAAATGTCTAAAAAAACACTGCCTTGTGCTCCGAGGCTCTCCCATTAAAAATGAAATGCAACTTGTCTCTCATCGTCCTTCTGCTCCCCAATGAAGCCTTGCTGAGTCTAAGGGCACCCCAATAATGGGGGGGTGAGGAGACAGTCGAAAAAACAAGTCTGCAAGAGAAGACAACCTCAAAGTCGGAGGAAACACGCAGCCACTCTTTTGCCTGTTTTTTTCCTGAGATCCCCCAGGGCGTCATTCCCACAGTGCTTCCGATCCTTCCTTGCCTTAAATCGATACGAGGAGATTTTCATTTCCGCACTCGCCTGTTATAGCGCGATGATTCCACTTTCAACCTCCTCTGGAATCCTGGGGTTTGCAGTTTGGGGAGGGGCCGGCCGGCCCCTCCCGAAACTGCAAACCCCAGGATTCCAGAGGAGGTTGAAAGTGGAATCATCGCGCTATAAAAGGCTAGTGCGGACAAACTTCCCAAACCGTTCCCTCTAGATAAACAAACAAGACACCGAAAAACAGAACAGTAGGCTCGGAACACAGAAACAGCCGCCCACGCTAACTTCCCAACGCCTCCTCCTTTTCTGCTTTCACAACACAACTGGGCTCATTCCTACGAATAATAACGCTTCGCTTTCTTCCGCTCAAGCGCATCTCTGACCCCGAACTTTGGCCATTTCCGCGCTAGACTGTTCTAGGGCTACTGTTCCACTTCCAACCTCCTATAGAACCCGTGCCTAAAGCAAAGCCCCTCCTCCCTAAACTGCAAACCCCAGGATTCCATAGGAGGTCGAAAGTGGAATAAAAGCGCTCTGATAACAGTCTAGTGCGGAAACGGCCTTTATTGCAACAGCTGGAAAAATGCGACCCCCTCCCGCAAAAAATAGATATACTTGAATTTTGCGGCTGGCTCTGTAAATACGCCCCGCTTCCCAAATGCACCCAAAATGACCTACCCTTTGGAGAGGAGGGTCTCTTGCAAATGTTCGAGGGGGGGCTGCTCTTCGCTGGCTAGAAGGGGGCCACCCAAGCAGGCCTCAGCCGTTGCTCCCCGTCGGTGCTGCCAGCGCTCGGAACTTGGTGTGATTCGCTCCTCGTCCTGCGCTTAGCCAGCCCCCTCTCCGGAGACGACCGGACTGCGAAGCGCGAGCCAGCTGCCCGGGAAGAGCGCGCGCGCCCGCGCGCGCCCAGGGACCCAGAGAAAGAGGGGAGCGCGCGCCTATAACCCCCGCCGCTTCCTCTCGCCCGCTCGCGCGTCGGTGCCAAAGTGCGGAACGAACCATTTTGCAATCTGGGGGAGGGAGGGAGGGAGGGGAGGCGAGGAAGGGGCGTGGACCGAACTCCTTTGCTCGTTCCATTCTCCGCCCTCAGAGGGATACAGGCTTTCGTTCCAAAATTCTATTTTCTTAAACATGTCGGGTTTTAATTTTACAGCAATTAAAAAAAACAGGGTGTTTCGATGTAAAAGCAACCCTGCTCTCTGTTTTAGAGTTCTCCCGAGGCCCGGCTCATGTGATGAGCTTTGCAAACCCCCACGAGCCGGTTTTAATGGGAGGAATCTCGTGCACGCTGTTGTGGAGAGCGGTGGAGTTTCTCTTCCGCATTAGGGACCTCCAACTCGGGTCTTGCAGATCCAGGGAGGTAGTTTCCTGGATTGAATCTGTCTGCCTGGAATGCCACTTCCTCTTCCCGTAGTGCCTTCTGTTTTAAAAAGCGTTATTGTCTGGCCCAGTGAGTCTTCTCAGGATATATTATATAGGCCATTTCCACACTAGAGTATTATAGTCCTATTATTCCGCTTACCGCATCCTGTGGAGTTCTGGGGTTTGTAGTTTACTGAGGCCAAAGAGCCCTCTGGCTGAGAATTCTAAGCCCCTCTAAATTGCAAACTCTAGGTTAGGCCGTTTCTGCACTAGCCTGTTACAGCGCGATGATTCCACATTCAACCTCCTCTGGAATCCTGGGGTTTGCAGTTTCGGGAGGGGCCGGTTGGCCCCTCCCGAAACTGCAAACCCCAGGATTCCAGAGGAGGTTGAATGTGGAATCATCGCGCTGTAACAGGCCAGTGCGGAAAGGGCCTTAGAGAGGATCACTTGGGACCAGGGGCGAGCGGTCTCTTAGCTGGCTAAGCACTTTTTCCTCCTCAGCCTGGTTTGCAAGCCTTGTGTGCATGTGAGCATTTCTGACTGACCCTCAGTGGGCAGCAAACACGGATGAAAGAATAAAACCCCTGCAGAGTTAATGGAACTTGCCCTTAATTTGAAAACATCAGAAGAGCAAGTTGTCTGGCATCAAAAGGTGGTGGCTTCCTGTATGTCCAAAACAGGACTCTCAGTTTAGTCACCTTGGCTTGTGGACAGAATTTGGTCTTACTTTGTGCTAAGGCCCACTTAGTTTCTTTTTGGCAGTCCAAGGGAACTATAGAATTCTTCTCCAGCATCACATTTCAGATAGTTAATCTTTCATCAGCTTTCTTCGCTGTCAAGCTTTCACAACCATAAATAGACACTGGGCATACGATGTCATAGACAATCCTAATTTTAGTATTCTATAATATATATTTTACACCAGAATCTTCTATAGTTCCTTCATAGTTGACCTTCCAAGTATTCTTCTGATTTCCTGACTGCAGTGTTACCCTGATCTCTGGGGGTCCCAGGGGACGCCCAAATAACCAAAACACAATAACACAATTTTGGGGAAAATTGGCTGGAGCACTCACTAAAGCTAGCAGGAGGCAGGGTAACTCAGCAAGATCTTGCAACCCAGCGTCTACGGGGTCAGGTCAGTCAAGCAGTCAAGACGGTTTAAAATAGTAAAAACGATGTTTTATTAAACACAGACAACATTAAAGACAACACAGTCACGCAGCTAACAGAAGAATGGAAAATAGGGATTTTTGGAGGGAAATGGGGATGAGACACCTGTCTCGTAGTCCTGGAGAGATAGGAAGATTGGGTTCGTTGGGAAGAAGCTCAGTGCCGTTCGCTGAGGGGAGCTCGCCAGACAGAGCGGCAGCAAGGCGGGATGGAAGTCTGGAGCGATTCGAGGTGGTCTCAGAATTGGGGGGTTTATATAGGGTGAATTGTGACTGCAGGCCATGCCTTACTTGGTGAGAACAATGCGATTTGGGAGCGGGACAAAGCTTTGGAAAGATCAGAGTTTAGCATGATTGACTTAGAGCCGAATTAACAATAGTGTAGCCAGTATGAAAATGCGGAGCACTTAGTACAGCTTTGTGAGGCTGCCTGCTTGGGGCAGGGGAGCCTTTGTTAGTATTGCGCATAAGCAAAAGGGTGCTTGCTGGAGAGGTCCCTGAAGGGACGAACCGGCTCAGTTCGGCCTGCCTGGGTGGAGAATGGAATGTCCAGCAATTACCGGCCATGCCTGTTTACGTGCTTGTCCGGAGGCCTCGCAAACACGTGGAGCAGGGTGGCAGATGAAGGCCGAATGGTTTGATATCAAAAACGATATCAAGTGCTATCTCCGGGTAGGCCTGGACCGCAGTAACAGCAGTCTCCATTCTGATTAATGACTGTGCCAAATTATGGAAGATCTTGGAACTACTTCAACGTCTTCTGTAAATCAGTTGTTATTTTTGTTAAGGTGATTAAATGCAGCCTTGGCTCACCCACTGGCCAATGTCGGACTGCTCCATTTCTTCATATTCTGTCCTAATGGTGACTTCTTTTCCTGAGTACAGCTTACACATCAGGACCATCAAATGTTGTGGCATACCCATTTCTTTAAGAGCACTCGACAATTTTCTTACTTCTCATTAAGGCCATTTATGCTCTACACTATGATAGTGCTATTATTCCACTTTCAACATCCTGTGAAATTCTGGAGTTTGTACTGAGGCCAAAGAGCTTTCTGGATAATGCCCCTCCCTAAAAAAACAATCTCCAGGATTCCATAGGATGTTGAAAGTGGAATAATAGCACTATAACAGCCTAGTGTGGAAATTGCCTCAGAAAGTGGATCTGCTCAGCCGTCACCTTGTGCATGCTGGCCTGGGGTTAAACCACACTGAACATAGAAGGTGTAATTCTATTTCTTCCTTTTCTTTCATCATTGTTATTAAGCATTTTTCAAAGTACAATAAAAAATACAGGTAATCTTAAAAAAAGAAAGAGAAAAAAGGCAAAAAAAAATGGCAAGAAAAAAGGGGGGAAAGTAAGATGTAAAAAGAAATAGAGACCAGAAAAAAGTTTGTTTTCTGACTTTCTTTTCTGCAGTTACACATACAGATGGTAAAAGCAAAACTACACCTCTCCCAAAGTACATCTTTCACTTCTTCCATTAACAATATGTTACTAATTATCAAAAACAAAAGTTGCCTCCTTCAGTCTGCTCCAAGGCACTGATGATTTGACTCCTGAAGGCTCAGTCCATATATGGTTTCTTTGGAGTAAACACCTTTGTATTTAATAGAATTTACTGTCAAGTAAATGGGCATAAGAAGCAAAGGCAACTCCTCTGTTTATATGTGTTTGAGTGCATTTACTGGACATTACTTGAAAGAGCAGTTGCTTATTGGGGAGCAAGCCTCACTGAATTCACACATATGAGGGGCTACACATTCTATACCAGTGCTACTCAGAGTGATGGTCCTGTTACCCTGATTACTGGGGGTCCCGGGAGGAACATCTATATGCGCTCTCAATTAACTCAGTTTGGGGAAATTAGCTAAGAGCCCAAGCTAGCAATGCGAGAGGCAGGGCAACGCAGCAGAATCTTTTACCCAAAGTCTACGGGGTCAGGCCAAGCCAAGGAGCACACCAAGTTATAAGAGTAATCGAGATCTTTATTAAATACAGACAAACAGTGTATGCAACACACGCACTCAGATAACTATAGAAAATAAAGGTTGGAGTGGGACAGAGGGATTTTTCAGAGGGATTGTTGAATTGGGTGATATGACACCTGTCCTGAAGCCCGGATAGATCATTGCGAAGGCCCGAAGTTGCTCAGTCTCAGCCAATATGACTGAGGGAAAGGCTCGCCAAGCAGAGCGGCGGCAAGATGGGATGGAACTCAGGAGCGATCTGAGGAAGGCTGCGGAATTGGGGTTTTTATAGGGAGAAATGTAACCGCAGGCTATTCCGTACTTGGGGAAAACAAGGAGTTTCGGGCGGGAGACAAAGCTTTGGAAAGGTCAAAATTTAGCATGATCGCTTTAGATCCGAATTGACAATGGAGTAGCCAGTATGCAAATGCGCGACAGTTGACAGTTGAATGTTCAGCTTGTCAAGTTGCCTGCTCCGGGCAGGTATCTCTTTGTAAGTAGTGTGCATACATAATAGAGTGTTTGCAGAGAGGTCTCCTAAAGCAGTGATCTGGTTATTTCTGGCTTGCCTGTATTGTGTTGGGATATTGCAGCGTTTAGTGACCGAGTCTAGTTCCATGCTTGTCCGGAGGCCTCACAAACATGTAGAGAGGAATGGTGGAAGAGAGCCAAATTATTGATATCAAAATGATATCTATGTCACCTTAAGTGTGGCACAGACATTGCAGTAACAGTCCCTGGACCAGTAATACTCCATGTACAATCCCTAACACACTGGAAGAAAAGTAATTGTTGATCCCCCACATCAAGTAGCCTGAGAAACATGCTCCCATACTACCCCAGGGTGGACAACTGTAGAAGACCAGGCAGTAGCCCCCTTGGAGAGCTTGGAGGGCAGCATGGATGGTAGCATCTGCTACTGCACCTAACCTCCAAAAATAAAAACATATATATACATCTATCTATCTATAGCATCGAAGGACATTTTTACCTTGTTTTGGGTTTCAAAAAGAGGCCTGAATTGGTCTTGGGCCCCTGAAAAATGTGGGGAAAGTTCACCACACAATCCTTGGGAATTTTGGAGCATTTCAGGGGGACAATGCACATTTTTTTGCAAAAAATTGTTTTTTACCTGTGGGTGTACCAGAGGGCCTCCAGATGTGAAAAGAATGCCTTCCACACCCCATAAAATGCATTTAGAGCCAGTCTGAAACAAATATATATATATATGACCTCTGAAGGCCACCAAAATAGTCCTTAAGGGGACCCATGCAGCCTGTGGGCCACAATTTGCTCAACCTGGCTACACACAATCTGTGTAATTTATGTGCAAACCCACACCACCCAAATTTCAGTGTTACTCCTACATTAAGACAGTGAATGCTAGAAAGGAAGCAATCAACTTAATTAGCAATTAGCAAGTTGTTTCAGATTACCAGCATGGGGCTAATGTATTTTGAACTATCACTTGAAAAAGAAAGTACAATTGTGCTTCTGAGATACTGAGATACTAAAAAGTTTTGGCATTGATTACATGATGAGAACTCTCTTATGGAGAATGGTAGGCAAATGAGACAGCTGAAATCTTTTGCAATTGCATAACAGCTGCCATATTCTGTGTAGCTCTCTTCCCTTTTTTTTTAATGATTATAGAGAAGTAATAATACTTACCTGACCACCTTGTGGCACTTGTAAAGGGAAAGATCTTGGAGACCTTGAGGCAATAAGTGGTCCCTATGCCAAGATCAGACAACAGACCCTGCTGTTGGTTGGAATGAGGCAACCCATCCAAGTGGAATCTGCTTTTTGCATTTATCAGAACTTTAGAGGGAATCTTGTCCCACCCTGAAAGGAGCACCGCCTTGGATAAGTCCTGTAGGGTTTGGGCTAAAACTTCAAATGGACTCACCATCCCAGTGGCATGGAAGTCACAGACCACAACAACTGGATGCAGGGTGTTAGTTCCTTCACCAGTCACTCCACAAACAAACCCTCCCTCCAGCTTCTCCCACCCTCTTGCCCCACTGCCTGGGCAGGAGTGATGCCTAGTTACTTCTCACTGTTAGGAAAAGCTCCTGACACAGAACTTAGAAATTTACTTTCTTGGATTTAAATGCTGCAAGACAGGCACTGGAGGTGTACGGTGCCAGTGATGTATAGACATGTACAGGAGTGCACTGCCAAGGTGCACCTGCAATATTTCATATAAAGGAAGTGCCCGGATTTGTGCAGGTTGAGTAGCCCTTCTCCAAAATGCTTTGGACCAGACGTGTCTCAGATTTCAGATTTTTTTTTAAATTTTGGAATATTTCTATATGCAGAATGGGATATCTTAGAAATAGGACCCAAGCCTAAACATGAAATTCATTTATGTTCCATATACACCTTATATACATAGCCTGAAGGTAATTTTATACAAGTCATGACATTGTCTGTAATTTTATACAATGTATGAATGGGTGAAACAGCATGAAGCAACCTGGAGAAGAGAGGTATTAATGAAATAATGCTGCTGATGTTGTATGCTTTCAAACCATTTCTGACTTATGGCAACACAAAGATGAACTATCATGGGGTCTTCTAGGCAGGATTTGTTCAGAGGGGGTTTGATTTTGCCTTCCTCTGAAGCTGAGAGAGTACAACTTGCCCAAGGTCACAAAGTGGGTTTCCATGGTTGAGCTGAAATTCATACGCTGGTTTCCAGAGTTGAAGTCCAACATTCAAACCACTACACCCTACTGTCTCTCTAATGAAATAAATAAAGACAATCAGAATTAAGAAGGAAACATAGAAATCAAATTTAAAGTCAAAAGATACCACTAATATATTACTGCTGCAGCAGAAGAAGATTTAAGACTCATGCAGATAAAGCAATACTTATTTATTCCATTTCTATCCCTTTTCACTGAAAAAAAATAGTGATCGGGGCAGTTTGCAAACATCAATGAAAGCAAAATGAGCAATAAAACTATTATATCCAATTAAAATCATCACATTAATTAATTTTGTCGTTATTGTTTTGCTTGTTTTATTGGATTTGTGACCGCACAATAAATATCTATCTATAATCTAATTATCTGTATTAATAATAGTTATTGTTGATAATTAAACATTATTATAATCATTCTTATTATAAATGTTGCTATTGTTATATCAGGCCTAAACACTGAAAATAATCCCATCTCCAAAAAATAAAAACTCAACCAACCTACAAACTAAATCTTGCCTAAACATTCAGCAGTCAAAGAGTGGGCAGTACAGATCTTTCAGAATGAGGAGTTTCAGAGTATGGATAAGCTGTCTCCTGTGTTCCCACCAGATGCATCTTCACTTTGAAAGGTGGTAGGGTGTAGAACAATACCTTAAGGCCCAAGCAGAAATATATCAAAGGAGATGGGCCTTCAAATATATTGGTCCTGTGGCCATTTAGGACCTACTTTTTAGGGCTTTGAAAGGTCACTGCCAACACTTGGCTTCCTAGCCTCACATGTGTGTGCTAAAGTGTGAATAGCAAGGCTGGGGGAAGGTGCAAGTACTCAAGGGTACAACCAGGGAAAGGCATGGTCCTGCTGTTCTTCCTACTTGCCTTTGCTCTCTGCATAACTATAGGGAAGGGGGCATATTAGCCACTATCATAAATCTATTCAACCCATTCAAGCATGTATGTGTTCAGAGCAATTACTAGCTGATTAGAATGCTGTCCCACGCATGAATACTTGGATGCGTGTAAATCCCATTGAACATGAGGGACTTACATCCAAGTATGCATGCGTAAGACTGCACTCTAATCAGGTAGTAATTGCTCTGAACAAATACATGCAAAGAAAACATTTACCCCCTTCAATTTTCCTAAGCTAAGGCATGTTTATAGGTCACAAGGCTTTTAATTATAAAGACCAATTAGCATGTTCCAATTGCATATCCTATTGATATATTATCCACATGTGACTAGGCTGGTATGTTCTGAATGCCATTTGCCAACCCAAAAAAGTAACATGTCTCCCGAGAGGAATTTTGGGATTGTCAGAAAAGGATGAGGGCTGTAGCACATGATACCACACATGCTACTCACATACCTGGAGCTGAGCAGAAGAATTGCCAGTCCCTTGGATTACAGGGAACTTGTGGCCTTGAAGACCTTGTTGGATTGTAACTTCTATTGGAACTAACCACACAGCCAGTGATAAGAGACAATGGGAATCCCACTCCAACAACATCTGAGGGCTACATGGATCCCAGCTTGATTTATATCAGTTATTGTATCCTACATATCTATGTGCACAGAAATAGATACACACACATATACACACTTCAACCTCTGAATTCAAAACTGTAAAAAAATTAAATGATGTATTAAGCCTTTATTATTTATAAATGTGTGAGTATTTACAGTATCTGAAGCATTTTCAGTTTTGAAATAGGCCAGTGGTTCTTAACCTGGGGTCCAGGGATACTAACAGCATTGCCACTAACAAGGATGTGACAGAGTGTGTGTGTGTGTGTTGGTGCCAAAACTGCTCCCCTGTTGGCAAATGAGGGAACAGTTTGGGCATGCGCATACACCTGCTGCCATCTCTCTTTTGTCAGGGATGTGGCAGCAGAGAGTGTGGGTGCCTAGGGACATGGTAGGAGGCATGTGTGTATGCCCAAACTGCTCCCTCATTTACAAACAGAGCAGTTTCAGCACCTGCCCCTCAGCTGCCACATCCATGCCTAAAGGATACAGTGGCAGGCCTGGGCATACTCACAAACTATGACCCTGGAAACCAGGGTTTGAGCCCCCACTCGCCCATGGAAACCCACTCAGGGAAGTCACATTTGCTCAGCCTCAGAGAAAGGCAAAGGCAATAAAACTTGCCAAGAAAACCCCCATGATAAGTTTGCCTTAGGGTTGCTATAAGTTAATTTTCAAAAGGGGAAGAGACATGATGGCTAGAAAGAACCTCTTCCTGCCAGCAGCACTTTGTTGTTGTGTGCCTTCAAGTCACTTCTCACTTATGGCAACCCTAAGGTGAACCCATCTCAGAGGTTTTTTTGTTTTTTGTAAAATTTGTTCAGAAGGGTTTGCCTTTGCCTTCCTCTGAAGCTGAAAGAATGTGACTTGCCCAAGGTCACCCGGTGTCTGAGCAGGAATTTGATTCAGAAGCCTTAAATAAATAAATATTTAAATCTAAATTTAAATATTTAAATCTTGACTTAAGTCTTGGGGGTCTCCAAAAGCAACTTATATTTATAGGGGTTCCCCAGTAAGAAAAGGTTAAGAACCACTAAAATAGGCAATTCCTGTTTTCACAACCAGGGACTAACTCATAATTACTTGGGAAAAATCACAAGAGCCTTACTTAAATGTACGATCCTGCTTTATGTAAGTCACTGGCACTACCCAAAAGATTACTCACAACACTATGCATTTCCTCTTGTACTTGCAGAGCAGCTGTCATGCACCTACCTGTTCTTATTTCAGGCTAACATGCCAATGTGATCTTCTCAACCTGTTGTACCAGGATAACAGAATTAGGTTATTGCATCATCTGAATTTGTCCTCAAGCAAGGAGAAGAAGAGTCACTTCTCAAGTCATACATTGTGTAAGAACTTCTCTTGTGAAGAAGAAAATTTATCTTATGCATTCTTATGGCTTCCCTTTCATTTCAACTTTTTAAATAATATATTTTCTTTGATGTGTCACCTTTAAATATTTCCTCATGAGACAAACTGTTTCTTCCACAAAAGAATTTGCAGTCAAGTTACTATGTGCTGTCCCAGATCTAAAGGCAAACTGGTTGCCCTCTGAATGTTTTGGATTACAACTCCAATGAGTTCCAGACAGGATAGGAGGGACTATGAAAGCTGTGGCCCATAACATTTGGAGGGCACTGTCTTGCCTACGCATTAATTATTATTCTATTATTATAAACATGGACATACGTTACATTTGTATCAGATCTACTGTTCACACTAAACTAGTTCACACTGTCTCCTTTCTACCTCAATCCATGCTTAGATTCAATTAGTCAATTCATGTTTAGTGCAAACAAACTAACAATCTATGGTTTGTATTTGCTGTCCAGATCAGACCAAAAACCATGGCACTGACTTCCTTTTCTCATCCTCAAGGAACTATTAAGTTTGGCAGCAGTGGCAGGGGAGAGCAGCCCCAATGGAATGATAAAAACAGAAAAATCCAGTTCTGTATGAACTTCAGTAATTGCTGCTGAAATTAAATATGGAAATGTTAAACTGTGGTATTCAGAAAGAAAGAAAAATTGTGCACTTGCCAAGAAGTTGTTGAAAGGGTTTTCTGACACAGTCGCTGCAGAAACCACAACATGTTATACTTAATTTTGGTTTGGAAGATGCTGATAGGATCTCACATGGTATGACAGTCTTTTTAATAGGAAGATTTTATATTTTCTTCTTGAGAAATTCATAGCAACTATTGAGGGTGCCAGAAGTGCTACTATGGGCCACAGTCCCTAACTGACACAAAGACACGTCTCGCCTCTAATCAATAAAAGGAAGGGTCTGCTTTCTATCCATCCAAGCTTTGTTTTTCAGTTTTCTCCACACTGCACTAGTAACAGAACTTGGTCTTGCTGGTTTTTCTTTTCTCCCTTAGTCTCATCCTTCCCTCTCTCCCTCCCTCTTTTCTGTCTCTCTGCCTGCCTGCCTGCCTGCCTGCCTGTCACACTGTGTTGATAGCTATGAATTTCAGGGAGAAGGGGCATACTAAACTGTTGCATAGTTCACATAGGCTCTTTCCACACAAGGCTGATGCATCACAGTAATATTGTAGTGTTGCTTTTACATCTGCACATTAAACCGGTTTGCCGTCGTTCTGTCCTTCGTGGTTCTGCATGAGTTGAGGTTTTAGCGCGATTAACATCAACGTTAAACCAATGTATTGCAAAAACGGGAAAACTCCGATGTAAACAACCCAAACCATTTCTGCTGAGTTTTTTCCTACATACAGAAGTGTTACATCGATTCACACTACTTGCACTAAAACATAGCAATGGTTTCTACAACTTTTAAATTTTTTTTAAATTGACCAATCAGCAGCAGTCGGGTGGAGTGAGGAACAGAAGTTCCACGAGAATTGACGATGCGAAAGCTACGAACGATTTTCTCTGCTTTACTTCGATAGAAACCGGAGGGCGTGCATAGTTTGTGATTTGGGCTAAGCCTGAGTAAAAAAACACCACTCATGACGCGTGGTGAAACGCTCCTCCACTCTAGTGCAGAAATGGCCATAGTGAAATGAAGGATGTTTTGAACTAGATAGTCTGCAAGTAGTAGTGGATAGATGCAACACAGGGCTCAGTAATTATCAACAGAGAGAAATTCAGTTTGCTTTCCTAGCAATTGGTGCCAATTGTCACTCATCTACCATTGCTACAGTATTAGTAGGCATTAATCACTCTTCATAATTTCCTTCAGGGGACTGAGTGGTCTCCTTCCCTCAGAAAAGGGAGATTTTCTTCTCTCTCCATGCCCTCCCATCTCCTGCACCTCACACTCCTTTATTCAGTTCCACCTTCTTCCACTCTCCTTCTGTGCCACCTGCTCTGCACCATGTGGACCCACACACACCTATACAGGATCTGAAATAGTCGGTGCCACTGTCCAATGCCAAACCATTCTTTTGAGGCAAAGCAGGTGTCCTTCACTGTGGCCATGAGACACACTCAGATGCTTCTCCTTTCCTTTTCCTTCAGTCTCCCTTTTACTGAATTGAAAGAACATTTATACTGTCTTTTTGAGGGAAAGACTCCTCACGGAGCTCTGGAAGGTAACAATTTAAAAATGATAAGATAGAAAATAAAACTAAAATTCTATCTTCTTTAGCTTCCTTCCCTTAGGTTCAGTGAACTACTCTCTCGTGATATGCATTTCCACTTTTTCTTTTCCCCTTCCCTTCAGTTCCACATGCTATAGCAACCCTTGCTCCCTAATCAAGTCTTTCACCTCTCCCTAGGCCTATGAACTTTGCATGTGGGCAGCTACAGCTGTTGTCAGCCCACCTAAACAACTGTAGTACTGCCTGGCTGCAGGGCAGTGAAGTGACTGCAGCACTAAAACCCACCTAAAAGTGGGCTCAAACTCACTGACTAATAATCTGAAAAAATCTGATTGTTTCTTGTGTCTGTGATCCTTGTCACTGATTACTCTGGAATGAGCATGGGTGCAAATTCAGTAAAAATAGCTTGCGTGAAATATTAGACATGATGGGAAAGACATGTTTATTCAGACACACTTAGCTCATAAATAGATTTGCTGCGGCTGGCATAAATATAGTGTCATTGGTTTAAATTCTTATCTATTTAATTGACATATTGTACTTGGCTTGCTTGTCATTTTTCCCATTTTACTGTAGCCATTTTATTACTTCACTGTGTATACCATTTTATTCTATCTGTATTTTATTACTCTTGGTTGTCTTGCACACCAGTAGTGGAAAAGTGAAATACAAGTGCAACCAATAAATTGGTTTGAGTGATGGGAAAAGGAATGAGAGGAGAGAGATCCCAAGATACATTGTGATTCCTTAAACCATGGACAGTCAACTTCTAGGAAATAGGGTGGTACAACAACTCCACAGAACACCCTGGCAGCTGCCCTCTTTCCTTGTCGTAAGTATTGTACTGGCAAAAATTGTTCCTGTTTTCAAAGCAAACAAAGATGCACAAGTACTGCATAACCTCTGGGAGTGCAATCTACCTTAATTTTAAAAATTTTATGACTCTCTGGATCTGAGCTTTCTTCTTTCATTCTTTTCTTTTTTGGTTGTGGCACTGCTGCTGGAATTTGGTGACTTGGGCCACCAAAACGAGGGAAGTTGCACAACATCCACATGTTCCTCAATCCTCTTAATGTGATAGTTCGGAGCAAAGGGAATTTTACATCTGGACTGACACATTTTAATTACTCTGTGTAACATTGGTGTTTCCTGTTACAAACGCATAATGAGGAAATGTTATACATGCTGTAGATATATCCATGACCTTAAACACTGATTATGAATATTTGGAAAGACTGAAGGGATCCTCAAAAACATGTAGACCATTATTCAGAGAGTATTTATTTATTTATCACCTCTCAGTCTGCCAGGGCTCTTAAGGCAGTGTAAATATATAGTTTGAAGTGGGTTAAGTATGCAAGTATGTAGGGCCTATATGGCAGGGCTTTCTCAGTGGTGGCACTCTGCTTTAGGAACTGCCTTGGAGATTTAGTGCTCCCACACATATTAGTCCTGCAGGGACCAATTAAAAATATAAGTATTTGTAGAAGCTGACTCAGAATAAACAAATGTTTTAGTTGTCTTCTACTTCTGCTTGTTTGTGTTACTGTTATTTCTTCCTCGGATATTTGTAATTTGTGAATTTAACTGTATGCTTTTATGTAGATTTTAAGTTACCCTAAGATCATATGAAGAAGTCCAGAGTGTAAATCCTTCTTTCCCTCTCTCTCCCTCTCTCTCATGCAAATTTATGCTGCTGGAAACCCAGCCAAGAAACCCAAATGTGTGAAGCTGTCTTAATTCCCCAGCGCTTAGTCATGAATCCACCCTCTGGAAAAACAGGCACCACTCTGTTAGTGTATATAAGCGCTAACTAGTGGCAATATAATAACTCACCTGATTATCTGCATTTCTAGGCCATGATCACAGTGAGTATAATGAAACAACAATATTATAAGATTGACCCCAATTTCTAAGGATAAACCAACTGTCATATGACTTTAGGAAGAGCAGGTCCAGGCACGTTCTTGAGGGATATACAGTGCATCCACATCCATCACAAGTCATTGAGCAAACATCTCTGTCACCTTGGCTTAATATATATTATAAGCCATTCAAGTAGCAATTTGCCAAAGAATTTGTCATCAGGTTGAATAACTTTGGAGATGTGTCAGCCTGTTTTTCATAAAAATTATTTATTTATTAATTTAAACACAAACAGTCTAATTCACAAGTAAGATACTTTCAGAAAAAGAAAAAAAAGAAGAAAGGAAAGAAAAAAGCTAATATTAAGCTAAAACTAAAGCACAACACTGAGCACTAACTCAACACAAAACACTGACTTGCTGAAACACAAAAGAGCTCTGCCCCCTTAAAGCTGAACTGTAATGAAAGGGAGAAAAAAGAAAAAAAATATTTTTCTACTATTGCAGATCCAATTAAATAATCCCGTTAGAATTACTAATAACCGTACTAATAACTGCAGCTTATTGTACCATTAGGTTTCTTGCTGCTCAAAAAGTCCATAAATAATTTCAAACCTTTCAGAAAATCTTCAACTGGCTTATCCATGTTAGTTCGGCAACCTGGGCTAGCTCAGAAACCTTAACAATCCATTCTTCCATTGTTGGTGCTTCACTCCATTTCCAGGTTTGAATAAACAATATTCTGGTGTTATCGAAGAAGTAACGCACATTTACTATCCGATTCTTTATCCATAAAACCCAGCAAAAACATTTCTGGTGATATTACAAAATCCACCTTTATAATGTTTTTGGATTAACGTTCAAATCTTAAACCAATAACTTTTAGTCTTCTTACAACTCACTCTATATGGAAAAACAGGGCTCTCCTTATCTTGACATCCCCAACATAGATATGAAACATTCTTAGACTTTTTCAACTGCTTTTTTGGTGTTAGATATCACATACCTATCATCTCATACATACTTTCTTTTAAAATGCTATGCAAAGCAAATTTTATATCTAAAGACACATTTTTTCCATACATCTATTTGAAGATTGTGCCTAAAATGTTGGGGCCACCTGATCATATACTCCTTTACATGTTCATCTTTTGTCCTTCATTTCAAAAGTCATTTGTAAACTTTTCTAATTACATGGTGGTGGTTGTTGTTGCTGCTGCTGTGTGCTTTCAAGACATTTCAAACTTGCAGTGACCCTAAGGTGAAACTATCATGTCTTTTGCTGGGGCTGAGAGTGTATTATGTGCTCAAGATCATGCGCTGGGTTTCCATGGCCAAGCAGGGAATTGAACCCTAATTTCCAGAGTTGTAGTCCAGCACTCAAACTACTACAGCAAGCTGGCTCTCATCTTTACATGCCTCTAAATAAAACTATAAAATAAAACTAAAGCCATTTCCACATTACACTGTTATAGTGCTATTTATTTCATCATCTTGTGGAATCCTGGGGTTTGCAGTTTAGGCCTAATTTTGAGGCCTAATTTTCTCCAACCTCTATGGCTGAATCTCTCTTATCTTGATTAAATCTATCCTTGAGTTGCATATAAGCAAACCAATTAATATCCTTGCATTCTTTAACAAGCAGTCACTTGTGTTAAACTCCCATTTGTCTGGTTCAAAGTACAAAAGGCCATCATAAAAGAATCATCTCTGATTTTTAACCTATTGTTACCGCAGTTTATAGCCTGGACTTGTGGGATATTATATATCATTTTGACATCACTAATTTGGCCTACTATACCCCTCTGTTCTCCACATGCTTGCGGGGGCCCTGGACAAGCTCGCAGACAGGCACGGCCGCTAATTGCTGTAATATTCCACACAAATACAGGCAGGCCAGAAATGGCCGACCTGCCACTTCAGGAGACCTCAAGGCAAGTACCATATTATGTATGCATGCTATTTACAAAGAACACCCTGCCCTGAGCAGGCAGCTTGACTAACCAAATACTCAACTGTCAAGCACTCCGCGTTTGCATATTGGCTACTCTATTGACAATTCGGACGTAACCCAATCATGTAAAATTCTGACCTTTCGGAGGCTTTGCCTCCAGCCCAAAGCTCATCGTTTTCCCCAAGTACAGACTAGCCTACAGCCACATTTTCCCCTATAAGAGCCCCTGACTTTGAGAGCTTCCTTGGATCGCTCCTGACTTCCATCCCGCCTTGCTGCCGCTTTGCTTGGTGAGCCTTCCCCTCAGCTCCACGTGCTGAGAAATTCATATCCACGAACTTCTTCTTCAGACTACCCGGGCCTTCAGGACAGGTGTAGTATTACTCATACCAAAAACCTCCTCTAAAAATCCCTCTATTCCACTCCAACCTTTTATTTCTATAGTTCTCTGTGTTTGTGTGTTGCATACACTGGTTTGGCTGTATTTTAATAAAAACAACAATTATTATTTACTTCTGTTTGCTCCTTGACTCGGCCTGACCCCGTAGACATTTGGTAAAAGATCTTGCTCTGTTGCCCTGCCTCTCGTATCACTAGCTTGTGCTCTTTTGACTAATTCCCAACTTTGTAATTTGAAGCACACTTAAGTGTCCCTCACGGGACCCCCAGAAATCAAGGTAATATTCTTCTTTCATAAAAAAAGGGCTTCCTGCCGTGAGTTGGCTAAAATTAACTTAGGAAAAAGGCTCCGCTTGTATTTATACCAAACTTATAGAAGAACCTTTCTAATATTATGATTTTTAAATTCAGAATTTGCCTTTATTTTATCATGACCAAGGATAACTATGCCACACAAATCATAAATCATGACTCTCAGATTCCAAGAGTCTCTCACCACTAAGTAATATCTATTCTTTCAACAATGTAAAACAACAGGCCACATAATACAAATTAATATTAGCAATTCCCAGACCACGCCTTTCTTTAGCATCATACAATATTTTAAATTGTATGTTGGGTTTCCTTGTCTGCCAGACAAACTTGGAAATCTCCATGTGCCATTGTACAAAAGGTGTTCTATTTCTTATGACAGGGGTCATTTGAAAGTAGAATAAAAGTCTTGCAAAACATTTGCTTTTATTAGTTCAATTCCACCCAAAGGGATAAATTTAGTTTTCTCCATTTTTCTCCATTTCTTTTAATTTCTTTCCAGATTTATTCATAATTGTTTTGAAAGATATGCATAAATCTCTTTGATGCATGGGGATGTATTAAATGTTTTGGGAAGGAAACACCATCTAATAATAAACATTCGTATAACATTTTCAAAACACCTCACATGCATTATCAAGCTGGAGTCTTTACAACAAAATTGTAAGATAAACAGATGTTGTTATTGCCAGTATTGTAGATGGGAAGACTGAGGCTTGGAGACTAAGTAAATTGCCTAAGGCAACCTAAGTTCTTAGCAAAGATGACACTTGAGCCTGGAACTTCGTGATTTGTGCCTCATTCTCTGGGCCATCACTTCAACTTTCAGGAGAACCAGCAGAGCTTGAAATGTTATATCTAGATTACAGTCCCCACATCCCCCAGTCACCAGAACCATTACTCCAAGCTCTGAATAGGAGTGGGTAACATGTGCAGGTCTGGGGGACAGATTTGGCTTCCTGAAACCTGCCAGGGGCCACACTTCCTAGTGCTGTTCCCCCATTCTATTTGCCAGCAGTTTTTGCGATGGCAACAAAAAAATCCAATTGCCTTTAAGAAAGAGGGCTGGTCCAAGGAATTTTGCTGCTTCAGACAGCACAGCAAATGCCCCTCCTCTTCCTCTTCAAGGAGCACAGCACTCAAAGCTGGTCATGTTATTCTGGCACATGGGGTAGAAATCCCTTGAGCAACCCCTTAACAGATTTTAATAATCACAAGGCAAATACCTAACAGTTTCCCTGTGCTTTTAGGACACTTTGAATTTTCTGGCTGACTCACAAGGACTAACGGCAGACTCAGCCCTGGAATAAGGAGTGCAGGGAATGTACACCTTGGAACATTCCAAGAAAGAGGCCAACAATGTTGCAGCAGCCTGGGGCTGGATTGGTGTAGAACAATATATAAGTCTGATTTTTATTTGTGGATTGGTGGTAGTGCAAGTCATTTCACAAATACACAGTGGTTCCAGGGATGTGGCTACATGTGGAATTACTTGGTTCCTAGAACTTTCTGGGCACTAGCAGTAAGAGTCACAAACAGAATTTTTGAATGAGCACTTAACTCTTTTCCCAGAGACAGAGTTAGCTTTTCTGATTCAGCCTCAACTTCAAAAATAAACAAAAAAGCAACCCACAAACAAACCAGTTCTTACTAATTTGTTCAGAATCTGCAAACAGAAAGGGATAGGGAATAGTATACATGTTGTGGCAGCAACAATGGTTTCAGCCAAGCACATTCCTTTTTCTTAAATGTTTAACACAGCGTACCTGTCAGGTGGCTTCATAACCAGTAGTTGTTTATTATAATCTGCTGGAACAGAGAACAACAATCTTTGAGTTTCAAAAGCAGCAGAAACCACTTAGCTATACAATTGGCCCCCAGTTACTAGGGCCACAGACATTCAGACATCTAGGCTGGGTATTGTCCTTTACCTCTGAAATGATAGAATTGCAGTCCCCTATTTCTCTTACATGCTTATGCCCCAAAGTGAAAGATTCTCCTTGGCTCTTCTCATATGGCCTGTCACCACTGACAGGCCACATGGCCTTGTTTCTTAAGGGAGCAGTACACAACACGCTGCCCACACCCCCATCCAGAACTGTCTTTCATCCAGGCTAGGCAACTTGGTATTCACTGGCTTCACATTGGACTTGACTCTGGAGTGGCTTCAACGAAGGAAGTTTCACATTGTCCCATTGGCAAAGCTCATTGTGGTCACTTTCTGGAAATGGTGGAGAAGAGCTTCTGTTTTGGGGAGACAGGGTAAAACAATAGCTGTAGGAGCATGATCTGTATTCCTTCAGTTGAAGGGTTGTTTTATTAGATCTGTTTTTGCAGCTGATTCACAAGACATCTCCAGAACTGTTTGTCTGCTGTCTCTGTGAATGGAACCCTCTATGGGCCACCTCCATAATTGTGAACCAAAGCTTGTTCCTGTGAGACAAGAAAGCATGTAGATTTCTGATTGTCAAAGCAGAGAACTGTTCCTGATCACTCTAATCCTGCAAATCTCTGCCCAGTCAGAGTGGCTGTGATATAAGTGTATCCTGCAAATCTCTGCCCAGTCAGAGTGGCTGTGATATAAGTGTATCCTAATCAGAAACTGGAAAGTTAAGAGCCCAGAAATTTCACAAAAGATGTAATTTGTTAAAAATTTCATTAGACATTTCCCAAACCTAATTCAATTTACACTACCATTACTGTGGAAATTTTCTAATGCATTAAACTAATTATTAAGTTAAACACTAGATTGAAAAGAAATTTTAGGAGAAGATGGCATGTGTTACTGTGTTTGATATGTTGTCCTTTAGTTGGACAATTAATTGCTTCCTCTTTTAAAAGGAATCTTTTTTATATTTTAAGCTGCCTCCCCCATCTGGCAGTTTCCAGAGGCTTGAGTTTACAAACTGCACAATTGAATTGCCCAGGTGGGATTGTCATCCACCACATCTGGAAACTTCCAGGTTGGAGAAGGCTATCCAAAAGCATAGTATGTTAACAAGCTACCAATTCCATTTCATCATTGATTTGCATCCCCTTTCTTTCTTTCATCTTTTTTCAGGGAATATAGTCTTCCCTCCACATTTGCAGGTTTTATCTTTGTTAATTTGATTATTCACAAGGTGTATGCACACCTCCCCCCATTGTCATTCTCTCATCCCCTTGCCTTTTGCACAGGGACAAAGAAGGAAGGCAGGTGGGAGGTGCATGTGCCCCCTCCCTCCATTCCTTTGCTTTTTGCCCAGGCACAGAGAAAGAAGGCATGTACACTGGGCAAAAGGCAAGGGAATGGGAGGGGGCACACAGGGGGCAATTATTAATGGCTTTACCACTTTCACAAGGGTTCTGCACCCTGAGACCTCATGGAAGTAGAGGAGCCACTGCATTTCCAATTTATACATGAACTGGGGTGAATATTTCCCCCCAGGTTCTTTGCTACCTGGAGGTGGCTCTTGACTAGGAATCTAAATTCCTTGCTTATTGCATCCTCCCATGTAAGGATGAATAACTAGTTTTTTCCCCACTGTGGGAGAAAACAAATAATCCTCCACAATTCTCCCTGTACTCAAACATCCCAAAGTGTTGCACTGGAATTATTCAGCTGAGGAAAAACATGTGTTTTCTTGTAAAACAGCCCCCCCCCACACCTTTCTGCAAAGAAAATAGGATTTCTATACAGGAAATAGTTTGCTGTGAAAGAAATCCATTTTCCACACAAAACACACATTCATGCATGTGTATGTATGTGTGCAAAAAAGGTGCTTTTCTCTGTCAAATAATTCTAGCAGAACACTTGGGGATGTCAAATACTAGGAGAAAATAGCACAACATTCTCTAAAGTCTATGTCTTCCTGATGGGAGTTCATGACTGCTGTAAAACCTGTTTGGCAACCTGGGAATGAATCATTGCAGACATCTTTTTCATCCCTACCCTTGCCTGGCAGATTCTTCCTATTACTTCTTTGTCAGAGAGGTGTGATGCTCAGCATTCCTAAACTGCCATTCACATCATCTGATACCCCCTCAGATTAGGCAAGCTTTGAAATTACTTCTCTTGTGTGATCCTGCTGACAAAGATGTAATTCTTGAAATTTGCTGATTCTCTAATGTCTTGACCTTTTTGGAGTTCATAAACATTAGTGAGTAGCATATGGGGAATTTCTGTAATTGCAAGAAGCTGTAGTGGCTGCTAATACTTGTTGCTGTGCAGCAGTAATAGTGAAAACTCTGCAACACTTTGACTTGCACAGAAATGTGCCTTTAGCGAAGCAACCAATTCAGCATTTCTTTTAGTGATTGGTGAAACAGGCATTTTGAATGAGTCAGCTTAGCAAATGTTCACCTCACAGATAATAAACAGGAATTCATCTCTTCATGCTGCATCTTCTTTGATTCTAAAAAAAAATAACCCTAAGAAACAGTTGACTCACATCAAATTCTTCTGTGTGGCCCAAGGAAGGTGGGGAATGGTAGTGTAGTCTCAGATTGTAATCAGGTATTCAATGGCCTCCTCTTCATTGCCACAATTTTGCATATAGAAAATCCGTTGAAAACTTTCAGTACAATGGTGATACAATACAAAACAAGTACAAGGAAGGCCATCAAACTCAACAGTGATTTTGTAATGACTTACTAGAACACAGAGAAGTTATCTCTGATTTTTAAGAGGAACATAAAAGTCCATCCAAACAATTAGCTGATATGACCATACAGGCCTAGGGCTGTCTTGTCCTTTCAGTAAGTGATGAAGATACAAACTTCTTTTACTGACATTTCATTTTGTTCCACTCATGGGGCTTGCTAACATTGAGGCATCCAGGGCTTGCCCAGGCAGCACAGAACAAAACGGTTACATTTAGGGGTTTTTTTTTTGTATCTCAGTTGAAGATAAGCAGAGGGAGAAGGGAGTCAAAAAAAGAACTAGAAGCAAGGCAGCAGAAGAAGAAACATGTGAGACTCCAAAAAGTTGGTCGGAGGCAGGCACGCCTGGCTGCAGGGTGAGCGCTATGTCGCAAGATGAGGGATCTTGCCATAACCACCAATGTTTCACAGATAAAAATCAGGATGTGCGTGGCCAAGCAACATCAGAGTGTGATCACAATGGCAAAAGCAATTCATGAGGAAGAACAAACAAGCCAGGAGAGGCTGCCACACTTTGCTTTTGCCTGAGCCTCCTGAGAAGGGCAAGACTCCACCTCCTCCTCTCCTCCTACCCTTTCTGAGTTAACAGTGCAAACAAAGTTTTCACCTTGAAGCTCAGTCTGCAACAATTGAAATAAGCTAGGGACAAAGGGAAAGTGTGAGGTGGAGAGACAAACTGGGACATTTTAAAAGCAGCTGTAAAAGTAAAGCAAGACAGGTTTAATAGAGACTGCCCCTACCAAGTCAGGACCATTGGAGAGTGTGGGCCTGGCATATAACGCATAGAATAGGAAGATTTGAAATGAATTCAGTTACTGAACTGGACCTGAAACAAAACTGGGAGCCCTTGTGCAGTCCTAATAAAAACATGGCTAATGTATGTAGTTACTTCTAAATTTTCATACACTCAGAACTAAGTTCTACTAAGTGGAAATTTAAATACCATTTCCTTCAACTGAAGCAACTCTATGAATGAAAGATCTGCAAGACACCTTGTTATCAACAACCCTGATCAAGTTCTGCAAACTGTGCCCTTCCTTGACTGAATCTATCCACCTGTTGGAGAGTATGTCTTGGTTGCTTGCTTTACAAGCCATTTCTCTCCTCCCTACCTTCTCAATCTGCTGGAGATGTTTTAGGGTTGTCCTGTCCTGTATGCATGCAAGGCTCCTCTTGCTCTGGGTGGCCTGGACGCTTCCCCAGCTATGAGTCACATCCCTCCCTGCAGGAGTACTTGATATTTACACTAGCAGAGTGCAGCAAGGTTAATTTATGGTAAAAATGGGAATAATTGTTCTAGATGCTCCACTAAGGTAAAAAGAAAAAAAAATCCTTTATGTTTGTTGCCCTCTGGAAATTCATCCAAATATATGAAAAGATTTAAGCAAAAAGAGATAAACTATACTTGGGAGCAGTAGCAACCGTGATGGGTAAAAGAGTTCTCTCATGGTTGCTCAGACAAAGGCCATTTCCACCCTACACTGTTATAGTGCTAATATTCCACTTTCAACATCCTATGGAATCCTGGGGTTTGCAGTTTAGTGAGGGACAGTTAGAATTCTCATTCAGAGAGCTCTTTGGCCTCAGTAAACTGCAAACCCCAGAATTCCACAGGATGTTGAAAGTGGAATAATAGCACTATAACAGTGTAGTGCAGAAATGGCCAAAGTAAAAAAGGGACTAGTTTTTTTTTTCCTTTAAGAAGCAGGAAGTGACCTCAACAGGTAGGGAGGAAGCATAAAGCCTAAGTAAATAGACTCTTCCCCTCCAAAAAAATACAAAGAGGAAGCCCCAGGGACTATCTGCTCCTCCTCCGATGTACAGTTAATTTATGTGTTGATGCCCCCCCCCATTTTTTAACTACCAGCACAACCCACCAAAAAGCCATTCTCCCATGTTTACAGGATGTACTTTCAGGAGTGTTGGGTGTGTTCTTGTCCATGCCTGCTAGATGCAAAGTTTCCCTCCTCCCACCACTGGTGGGAACTTACCTGTGTGACTGTCTTCTGTCCAAGAAATATTAGGCCTTTGCTGCTTGCTGTCTGCTGTATTTTTGATTTTTCATTATTTTACATTACATTTGGTAGGGGAAAGGGAATAACACCCTTGGATTAATAAAGTGCATGTATAAAGAAAAAAAATCATGTCAAAATATCTCTGGAAATGCCCTTTCATTTTAAATTTAACTGGAAAATGTTACTCATATCATCAATAAACCATACTCTGCAACATTTCACAGATGAAAACCAGGACACATTTGACCAAGCGACATCAGTGTGCAGTCAAGATGGCAAAACTTGTTAATGAGAACAACACATATAAGCTAGGACTGGATGTTATCAGTTTGTTTTTGCTTGCATCTACTGAGAAGGGCAAAATTCCACCCTCTTCTCTCTTTTCCTCTCCTCTCCTCTCGCTGAGTTCAATGAGTGAAAACTACTTTTGCATCTTAATTTTGGTTAGCAGCAACCGAAGTAATCTGAGGATAAAAGCAGAAAGTGGGAGGACAGAAATGAAACTGGGATTTTAAAAAAAGGCTTTAAAATAAAGTAGCCAAAGAAGATTATTTGGGACTGGCCCTACAAAACTTGGACAATTTGAGAGTATGATGAATTAATTCTGTTCCCATTCATCTGGTTATTTTTTGAATACCAGCTTTGTTATGCTCTTGCAACAAAATGTAACTCTTTTAGGTAACTGTCTTGCTTGGAGCTCAGTTTCTTCCACGCTCTGGTCCCTCCTTCTTAGGAACAAAGGGGATGGCAGAACAAGAAGTATGAGATTCAAGGCTTGCCAGCCATCCCTGTCTGTTTGGGAGGTGGTGGAAGCAAATGTACACCCAAGCTATGCAATTTTCTCACCCACACGTCAATCACATGACTGCAGATGTAGCTACAGTATCAAATGCACTGCCTTTGATCTTTCTTCCTACCTCTATTCACTACTCAAGCATAGGTGTATCCAGTGAGTTAGCCACACAAGTTCTGACACATGGATAGTTGGAGGGATTCCCACAGGTGATGTTGCATGAATCTGAGGCAAAGCAGTCATGCGTCTGTGCATCATACTGAAAGCCAATGTCATAGTATATATTCAGTGTAAGTCATGAGGTAAAAAATTGACAAACTTGTTTAGGATCTAGAGTTGCTGTTCATTCTGTTTCCTGGAGGGATCATTTTCTGTTCACAAAGAGTTTCAAACTCTGTGCCCTACTGGAAATGTTTTACTATGGTACAAATCATTGTGCCATGTTACAGCAAGTAAGCTGTATTTTGTGTCAAACGAAACTCTGCTTACCAAGTTTCAAGAACAGTAATTCTCAGAATGCATTTTGCTATTCAGTTTACATATTCAACATTGCAATATGAAAAAAAATAAAATAAAGAAGCCAGAAATTCTGTCTCTGCAATGTATAAGTAGGTGTAACTACATTAGGCCCTGCTGACAGCTTCACCATAAATTATTAAGGATTCATTGATTTATTATAGTTTCTGAAAATGCAATGTATCTAATACTTCTTTGAAACACAGTGCTAAACATGTTTACTCATAGTTAATTCCTCTTAATTTAATAGAATTAATAGTTAATTCCTCTTAATTTAATTTAGTAGTAAGTGTGCACAGGATTGCATCATAAAGCCGTTAAGTTAGCTGGAATGAAGAACTACTTCACACTCTGGGTCATATTTACAAGCAAACACATACAGAATTGCACTGTTAATCTCACTTCTTGTCTCACCTCACTTTCTAGTTTATTAGTTGCCACTCTAATTAAAATTGTCCAAGAGGCAACACTACACACACACACACACACACAGATTTGATATGTAGATATTTAAATAGTTCATGCTAATGAGCTAGAACTGTTTCCTTTATTTTCACCTAGATGCACAAAATACCAATTAATGGAATGATTATTAATTATAATTAATTATAGAGTAATGCTTTACTTGTCTACCAGGATTTTTTGTGCTTCCCATTTTTTTTTTAAATGGATATGATCTAACCAAGTCTAAACACTTTTTAATTTGTGTAGAATTCACTGGAGGCTAGCAGTTGCATTCACACATTCAGTGACATTTGCTTTAATTTTCTGTTGAAATTTATTGCTCTGCTAGAGGAGGGTCAACATAAAGACCTAAGTGCTCTCTGTGTCTGGTTCTTCCCCTGGGTCAGCTTCCAAGACTGACAGTGCATAGAAAACTAACAGTAGTGCCAGTAAGCTGCTTTGGTATGAGGATCCTGATTTCGTCTTCTTGTACCTACAGTCTTCAAGTCCTTTCACACTACACAGCTACAGCACTTCAATTCCACTATAACTGTCATGGCAACACCCCATGGGATCCTGGGATTTAGAGTTTGGGAAGGCATTGGAACTTTCTAGCTGAGAATTGTAAATGCTTGTCCTTAAAAAGCAAATCTCAGGATTCTATAGGATGCAGCCTAGGCAGTTCAAGTAGAATCATAGTGCTATAACTGTATAGTATAAAAGGACCCCAGGACAGTTGGATTCCTTGATCAATATTGGAGGCCCTACTCATGTGTGTTTACAATTGAACTGGTGCCACTGGACTTAAAACACTTGACTTAAATGGATTTGTTTTACCTTTTCATATGGACCAGATGAAAATAGTGGGCTAAATCCAACATTAGACTTTTTAGAAATTATAGAGGCACATTTATTATACATTTGTATATGGAGGAATTAAAGGCCATTTCCGCACTAGCCTGTTATAGCACGATGATTCCACTTTCAACATCCTCTAGAATCTTGGGGTTTACAGTTTCAGGAGGGGCCAGCTGCAAACGCCAGGATTGCAGAGGACATTGAAAGTGGAATCATCGCACTATAACAGGCTAGTGTGGAAATGGCCAAAGTCTTTCCTTTACCTGCTCTGGTATATGCTGGTTCTCCTTCCAATTCTAGACTGATAATGTTAGGATTGCTATTGCCGCCTCCCCGCATCCTTTCACATTTGACTTTCTCTTCTTATAGAGATTTCTTTATTTTCTTCTGGAGAGTCGGGGAACAAACATAATTGGTATCTCCACATTAGACAGATTCAGTGAGGATTCCTTTTTTTCCTTTCACAATGTATTTCCTACAATAAATATTAAATACTGGCTGTTTTACTATGATAAGAATCTCCATGAGATTGCCTTCTGAAATATGTTTTTCTAGGCATTCCAGTGAGTCCTGCACAGAGCAGACCCACTTAAATATTTGACAGAGATGTCCTATTGATTTAGCATCCTAGGAAATTCCCTTATAAGTCCATGTGGCCCAATAAAAGCAGCTCTTTTCTAGCATCACCTGGAGATACTTCATATTAGGTGGTGGTCACCTGTTCAAGTGCTAACCAGGGGCCTTTTCACACTATGAAATTATAGCACTATGATTCCAACTGAACTGCCAAGGCTGCATCCTATGGGATCCTGGAATTTGGCATTTAGTGAGGCACTAGAGGAGCACTCTTGTTACTCCAGCCCAGGCCTACCCGGTGATAGCACTAGATATCTCTTTTTGATATCAAATCCATTCGGCCTTCCTCTGCCACCCTGCTCCACGTGTTTGCAAGGCCTCCGGACAAGCACGTAAACAGGCGCGGCCGGTAATTGTTGGACATTCCATTCTCCACCTAGGCAGGCAGAACAGAGCCACTCCGTTGCTTCAGGGACCTCTTCCTGCAAACACCTCTTGCTTAAGCGTGACTCTAAACAAAGACGCCTGGCCTCGAGCCGATAGTCTTACAAGGCCAAGCTAAGCACTGTAGCAGAACAGAGATAGAGACCCACGGTTTAAAAAAGAGATTTCTTTATTGCCGGCAAGCGTCAGCTGGGATCGTTCCCAAAACAAACCAACCCTCTCTCTTAGGTTTTACAAGCCTTTATACATTTCAGTGCAAATACATCACATGTTTAAGACAGGAATCTGATGTGTTCTCACCAGTGTCTACAAAATGTTGCAAACCTTCTGTAACGCTGCCAATAGTTAGCACGTCAAACCAAACTGATAACATTCCATTATGCAAGGTTCCTTTGTCTCTCCTTCAAACACAGAGGGACTTCAATTGCAAAGGAAATTAACTGCTTTTCTCTCATACCCAGAGGCCATTTAGACTGAACCGAAACTGCACGTCCACCATAGCACCTTGCATTTCCATACTGGCTATACTATTGTTACATCCGCACTAAGCCCATCATGTTAAACTTGACCTTTTCCAAAGCTTTGTCCTGCTCCAAACTCGCATTGTTCTCACCGAGTATGGCATGGCCTTCAGGCACAATTCACCCTATAAAAACTCCCCGATTCCGAGACTACCTCGGATTGCTTGCCCCGTTCAGATCGCTCCCCAGTTCCAGACCGCTTTGCTGCTGTTTTGTCTGGCGACCTCCCCTCAACGAGCCGCACTGAGCTTTCTTCCCCACCATCTTCCAGCTTATTCAGGACTATGAGAAAAGGTGTTGTATCACCCATTTCCCCTGAAGTCTCTCATTTCTAATTCCTTAGTTAGCTGTGCGTGTTTGTGGTGTCTTTACTGTTTGTTTGTCTTTGAATAAAAATGTCATTTTTATTTTAAAACTGTCTGACTGCTTAACTGACCTGACCCCGTAGACATTGGGTTACAAGATCCCTGCTAAGTTACCCTGCCTCTTGCTAGCTTAGGAGAGTGCTCCAGTTAATTTCCCCGACATTGTGGTTTGTGTTTGGTTATTTGGGCGCCCCTCCTGGGACCCCCAGAGAACAGGGTAACACTCTGACTGAGAATAATTAAACATCCCTCCTAAACAGCAAATCCCAGGACTCCATAGAATGAAATCATGGTGAAGTGGAATTGTAGAACTCTAATAATGCAGCATGAATGTGTTCAGGGCAAGATGTTGAGTTCCACCACCAAGTCCTCTCTAAGTAAGACTAACATTAGGCCCTTTCTCCACCACACCTTGATCCTGCATCATCCCGTCATGATTGCCAGGATGGGAGTGAGACCCAAACACTCCCATCCGCTCTCAGCTGGCTGCCAGCGGATGGGTCGCATACAGGACAAGCTCCTTCCTTCCTTCTGCAGTGCAGCCAGCCTCTTCCAGTGCTGTAATGAGGAAGGAAGTGCTTGACAGTGCTTCCACCCTTCCTGCATGCCTGCAGCTGACAGAATCGTTGTGCAAAGGGAGGACATTACCAGACTTTTTTTGGTAATGGTATATGGCGCTATCACAATGGCTGAGGAGCAACAGCAGTGGGACGGTGTGTGATGGCATGTGTTGTGGACCGGCAGCAACACATCCCCATGCTGGAATGGCACCGTTGTGCAGAAGGGGCCTTAGATTATGGCCCAGTATGCTTTTGCTTTTCCTGGTGCATTTTGAATGTCTAAGATTTGCACATGCATCTTCTAAACCCAAATCCAAACAACAAGAAACCCCACTAAAGGTGGCTTGCATCTTGAACACAAAGTTCAATAGGCAATTACAGCTGATATGTGTCCTAATATATAAAGTAGCACAGGAAGGCAGGTTGGCATGGTATACAGCTGCTGTATTGCAATAATGGTAGATAAAATGGTATCTCTGATGACACACAGTGGATGTATGGAGTTCTCAGTCACCCTATTCTAAGATGATACATGTTAGATATGGATGTTCCAAAAGCAACTGATTCCAGTGTCCTTGTAGATTATTTACCAAGAATAACAGTTCAGTAACTGAACAGCAGACAAGAGAAGTACATGCCCTCCAACATTTCACAGATAAAAACCAGAAACATGTGGCCAAACAACATCAGAGTGAGGTCAAGATGGCTAAAGTTTTTAGTAAGGAAGAACACACAAGCTAGGAAAGGCTGCAGAAGTTTGCTTCTGTGACTTCACCACTCCTCTCTATCCTACTGAGTTAAGTGCAAATTACTTTTGTGCTTTGAACTCAGTTTAGAGTGACTGAAGTAAGTTTAGGACAAAGGGAGAAAATGGGAAGAAGACAGAGAAACTGAAACATTTAAAAGCAGTTGAGGATTTATTAGGACTCTTTCTACCAAATTGGGACAGTTGGAGCATATGGAAACATTGAGCTTGGAAGGCGAGGAAGTGCCGAGAACAGTTCAAATCATTGAGGTGGGTTCTTTTAAAAAATAAAATAGTAGAAAGAAAAAAAAACTTGGTTTCTATTGTCAGAAAGAGCTGGATCTACGTGAAAATGAAGTTTCTGATGTCAAAGCGAGGTAATACTCACCAAAAGATTCACCAAAAAACTGCAAAGATTTATGCTCTCTAGAAAATAGAAGATATTCCTTTTATCTAAGGAAAGACACTTTGTGTTTGCACTATATAGCAATGTGATTGTGGATCAGTTTATGCTTTTGATGGCTCCATCAGGAAGCAGAACCAATCAAGAAGTTTAACTGTCAATGTTTCAGCAGCTCCCTCTGCTGATCACTTGTATCCACGACAGCTGGAATAGTTGCCTGTGTTGTGTGTGGAGCTCCTTTGTTTCAAGGCCTTGCCCTTTCTTTTCAGTAGCAGGAGCTGATTAATGCACACACTGGTCTCCTTTTGAGTCAGTGGGGACAATGCAAAGGCACAGGAGCCTATGTGGTGCATTAGTAAGAGACTTTATTATGTAATCATCAGTGTCTACTTAGAAGTAAAAATAACTAACTAACTAAATAATAAAGCCAGTCATTCTGGAAAAACTGTGCCAGTTTACACCACCTTCTTCTGTTTATGATGAAGCAGTGTGTCACTGTAGCTGGGTGTTCCTACATTTCCGCAGCCACAGAGATAAGTCTCAAGGCTATCCCAAGGTATTACAAACAGTTACACAATGAAAACCTCAGCACTTTCACTTCCTTATTGGTTGCCTAAGCAATCTTGTTTTGAAGGGAAAAAAAATTAAAAGGAAGAGAGATGATTAGATTTGAGCAGAGCTCCTTGGTTCACATTTACTGTCATACCTTTATGTTAAATATACTCTCTTTTACTAGTTCCTTCAGTTTTCCAAATGTAAGAAAATACCAACATGCAGAATCTTCTTGAGTGAAGGCTGTGAGCAATACTGCAAATCTATGCCACTTACAGAAACTTAATCCAATTCAACTCAGCAAGCCTTACTTATGAACTGGCACGGATAAGGTTGCATGGTAACTGGCCTGTTTTTATGGCTTTGCTGCACTGCTCTTATGAATAATATGACAAGATTTTTTTTAACCATAGTCAGTATAAGCTACCATACATTTTGCAATGCAAACAAGGCAACTGGATGTAACCATACTCCCATTTGGAACATGGGCACCAGTCCAACAGAGCAGGAATCAGCTGATCAGCTACAGGAGGCTTGTGACTCCGATCAGTGGCTAGCTTGTAGCCCTGACGGAAAAGGACTACCTACCCACTGGGTCAGCTGTTCAGTTAGGGGGAAGGAGGGGGCACTGCCTCGTTGTTGCTTTTTTTTTTAAAAAAAAATAGGACTCCCCATATGTAGCTGTGACTGATGGGTGGAGCAGGAAGGATCACATTTTCATCTGGCTTGAAATGTATACATATTTATACATAGAGCTTATACTGGATTCCTATGCGTATGTTAACACATGACTTCTGTATTATAGCTGAACTTCCTGTTTCTCTGCTCAGACTTGGACTGAGTTGAGAAACAGGAAATTTCTGGCAGGAACATCTGGCAGAAGCCAGATGTTACACATACACAGATTAAGTAGAGATGAAATATGGCAGCTTGGGTGTAGTTTTTAATTTCTTTTCCTTTTTTGGGGGGGTAAAAAAGAAACTTATTTGAAAGCCTAGCTTAAAAACTTGAATGAGTTACAAAGCAATTTTTAAAAAATCTAGGTAAACTGGGCAACTGTGCTATGTCCAGGGGCCACTTGCTGCTCGCAGGAGCCTCCTGGGGCTGCACACACACATACTGCCAATAATGCAGAAAACAAAAACTCCAAATCAGGAAGTGTCTCAGACTCCACTTCAGGTTTTGAAAACAAATTATTTTTCTGACATTTAGTAGAGAGGAATTCAACATCTTTGATAGAAAGTGAATTTCTGCTCCTGGAGGCTTCCAGGAGAGACAAAAAGAAAAAAGGGCAATCTATGAGAGGTCAAGGGCCACATGTGGATCCAGGGAAGCACTTTTGTTTTGGGCTAAACAAACTTATTTTTCAGAAGTGTGAAGGCATTTATAAATCCATTCAGTTATGAAAATGCATGGAGATTGTACTCACCAGCACTTCAGCACCATGTGAATATTTCTTGCTGTGTGAGGGTCAGATATTGAACCTTCTCTCTGCTTGATGCTTTGGTTTCTTTCCCAGCTGGGCAGCTGCAGTGAGAATGATCTCAGCTGGAACAAAACCAGCCAAGGGAAAAGTCTGTATGAGCCAGCATCTGTCTGTCTCTTTCTCTCTCTGTGTGTATTGAGAGGGATTGGTAGGCAGATGGGTGTGCCACAGCATTCGCCTTGCTGTTTTGCTGTGCTTTAACTAGCGTACCTCTTCCCACCCCATCACCACCCCCATTTTTCACATCACTGAAACTATCGTCCCTTATTTAAAGATTAGGGGTGTAAATCCTTGATTATTTCATCCTTCCATAGGAGGAT